>PTEX01000029.1:1413352-1605852 GCA_003342815.1 Eudromia elegans | reverse complement strand
GAGCGGCGGGTTCATTTATTGACAGATCAAAAGACGCTGCGATGCGGCCGGCGGGGCACGGCCTGGGGGGACCCACTTGGGTTGGGGGGGAACCAGCTGGGACGGAGAGGACCTGCAGGGCTGGGGTGGGGGGAGCCATAGGGCGAGGGGACCCCCAGGATGAGGTGGGACCTGCTGGGACCGCGAACCTGTCGTCCCAGCGCCAAGCGCTGGAGCCCCTTCCCCTCCCTCTCCCCCTCCTCCCCATCCGTCCCCATCTGTCCCCCTCGGCGCTCGTGTGTTCGGGCCTTTGTGTCCCAGCCTCGGGGCCGCCCCGCTCCCGTCTCCTTCTGCCCCATTAACCCACGGCACGAGCCCCGGCAACAAAGCGCTGACACCCGATCCGCCGCTTATTGAATCCCCGTTGTTCCGCCGCCTAATTCCCCCCGGGAAGGCGGGAGACGGGGCCTTAATGGCTAAAAAAGGAACTGCCCCAGCACCCGAGCGCAGCACAACCCGCAGCAGAACCCGGGAAAGCGGCCGCTCCTCCTCCCGGGAAATTTAGTGCCTTTAAGGGTTGTCCCCGGGAAAAAAACGCTGCCTACCCTCGTCCCAGGCATGTCAGGAGGAACCGCAGGGCTTTTAAACAGGGGATTAAGGAAAGTGGTCACTTTTGACTCAGTAGGAAAAATCCCTCCATGACGGTAATGAAAGCCTGGATGATATAAGTATCTTCTGGTTCACAATAGCAATTAATATGGTAATATTCCACTATTAAAGATGCTAAYATTAAGATGGAACTCGTACATGGTTAAAACATTTAATAGAGGGGAAAATGCATTCCCAGAGTATCAGGTAGCAAAGTCAAATGGAGAAGGGGGGAGTGAAACTCTCTTTAAATAACAAAGAGCTCCATATTATTTTGAAAGGTTTTTAATACTTCCTTGCCCCTCATGAAAAAAAGGCACTGTTTTGAGAGGCAGTTATTAGTAGTGCTGAGTATCGGAGCTTGTGATGGGTGTGGAGAGTTGTTCTCATGGTAGCTCGGCCCAGGTCCTGTTTGGAGCTTGTGCCATGGGGTCCATCTGATTCTGCAATGACCCATTGGCCTCCATGTCGAGCACAGCCCATGAGTAGCCTGTGCTGGGACAAGGATGCCTAAAGTTGGGTTGGAAGGGGTGTCTGGAGAGCTCTAGTCAAATCTCCACTCCAGGTGGGGCTACTTTCAGAATGAAGCCAGGTTGTTCATGACCTCACTCAACATGACCAACCTCACTCTACATGACCAACACTCAACATGACCTCACTTTCCCCTAGCATGAAGGTGCCACATGTTTGTCCTTGTTTGATTTCCCAGGTGTACTTGGAATTCCTTGGGAATGGTCAAGAACCTGCAGTGCCCCCCACTCACATGCAGTGAAGGACAGAGCAAGAGGTGCACTTGAGGCTTTGGGATGAAAGAACCTGCACCAACCAACCTGTCCCCCAGCCCCAGGCTTGCCATGCAAAGATAATCTCATGCAAAGGCCCCAAATCATGGTTGTATCATGAGACATGGTAGAGGATAGAAAAAATCATGCAAACCCCTTTTTTTAATGGGATTTCTTTTAACTATTGAACTGTTTTGGGACAAATTAGAAGGTACTTATATGAACCTGATTAAACTAGAGTAGATGTTTTTACTATTTTTAAAACCTTTTCCTTTTTCTTTTTTAATTAAGAAAGTCAGAATTTAAGTTTTTGCTTTTTCAGTAGAATAAAGGCAATTTGCAAAAATAATAATATGATAGGAATGCAGGAACCTTTCAGTGGATAACTTGAAGAAGCAAATATTTACCAGCTGGCTCCAATGATGTATTGGAGACTGCTGTATAGTCTTTATCCTGCGTACAGCTCTGCTGACTTCATCAAATCAGCTCATTAGCTCATTTACATCTAACAGCTATTTTTTTTTCTCTAAAATGTAGCATTCCCAGGAAAAATAAATTCTCTTCTAAGGCTTGCATTTTTGTGTGGTTTATTAAAAAAAAAAATCTGCCTGTCTGAACCCATGGATCCATTCAGGTCATTCAGCCTTCAGTCTAACAAACCACTCAGGTGGACCTATAAATTCTTGAATCACGGATTCAGTGCCAGGCTTGAAGCTCAGCTGGTGTTGGGAGGGGAAGGGCTCCCACAGCGACTTTTGCTGAAGCTGGGCAGGCCCTTGCTTATCTGCTGAGCCGGAGCATGTTTACATCCCTCAACGCTCCGCAGGTGAGCATGTTTGGAGAAGAGTTGTCTGAGGAACTTCTTCTTGCACAAGTGTTTGGGGTGCTGTTGGTCTCCAAAACAGGCCAATAATAATGGCCTGTGCAAGGAGAAGACACAACTGCCCAGGTCCTGCACCGTGTTGGAGGTTATCCCTCCATCTGATGCACTGCTGAGGGTATCCTGTAAGATACACCAAGCAGATCAAGCCAGATTAGCAAAAGTTGACAGAGTTAATTCGACTTATCCTGACTGAGCAGGTAAGGAGCAACCACCCAAGTCACACAGCAGGTCTGCAAGGACAGTGACCCCAGGGCAGTGGGGGTCAGTGCAGCCATGGAGACCTCTTCAACCGGAGGATAAGTGTTTTTGCCAGCCCCTTGACTTATGTCTTTATCACCTTTTCCCATAACCTTGTCTCAAAACAAATTTCCTTGTAATAGGCTCTAAATTGGATCTGTTGCAATTAATAATGCAATGACAACATGGCGTGGAACAGGGGATCAAAACAGAAGAATATGCATGACAGAAAAAGATCACAGTAACAGAGGCCACTGCTTAACTCCCTTTCTTTCCTTCACTCCCTGTTGTTATTCTAATATTAGCTGAAGTTGAAGACTTCAAGGAAATGTGGATCCTCTACGCAGGTGACTGCTGCAGTCAACACGACAGGAAAGCTGAGGCTTACGAATCTGAAGAGTGGTCCAGTGTATTTGGGTCTTGTTCTTTGTCTTTTGGTCCATGCAGATTGTGATCCTCTCCTGGTGGAGCCCCCCTGGCCTGGCATCAAGCAAGCCCAGCTCTGCAGGCAATGGGGCCTTGGTAGCAAGTGAAATGGAGGCAACTACAATGCAAAAAAAGAAGTAATCATAGGGAAAAGAACTGCTTAAAATCATCAGTAGATGATACTGCAAGGGGACGGCAAGGTTTAAAGCTATAAAGGCAGTATAAAAATTGGGAATGCAGAAAGGGAAGTCAATTAGGCAAAAGAATCGCTTGCTGATGGAGGTCGCTGGGCCGAATTCCTAAAAGGATTCATGAATCGACTAAAAATACCCTTGGGATAGTTTGAGCACGGATTGAGTTACTGAAGGGCAATGCCCCAGATGACCCAGGAGACCCCTTCCAATCCTACAGTATAAACAATGACGCTATTAACATTTGCACTAAGTACCTGCTAGGGCTCCTTGCCTCTGTCCGTAGCACTGCTGTTCCCATAAGTTGCCATGTTCCTGCTGGAGAAGCTGGGAGGCCGGGATAGAGCCTGAGGTTTGGCTCGTTGCTGCGTGAGAGATGTGCTCTGCTCCATGTCTTGGCCCAGAGGGGCTCTTTTAGGCCCTAAGCAATTGCTCTGGTTTCTTATCCCTAAAATCACCCTTGCAGCCAGGGAATTATGGCAAATCCTTATGACAGTGGTAGGAGCAATGAGAGGCCAAAAAGATCAGTGGAAAAGCCTGATGGAAACCCTGCAGAGCTGAAAAGAACAACAGGAAGACTGAAGAAAATCTCTGGGAAAGCAGAGAGACCTTAATGGCCAAGTAATGCCAAGGAGACACTCGCAGGACGTACAGGGAACAGGGACCAAGCCAGGGAATTTGCAGGCAAATACAGTAATTGCAGAAACCAAGCCAAGTGCATCTTAGGGGACCAAAGGAAAACCCAGAAGAATTTTGAGCCCACATTACCAAATCCAGCAGGTCCCATGGGATGCATCAGGATGTCCCGGACAACTTGTTATCATAGGTGTTATATACCATCCCACTGGAGAAGGAATTATTGACATACGAGATCCCAAATGTTCTAGGGAGCCTGTGTGGGGTGGTTGAACTGATCATGGCAGGAGAAGCATATATATATATATGTTTCTATTAGTCTGTCTTTTCCTTAACATTATTATTCTGACTAGATTTGACTGAAATGACCCCCCCCACTCCTTGCTTTTAGTTTCTCTCCTTGGTGTCACCTATGGGCACTATCCTCTTCCCAGGAGAATGGGCCAGAATCACACTTCTTGCAGGCAAATTTTTGCCTAACACAAAGGCAAAACCTGGTGGTTCCTTTAGTCTCTAGCACGTAATTCAGGTATTGAGAAACGATATGAAAACAAGGTTAGGTAAAAACACTATCAAAGCTTAATTATGCATCCGCAGGCTGAGGCTCATTATTCATCCTCCAACTTGGAAGCAAATTAGTCTAATGAAGCCATGAGGAGAAATACAGAAATAATGTATAGGCTGGAGAATATCTGTGTTTGTACCCAAATGTCAAAACCAGCAAAGGGTTGTGGGTGCTACATTTGTCCCCAGAACCAGAGGTTTCCTGTATATACTGGGATACTAGGAGCATTTTGTAGAAGAGAAGCAGCTTATATGTATTAATCTGATCGTGTTTCATTGGAAACTGAAGGTGGTCAGATGCTAGAGAGCTAAAGAAAACCGTACCCCAGTGTCACCTGCCAGTCTGTGTCACATAAACGTGAGGATGAATTTATCCCCGACTCCCTGGTGACAGCCAGCTTAGCCCCATGAAGAGTTTGGTGCCAGTGACATACAGCAAAAGTGGAACCAAATCCCAGGTGCTGGGAAGTAAACCAATAACTAACTATAGTGGGATGGCAGCTCTCTGTGGGCTTATTGTTAAGTGTTTAAGAAGCTGAAGAATATAATTAAACTGCCCGGGAATGTATAATCACAGCGAGGAAGCCCTTTTGTCCTATTCCTTCCCTGCAGAATTTGGGGAGAAATGAAATTACATCATAGGAAAGGGACTCGATAGGCATTTAATTACTAGCTGTGATGTATTTGATGAAGTCCTCAATATCTGAATGCCACCAGGCCCAGCGGCTGTTTCGTGGAAGGGCTGCATGGGGGCAGTGATGGACCGGAACGTCTCTGCCTCTCCACTCAGCTCCGCGCCACTTTGGAGCGGCTCCTTTGGCCATCCATAAAAGTCACCTATAAACTATAACTCCCAGCACAAGTGGGGGAAGTATGGGATTAGGGACTGTTAGGGGTTTATACGCAGCACGCCGTGGCGAGCCTCGTGATATATAGCCCGGGCCCAAGTGCTGCAGCAGAGCACAAAAGGTTCAAGCGACCACGCCAGTACCAGAGAACAAGCCCCTGTAGGCCCCCAGGTAAGCCGTTCTCAACGCTTTATTCTCTCTCCCCCATCCTAATGTGCTTAACTATAAATGACCCCTTTATTTTTTTATATCTCCATTCCATTTCTTCTCCCTCCTTSCAAGGAAGCAGTAAAACAAGGGAGCCGAGAAGCAGAGCTCTTATTGCAAAGCAAGCGTCAATGCAGAGGGATTCTGGGGAGCTCGCAGCACTCGCTGAGTGTTTCCGTCGGTACGAGGAGGCTCTGGGCTTTTCCCCCCAGGACTCAGGTCCTTATCCTGCTCCCAGGCGAGTTGCATCCAGCTCTGGGGAACAGACAAGCCCAGAAAGACTCCACGGTCCCCAGCTGAGCTTTGCACTTATTTCAGCTTTGCTGTTTATATTTTTATTACATGCTGTTCTGGGGTTCCTTACAAGAGCAGCAGAGCTGGAGTGGAGACAACCCTGGCTGAGCAGGGACCCCCAACGCAGCCCCTCCGTTGTGCTGTCTCTCATCTCCAGAAGACACTCGGCCACCATGGGCACAAGGACCGTGGCTTGCTGTATATTAGTATAATTTTTAAAGGTGCCTCATTGTATTTATTTGCTGTGTGGTTGAACATTTATTATTTATATTTAATTTTCCCCGACTCAAAGGGGCATCACTGGTGGCTGAGTGTCTGCAGATTCAGTGCAGCTCTTTCACACACTTATTTATGTAACCTTGGCCTCCCTCAAGGGGCTCCCGTTTCACGATATGCCATCGGCCTCTTAATTGGCCTCACAGATCACGCCTTCTCCTTCGGCTCACCCAGGTTCCTGCGACTCATAATTTCAAAATATTAAATGTGGTCGAAACAAAAGAGTTCTGTGAATTAAAGCCGGAGAGTTTCTGGCCTTTCTAAAGCTTCCCTGTCGATTCTCCCTCCGGGCAGCTCCGAGGCTTGGCCTGCGATGCTTGACTGCAGCATTAGTGGCTCTGGGGGGCACAGCCGTAATCCTGAGCGGTGCTGGACACACCAGTCGGGCCATGGGGCCGCTGGCTTGCCTGGCTTTGCATCCCACCTGCATCTTCTTGATAAGAGCGTTTGCTGCTAGTTAAACTCCAAAGGATGAAACCTCCAAACAGCTGATTGACCTGTAGGGATGTATGGAAGCTGTTCCCTCTGTAGCACCCTGCCGTGGACACAGGGCTCTCTCCTCAGGATGCTCTTGCACAGCAGCTCCAGCTCTGGTTCCTGCTGGGTGGTGAGAATGTGGAGAGCCACCTCTCCTCTTGGCCACCCCAAAGTCACCCCACTTCAGCTCTTTCCAGTACTGCAGCCCTTGGCTGGGTAATGTTTGGGTGCAAAGCTAGTAGGGACAGACACATTGGCTCCTTCAAGGGCAGAAGTCTCTGAGGTCTAAAAAAGGGTCTGTTGCTGGAAGTCGAAGAGAAAAGGGACTTCCATGGACTGTCTTGGAGAAGCAAAACCTGCTCAAGGCTGTGACTTCAGATGCTCCTTTTGCTCCCAGGGAACCCTGAGCAGAACAGCCCTTCTGTATGGGCACATCAGGAACAAACCATCCAAGGGTTTACACAGATTCATGCAGGCACAGACCATGTAGTGCACTTAGAGGTGACAAACTCCTTTCTCACAACACAGATCCTTCAGCAATGTGCTCCACATCTCTGTGACAAATAAAGAGGCCTGGAGAGCCAAACCAAAGGAGGCTTTTGGAGGGGCCATGAAGTCCCTGGGTTAAAGATGCTGATGTCCTTGGTACATTATTATCCAGTTGCTAACTGCTCAGGTTTAAAAGGAAATTTCGCTCTCATAGGTAGAGCTATTCCATAATTAATGGTTTTATACCTTCTCCTTAAATATATCACTGGCCACACTTGGAGCTAGAGTTTGAGAGTAAACATTGCTATGCTGGGGCTGTCATCTGTGAGTAATCACGGACCTAATTGAAGCTGGCCAGACTATTAAATAAACATCTAGCACAAACAAGGCAGCAAAGAAAGACCCTTTGCTTCAGTAATGGGGAAAACAATGGAAACCAGTGCCTAAATCAGGGCCCCGTAGGGCAAAGTTGGAGGGCATCCGGGAAACGCGTCTTCCCACCTCGTGACGCTAATAGCCGGGTGAACCGTCGCCAACCCGCCAGGCCAAGACCGGCGCAGAAATCCTCCTCCCAGCACCGGGCGCTGCCTCATCGCTGCGCTGAAATGGGCAACGATACAACCTTCTGCGGCGTCGCTCCTGCTCCTCCGGGAATCACCTAATCCTCCGCGCTGTCTGCCAGTTTCCCCTCGTCCTTGGGAATTCCACGGGTAGGGCAGGCTGCGGTTTTCCAGCAGCGCTTCCAAGCCACTTGCTGACAGTGGCGTCTGCAGCGAGGACACACGTCACCCATGCCTGCCCTGCGTCAGGGCAGGGGAGGCAGGACGGGGAGACTTGTTGCCCCAACAGTGCTCCAGGGCAGACTGTGTCTCCCTTGTCCCCTGGCCAGCTGCTGCCAGCTGTGCAGGAGCAGGGCTGCTCTTAGGGATGTGACAAGGAGAGGGGGACGCACTGGAGGGACGTGCTCGGTTGCACTCTGAGGTGCTGCAGTCACGATAACCCTTTTCCTGCTCATGGTGTCCATGTGTGTCCCCGCTGTCACTGGGGCTCTGCTGTGCCACGGCATGCGTGCTGTGCTGTCCGGGGGGACAGGGTGCCTGGCTTTCTGCGGGTAGCTCAAGAAAAACCCTCTGCCCGTGATCAGTGTCTGCATGAGGAGATGTATGATTTCAGTTCTGTCCTTGAGCAATGGATCATTTAACGTTGTCAACACATATACATCCTTCTCAAACATCCCACTGAGAATTTCTAGGGACTGTAGACAGCGCAAAGCTAGCAATACTGCAGCAGCTTCGTTTTTTTTTTCAGATCCATGTGCATTTTTGAATACTAAAGCTTGCATAATTGCTGATGAATTTCTAAGCAACTTCTTCAAAGGGACAGAGGCATGTCAGCAGTAGGGATGCTGCTGGTGGAGAGGGAACAAGGCCTTCTGATGACTGTGGTTGCCCAAAACCGGCACAGAGATGGGTCACGGTGCTGGAGGAGCTCCAAGGATGGGCCAGATTGAAACCTCCTCACGTCGCTGAACGTATTTTCTCCCTGACCATGGGGCACCATAGATGCGCTTACCAAACAGCCCCTGACTTTAGAAACCCGCATTAAAAGCCCTTTGGTGCTGCAGGTGGCCAGAGAAGCCCATGCTGATCCCCTGCCCTACCTGGCTCGTGCGCACAGTGAGGGATACGCCTAGAAGCACAGCAAGCTGCAAGGAAGCTGGTTTGGCAGCTGAAGGGTTACTGGTTTGCTGCCTACCCCAGGGCTGATCTAGGCAGGGTTATAAAAGAGGAGTCAAGGTGGGCTCTTGGTGTGAGAGGGGGCTGGTTCCTGCTCTTTCTCAGCTGGTTGGAGTTGCAGCTGTCTGTGGTTGGTGCCTTCTGCTTGGGAGGTTGTGCTGGGGAAGCAGCCGCAGCCCTGAGGAGAGGGATGGGCTGGCACCAGGAGCCCTAAGTGCCTCTGGGCCTTGCTCCTGCCTGTGGCGCCTCTGTCTGTCCCCAAGTGTCCCCACCAACTGCTGTAAGGAGCAGTGAGTGTTGGGTCCCACACGATGCTGTGTCCAGGCACCTGGTCAACCAAAACCCACTTGCTGTGCATGTATTTATTATCCAGGAGCCTGGGGTAATTACCTTACAGCTCTGACCATTAAATATCATTTGTCTTCTTCCAGTAGGTCCAAAGCTTTATGAATTTTATCTGATGCTTGCTCCCTTCAATTAGCTGCCATCAGAAAAAGTTTACTGTTGCTGTTAAAATATCAATTTGCCAGAGGTTGCAATACATTTACTCTCCACCTCTGTAATTTACAAACTTACGTTCTATGATTAGGAAGAAAAATGGCTAATAGGAGAAATATTCGTGCAAAATCGATACCGAATAAGATGCTGCCACCTTTTGGCTTAACCTAATTCTACATCTGAGGTCAAGTTCACCCTTTGGTGCAACTCCTGCGTGGTGAGAGCAGCCAGAGGAGTGGGGAGTTGCAGTGGGGCTGGTGGTCCCCGTGACCAAGGACAGAGCTGGGGAGCGTGGGGCAGAGAGGGTCTGCAGGCTCTAGCAAGAGGAGATCATATGTGGTCGTGCTTCAGCAAGGCCCAGGAAAGATTCTTGAACACCCAGAGCCAACATGGGGCTTCCCAGAGGGTCCTTCTCTTCTTTCAGCTACCTAGAAGGCTCTTCCTGGAGCTGGGCTGCAGATTTATCCATGCCAATGTGTCTGGGAAATGGGGTCTGTGATCTGGTAAGACTCTGCACATGGCTGGAGACATCTAAGCAAGTTTTGAACCAGATACTCAAGAGCCTCATAGGCAACCTTCACCCTAGCTGGCTGCAGCACCCTTGCTTAGACAGTACGCAACAGTGGGGCTTGCAATATGTCAGTCTAGGCAGCTGCTGAATGCACTTAGTCTTCAACTAAGTGCCACTATAATGGGTCATGGAGCCCAAATACTAGTGTGCTTTCAAAAATATATACATATCTATACATTTTTTATTTTTTTTGTGGCAGAGATATTCCAAAGTGTTAAATGCTACAGTACAGCAATTTCAGGGCTGCTCTGTCTCCTTACCCAATGACACAAGGGTTTTACATCTGAATATCAGGAGCTGCATGATCAAAAGCTTGTAGGATTCTGCAGCTGTGGGATTTCCAGCGGAACTCGCTATTTCGCTCCTATCTTGCCCTTTTGTTTCCCAAGCYTAGGGCAGAGTCTGAATACTATAATTGCCACCTGGATTTGCTTTGCTCACCTCCAAAGGAACTTGTTTGAATAAATTGAATTGGCAGATGTATTGTTCAGCTGCGCAGCGTTGTGTCAGGAATAATGTAGGTATTACTGGTGTATTACAGTGTTGAACGCACTGCCAGGGCTGGAGAACTGATTCRGGAGAGCTCACTCCGAGCAGCTTCCTTCTTTTCTTCTTCAGGAAAAAAAAGGTCATGTATTTTGGCCRGTTTCTTGATGCTCTAAAGCAGGAGCAGATGGAACAACTTGTAGTAGACCATGTCCTCCACACGTGCAGTGGCTCTCCCTTGTTGGTGAATTTTTCTGCTGGAGGTTCCTATTGCTCCTATTCCTATTTCCTTTGTTAGGTGAGGCCTGGGTGCAGCAGTCACCTTGTTTTCCTTGGAGTATCCAAAATCAGTCTCCCTGGCTTCGGTGGGATCAGGTTGTGGTCAACGCTAGGTCCATGTCAGTGCAGCTCAGGACAACGTGGTGGGACCATGCAGGTTCTGGGGTTACCTCAGCAGAGCAGGGGGTCCAGCTGCAGGGCTCTGCTTGGGACTCCAGGGACCTTGGTTAGGTTGTGGGAGCTCAGGGGTCTACCCAAGACACTGGATGTTGGGTGAGATCTCTGGGTGACGGACACTGCAGGGGTCCAGGCTTGGCTGTCCATGAGGTCCCTTTTGTCATTGTGATCTGCAGGGTTAATGCAGCCCTGGACGCAGGAGTGACCCTGTGCAGCAGGTTAGCAGTGACATGGTGCCACCTCGTGGCACGCGCTTCGGAGCGTCACACACGGCCTCCTTGTTGGGGGGCACCTCTCCAAGGTGAACACCGTGCTGCAGGTAACCCCTGCACTGCAGCTTCCCCAGCGCTGGACGGTGCCTCGGAGGACGTGGCCATGCCGTGACAAAGCCGAGCAGTGAGTGGGCGGTTGGGAATGATCTATGAGGATCTGCTCCCTATAAAGCTCCAGATAGTGAGAGACGTAGCTCTACTCTGCAGCTTGAGCTGCAAAAGGGAGGGTACGACCCAAACCTCAGAGCCTCCTGGCTCAGAGCCATCTCTTCCAGAGTCTATTTTTTAAAGCTGTTTGCCCTGTGGATCTCCTTCCGTGCTCCAATACCCTCCCCCAGCAGCCATCTGGCCCCTTAGCACTGCTAGGACTCCCTTGGCCCCTGCTGTTCTGCCAGAGGACTCACACACTTGCACTGGAGGTGGATTTGTTCCAAATCTGTAGCTATAACACAAACCAAGCACCACTTCAGGTGGTTTCTTCTCAGGTTTGTTTCTCAGTGATGGAGACGAGGATGGATGTCTCCATGTACCTATGGGAAAAATACCCACGCTGAGGCTTGGTACTGCTGTTGAGCCAGCACTGGACACAGTGCTTGTGGAATCTCTTGTTTTCAGTGAAACGATTCAATTCAGCACTAGCAGCACAATGAATGAGCAGGATTTGGGATCTCATTTCTCATTGATATTATGGTGGGGCTGAGGAAATCTAGCACCAGTCAATTGTGGCGCAGATCGTCTTGCACTGTGTACAGCACAAACAACAAGACAAGTCCAGGGAAGCCTGTAACTGAGATTTCTAACATGGTTTCTGCCAAGTACCTGCAGATGATGTTATATGGGGTTAGGGTTTGATCTGTGACCAGAAATCACCTGATAAGGGATTTATTTTTCCACTGCTATTAGAATGGCTATCATGGTGTTTCCCACCTTTTGAGGCAGTGACTTTCCAGAGCCATCCAGCTGCTCCCTATCACAGCGGAGCTGGCTCATCTGCAGTCAGTGCTCCTTCCTTTTGACTGCTTTTAAATTCAAAAAACAGCAAAAGAAACACTGTGATCCTCCTGGTTTTTGTTCTAGAAACATGATAGTACTGAGAAGGGAAAACCTCTTTTTTTCCCTCCTCTGCTTGGATGCTCTGAAARCAGTTTGTTGCTGTTCAGGTATTAGACAGGCAGTGGGAGGTATGATGGGTTTGAGCTCTAAAATACCCAATCTGCTCTTCCTGGTAGGCCTGAGGTTTCCTCTGGAGTGCTAAGAGCTGGGGATTAGGAGCACTTGTTCTCTTTAACTGAAGCAGTTTCAGCCTACAAAGCAGGTCTTTCTCGGTATAACCTGGGGAGGGAATTTAACACACTTGTACAGGTATGTATCCCAGAAAATAAACCAGAAGATGAAGCCTTTTGCAGTTTAATATGTCATTTAGGAAGAGGGTTTTAAAGATGCTCAGCTCTAGAATAAAAGAGCCTATGCTGGTTAAATAATATCACTACAAATCTGTCAGTGTAACAGTTAACGCTTTTCCACGAGGATGAGGCCTTAGGCATTTTGCAGGAATTTGCAAAGGAGCCTAAGGCCTGATATACACTTGAAACTCAATGAGATTTAGGTGCCTAAATGCATTAGGCTGCTTGGAAAATCCCAGCCTTTGAAGTTAAAATAGGCCCTGACAAAACCCGCCCGTCCTTGGCTGCAGCGAACGCAGGCAGCTCAAGCAGCAGAGCTAGGCCAGCTTGCATCCGCCGGGGACCTGGCTGCCCGCCGCCATGCTCACGCTCGTGTCCTTGTCCCTGCCGCCCTCCTCGTCCCCCTGGTGTCTAGAGACAGCTTCTGGTGGAGGCAGCACTCATGCAAACCACACGCTGCTCAAAATATTCAATATCAAATGACCCACAGCTTGGCCTTCCCAGGTTTGGACTGTCCTTCCCAGAGCACTTGCAGGTCCAGGTTAACGCTCCCTGGTTGCCCACGCCAGTCCCCTCTTTTGCGCCTGAAGGAAAGCAATGGAAGGTGGCCACCAAAGGCAACAGAGAGAGTCCATCAGTGCGCAGGTCCAGGACAGCTCCATCCCTAATATCTTCTGCCCCCTTCTTAAATGCAGCGTGGTTCTCAACCATTCTGGCTTGAAGTCTTCCACCCGTGGCTTGCTCATAGTCACGGGTGTTTGCATGGAAATGATTGTGCCTGCTTTCCTGGAGATATCTACCCTGTGAATCTGTAYGAAGAAAACATTAAAAATGCCCTTTTTATTGGAAAGAATCTTAGGGCATTTAAAGTTGGAGAACTCATCTTCATTATTTCCCTTTAAAGTTACTTATGAATTGAGAACTCCTTGGCTCATATTTCTCTTTTATCTGGCATTCCCCCAGGCTAAAGTGTTGTCTATCTTACAGATTAGGTTACTTTTTATGGGGTCCCTGCTATTATATTTCACCTCTAACTTTGTTAGTTTGTGTTTTATATTAAATTATGTTGAATAAGATGTGCAACTCAAAGACATTTTTCAGCTTCCCCCTGAAATGAGGTTCTTAATGCTGTTTCTGGGTCTGCTCTGTAGCCCAGCCTGTGGCAACAGCATGGGCTGTGCAAGAAGGGCAGCAGAGGAGGGTACAGGTCAACCATGAACTTTGCAAGGTGAAGCTGCAGGAGAAATTTGCCTGCAAAACCAGTCAGTCCACGTACAGTGACTTTTTTTTTTTGGATGCATCTCTTTAGAAATGGGTTCTAATAATATTGACAACATCACACGATAAGATCCAGGACTAGTTAAATCGCAGCCTCGTAACTCAGTGCTCCTTTGGGGATTAGAAGAAGACGCTGAGCTGTCACTCTAAAGCTGATCATGGGCTCGTTTAACTATGTCATCCCATAAGACAGTCCTTTCAATTATGTCAACCTGTCTGCTCTCCCTAGACTCTAATTTTAGAGCAGCAGTAGCTAATATTCTTGGAAAACTGATCCGCCTCTACAGATCTCTCTCCTCCGTCTGCTGCTGTTAATGGAGTATCCTGTGGGGACGTTGGGCTGCTTGACTTCCTCTCCTGTAATAAACCTAATAAAAATAGGTACCGTTAGTTTCCTTTGTGTGTGGTCTGTTTTAAGACACTTACCCGAGCTATGTAATGGAGATGTCACATCTTCTCCGCAGAGAGATATGGCAGCACCACAGGGTCACTGTAATAAAAATAAAGCTCAGTTTTAAGAGGCTGGTACAAAATTATGGTCTGAAAAGAGGGGCGATGGGATGGGAGTTCAGAGACCTGAAAGAGGTAAAGGTGAGCTGGTCATACCATATGTTAATGCTGCAGTGGTGGCTCCACTGCTGCAACACAGAGCTCAGCTGCTTCCCTGGCCAGGGGCTGTGAGAACCTGCAGGTGACGGAAGGCCACTGTCCCCATGGGTCTCTGTACCCTGGGAACCCACCTGTGTCTGCCCAACGATACTCACAAGGGCTCAGGGTGCACAAGGTAGCTGGACTCAGCTTATTTGAGGCATGGGCATCTCTGGGGGAGCCATAACRCAGCTTGGTGGGCARGAGATAGACCTCGCCTGGAGAGGAMAACAGTCCCTGGTGCCACCTGGCTCCTTGTAGTGTGACCCTTGCGGTGGTGACGGCTGGGGAGAGAAGAATTGTTGTAACTTCTCCTGGTGTAACAGAAAGCTGGTTAGGAAAAACCCTYACGGCAGAGGGAGGTCTTCCTTTTGCATCGTGTCCACCATGGCATTCAAAAGCAGCAAGGACTTTCTTCAGCTGCCCTATACATCTCCAGACAACCACCTTGATAGAGGAGACAGGGATGGCCTTAGAGGCTCTTAACCTGGCTCAGAGCCATCTAAAGGCCATCCTAGGCTCTGGAAAGGGAGAAGGACACAGCCAGAACAGAGCCWAGGGAAAAACAATGCAATAAATAAATAAATCAAACCCAAGCAACCAAGAAAAGAAGGAGTAAAAGGGATGAAGGGGGCAGAAGGACCATTCAGATGCTAGCAAATAGGGTCGCCCCACCATGCCACTCAACAGATCCACAGCAATGGCAAAGCCCAAAGCTTCTCTTTGTAGACATTACATAAAACCCAGACGTGGCTGCATGCTGCCAGGGAGCGATACCACCCTCAGACTCCAGCAAGTTAGTTACATATAGCTTTCCTTTCATAAATCCATGTTGGCTGCCCCTAATCAAATTCTGCTTCTCAAGCAATTTCCCTTGCTAATTCCTCCTGAATCAGTTCTAACCCACCTATCCCCCTTGTCGCTAAGCTAGCCAGCCTCTAATCACACGCTGCACTGTGTGATCCTTTCCTAAGTAATACGGAGTTCGGCACTTTCCTCCGGTTCTCAGCCGCCTAACCTGTCAGGARCAAACTTCTAAAAATATCACTAAAGACCTCAGCTAATTTCTAATCCTCATTTCTATTAAAACAGCTGCCTGTACTATACGGGCTTCTAGGCTTGGGATTTACAGCCTTCCTTAAGAGCGGCTAATCTGTGCAGAACCGTTTCCATTGTTATCCACACGCAAACTCCTCCCTTCCCTACCGCAAGCCACCGTCGCTATCTTAGCGGCTCTCCAGCCTGCCTCCTCCTCCTCCTCCTCCTCCAGCACTGTTATCCCCCTCACTTTTTGGCAGGTCTGCTCTGGGTGATTGCTGGGGGTCCTGTCCTCGTGCTCCTGGGTAGATGCTCTGCATGATATGAGTGGGACTGCGAGTGCAGGAGGGTGCGTGGTTTCCTTTGCACTTTCTCAAGTTTTTTACTTTTGTATAAACAGCACAAATTGGTCTTTCGAATGAGGCCACCGGGAGCCTTCCTGCAGCTCCACTTCACGTCACAGCTCCACCACTCACGTGAGTCAGGCACCACACAAGGAAGCAGGGAGACCCGAGCCAGAATAATGCTTTGTCACTTCCCACTCTGATAACGAATGTGTTTGAAAAAATAGTCCTCATTGCCTTTGCACAAGGCAAATATTATTATACTCATTCAAAGGGTGTTGAAAAAATCAATGTTCCTAAAGTCCACTTTGTTTGCCTGTTGTAACTCTTGCAGCAGCATCCATTATAGTGAGCTAAGCATTTAGAAAGAGCGCTCAGTCGAGAAACTTCTAATTTAGCTGACTTGTGGGAACCCATGGCTGCAGCTGATGCTTGTCTGCTCAACTCAGTAGCCACCTGCGGAAATCCCACAGCTGGTTCRGAACCTCAGGGCACCCCAAACAGCTGAGCTAGTGGATTTATTTTAAAGTTTCAAAGCAGCAAGGATTAAGCACCACATTCCAGAGGGTTGGCGCAACAGTCTAAGCTGCAACGAGCAAAGATTATCTAGGAATGAAATTGCAAAAGCCGAAGGGCCGAGACGCTCCAGCGTCCTCTGACACGTCCCTTTTCGTGGCCCTCTGCTGAGAGGGCTGTCTCCCATGAGGGGGCTGCTGTGGCACCCAGCACACCTGGGAACTCGCAGCCACAYGCTGCTTATGGTACATGGAAGCTGTGCCGGGTGGCAGGAGGGGGCATTCTGGAAGCTGTGCTGGGTGGCAGGAGGGGACATTCCTTTTCCCATGGGCAGTCTCAACCTGTCCCCAACTGCTGCTGTGCCCCATCCATCCATCCATCCATCCATCCATCCATCCATCCATCCATCCATCCATCCATCCATCCATCCATCTCGCTCCATGTCCAGCCGTGCACCGTCACGATTCCCCCCTCCCCAACCATGACTCAGCACGGCCGCCCATTGGCCGCGTGCCCAGCCGGGCTCAACAGCAGGCGACGGACGGTGACGAGCGCCATTGGCTGGTCCCGCCGCGACGTCATCCGCAGCGGCCGGCGCGGGCGGAGCGTGACTCAGCGGACAGGTGAGCGGCGCGTGAGGGTGAGTCAGCACCGGGGCGCGTAAAAGCGGCGGCGGCCGCGGCCTGGGAGTGGTTGTGGGGTGCGAGTTGGGGTGCGATCGCCATGGAGCTGCCGGACCTGGGCAGGCACTGCTCGGAGGTCTCCTGCCGGCGCCTGGGTAAGCGACGGGGCTGGGCCTGCCGCGCGGTGCTCTGATTCCGCCCGGAGGCGCCGGTTCTACCGGGGTTTCTTCGCGGGCACCTGCTTTGTCGGTGGTTCTTTCTAAATAAGTTTAGTAATAGCTGAGCCTGCAGTGCTGTTCTGGCCTGTTGCTAAAAGTAATAAAAAAAAAAAATAGAAAAGGTGAGTTTGGCTTTGGGCATAGACCTTTTGACTAATGCCTTGCTAAAACTTTATTCTAGGAGCTATTAGGATGCACTTGGCTTGTGTTAGTAGTCTAAGRTCTGTCATATATAGATGAAAAGGATTAAGGAAACTCTTGTTTGTTTTTAATATCCATGAGGAATGCCTATTAATTTTAATAATAAAGGGATTATCACTAGCAAAAAGTTATTTTATAACTTCTGTATGGAATTTTCTTTGTTGGTATCTTACTATATGCTTCTTTAGTTTGCATCATGGAAATCTTTTTTTCCCCGCCCTAGACTTCCTTCCTTTGAAGTGTGATGCGTGTGGGGAAGTTTTCTGTAAAGACCATATCCGATATGGTGACCACAAGTGTAGCTCTGCCTACAAAAAGGTAAGTTTCTATATGTGACTGCCAATAACTGATGTTATAGGATGGCTAAATTCTGTTTAAAGGCTTTGAAAATTGATCTTTGGCTTTCATAGAAATAGATGGGGARCCACAAGGTATAACTTATTAATACAGATGAAGTTCAGATGTAGAGAAATCATTCTTCTAAGTTCAGTACAGCTAAATTCTATTTTTTTTTACTTATATGCTTTTTTTCCCCTAAAAGAAGAATAYTTTACACATTAGTAAAGTAGTATGTGTCTAAAAGTCTCTCTAGTCTGTGTCCTTTAAGTTGAAGGSCAGCATCTGAACTACAGAAGAAATGAATAGTGGAATAAATGATGCTAAGCCCTATTCTGTGGCCTGCACTTGGGCCTCAGTTAGGGTTTTCAAAGCACTCTAAAGCCCCAAATTGCATCTGAAGTCACTGAATATTTGAAACCCAGGTGTTTTGACTTGCAGTTTCCTTTATGAAGGACATTTGTTGCTGGGAACTCTGCATGTGCTGGGAAGAGTTAAGAGTAGTCAGTAAATGATTAGAATGCAAAACACTTGTGAATATGTAGGGGTTTTTCCCTCCTTCTCATGGTGCTGGTTGGAATAATTGGGTTGTGTTTCTGAAGCGTTGTGTGTTCTCAGAATGTGCAGGTTCCAGTGTGCCCCCTCTGTAATGCACCTATCCCAGTACGGAAAGGGGAAATACCAGATGCTGTRGTTGGAGCCCACATGGATAAGAACTGCAAATACAATCCAGCTCAGAAACAGAAGGTAAGGAAACTTGCTATTGGGATCTGAACTGCCTGCCTATTGCTTGTAGACTTAGGACTCTGTTTTTGTTAGGAACAAATCACAGCTGCTTTTGTTTTGCCCTTCATTCCCTCCCATTCTAAAGGTGCTTAAACATTCATCTTTGGCKTGGTCACTAAATGGGAAGCTGACTGTAGAAAGGCAGCAAACATTGACAGCTTAATGTCCTCTGTTCAGATCTTCACAAACAGGTGCTTAAAGCCTGGCTGCAAAAGGAAGGAGCTGATGAAGGTGGTCTGTGATCAATGTGGTGGGAACTTCTGCATAAAACATCGGCATCCTCTGGATCATGACTGCAAAGGGAGTGGCCACCCCCTCTCCAAGGCTGGGTAAGTTGTACTTGGTYACTTTGTTTAGCTGTAGCTTAAGTTTCAGAGCTAGTCACAGTGGTGGGTGGGGAATGTTGACAAGTAATTCTATTGCCTACAGGATGGTGCTTCTCAGAATGCTGAGAAAGCATAGCAGGAAATAGCAACTATTTTACTGAAGTAGTTTGTGTTTGGTTTCTGGAAGTCTATGGGCTAAAAAACTTTAGTAAAACCTTCCCAAAGCTCTTCTAAATGTACCAGACCACTCAAAGTGGATGTTTCCTAACTGAGAAAAGGCACTGTCCAACTCAAAGTACCCTTTGAGCCTCAGTTTAAATATTAAAATCCTGAAGTTTTGCCCAGAAGCACTAAATGAAGAACATTACACTAATCAATATTTTGYCATCAATATTCTAGTAAAACACCTTTCTTTTGTAGGCAGATGTACCTTTCTTGCTGTGTGCAATAAGATTGACTTGTCAATGCAAATAAAATTGGATGGAAAACTGACTACTGGCAGTATGATTAGGAGGTGCTGAGCCTGGTTGTATTTCTTTGTAGATATGCAGCTCTGATAAGAGCCTCTGAAATTGCCTTCAAATCACCAGGAGCAATTGGAATGCCCTCGCATGGGAATCTTCAGCACAACAGGTATAAGCTGAAGGATGAGAAGCCAGAATACTGTAGTATTGTCAGCATAGTTGAGCACTACTATTATGTGTGTAGCTGTATCTGCTCTGGAGTTGGTAGTTGGCTTCTGATCAGTGTTGGGAATGCAGTGGACACTTAGAGATCTTCTCTGTATGTTATTAAAATGACTACATAGATTCCAGCTATTAGGGTATTGAATTCTCTATTGTATTTGGGTGATCTCTCACCTATTCAGTATGAGACCTGGTCAAGCTGTGTGGAAAATAGTATTCCAACATAATGTGGTGAAAATATCTACCATAAATAGACCAGTCCCTTTACTGCAAAGGTGTAGGTCCTTGTGTTGAACAGTTTAACTCTTAAAGTGCATTCTTATGTCTTTCAGATGCAGATAGTAGCTGTTCATGCTCCTGGATCAAAACTGCCTACTTCTAAACTATTTTTGTCTAAAGTTGTATTATRTTTTCTATGGAAATAAGGGTTACTTTTGTATCTTTATGTTCAATAAATGCTGCCTTTTTCAAGCCAACTCTACTTGTTCCTATATTTGGAATAAGAACTATAATACTATAAAAACTGAGGGAACTGGGGGAAGTTGTGATGGAAGACTTAGAAATAGGATGAAGCATAGTCAGCTTTACTTATGTCATGCTAAGTTTGAACTGTAAGTCTCCCAAGATGAAAGTCTGAAATAGAAGTTTCTGTCAATTCTCAAATCCTTTTGGAAATGATCTGGCACATGACACTGCATTTTACTTGACAAACAGCTTGCATAAAGCAAGCTTCAGCTTGRTGTAAGCTGTCCTTAATCTCTGGATGTCATTGGGAATACCTGATTTATAAATCATAGCTAGTTTTCCTTAGGCTCTCCCTAAGCAATTCACTGAGGACAGTGCTCAGGAAGAGCATTATTCAATTCTTCATACCTCTTTGCTCCTTAAATAGAAGACTAGACCTGGGAGAGTTTGGTAGTTGGGSCAAAAAAAGCCAGATAAAATAGCTGTTAACCTCTTCTGTAAGCAATGAAAAGGAGCCTGAAAACAACTCTGTGTAGACAAGTTCCTCTCTGTCTTCTCCAAAAGCTTCTTAAAACAAGTGAAGACATAATAGATGTAGCACATCTGTTATCTTCATCAGCTCTTTAAAACTGCATGAGCTGTATGCAGCTGCTTAGCTTGGGGGTGAAAGCTGTGACTTGATGAAAGGGGAGTGTGCTGTTAATGAAAGATGCTAATTCCCCACCTGGGATCTAAGTAGACCTCTCACCCAACTAATTGTGAGAAAAATGCCAAGACTTGCTGATGATGTCAGAGGGCCGAGACCTCAATTTCATGTGTCATTAGAACTGCTCATTGGTGCACACTAGGGCTGGAAGGCTAGAGCATTAGTTTTGAACCAGTGGAAGGGTAATTGCAGTGCCTTGAATCACCTGCAGCTATGAGCTTCCCAGCCCAATTCTGCTGAGGTGGAAGAAACAGTGGTTTGCTGGCAGTGGTACTGTGTTCTTTACCTTTTACCAGGGGGAAAAATGCTTGTTATTGTCTGAGTTGCAGGTGTAATGACTTTATATGCTTTCAGCTATCTTTAAGCTGACTGCTGTGGAAGAGCTTGTGCTGCCTCCTTTTTCCCTTGAAGAGTCTTGGTCTTTAGAATGTTGCCTGGAGAGATATGGGTTTGTGGTCTTCCATAGGAGTAGCACATAATGCTCTTCCTTTTWAAAAAGAGGACAGATATAATGGTGTAAGTTAGGACCGCTGAAGAACAAAACATGTTTGCTGTCCACTGTTCAGTTTTGGCCCTGTGTGGTTTCTCCTCCAGAAAATTTACCATTGGATAAGGATGATTAAAGCTGCTCTTATCTGTTTGGTTATTTGTTTATATTCATTCTGGTATCCTAGTTATTCAATCTGATATTCATTCATATTCATTCTGGCTGGTTAGGCATATTGGAGAGCCCTCTTCTGGCTATGTGGAAAGCAATAGTTGGACTAGAAGGACACAGGAGGTTGGAAGGTACAAGGTGCTACTGCTAATTTTATCCACTGTCATTTTAGGTACTCACGAGCCCTATGTCAGGTTCTACCTGTAGTACTGTTTTTCACCACAGGATGTCACAATAGGATGTGTAATAAAAAAAAAATCATCATTCTTGTCTATCCGAGCATAGAAAACACAGCTTTCCTTCACACTGGAAGACAAGCTTAAAGCATAGTTCTAACCTTGGACCTTGCTGATCATGGTGTGAGTTCTACCCTCCTCATTCAGCCCCAGCCTCTTGCTGGGGCTGAATTTGCAGAACATTATCCGTGTTTTGGTGCTGTAGCTCCTGACTGTCATGTGAGGCCACAGGCCTCAGCTGAGAGCTGCTGCCCCAGCCATGGCAGTGCCTGAGGGGATTCACAGTCTGCARTGCAGGCAGGGGAAGAGAGGTGGATGAGGTGAGCTCTGCTTTGAGGGAAGAAGGAAGAATAGGGGTGGAGGTCTTATAAATAAGCACAGGTCTTTTCAGGTGGTGTCACGACCACTGTTTGCCACCACAACTAGCTRCTCCTGGGAGCAGCAGAAATGGCACCTGGAGACCTGTTTTAGATGAAGCCTTGTTATTTTTTTCCTGATAACCTATCTCGTGTTTACTTTCTGCAAATATTTTCACCCTCAAACATGTCTGGGGCAGGTTAAAGGAAATGTTTGTGTGCTTAGTGCCTATTTATAGGAAAGGAAAATATGGAAACTGATAATTTTCCTGGAAATATCCTCCTAGGAGGTTTTTTCCTCACCCCCTCAAACCACAACATCTGCCTGCTGCCAACCTGCCCTYAGTGCCGCCCTGGAGCTCGTGCTGGTCTAGGCCTTGGCCCCTGGTATCCTGCCCCCTAAGACGAGTAGGGGAGCGCTGGCGGTGGCCCGACCCGCAGCGCAGCTCTCGGCGGATCCCGGTCAGCTCCGGGTGTCCCTTGTGCCCCTGYCTGGGAGACTCGCCAGGCCCGGGCGGGCCCGTGGCATCACCCGGGCAACGGCGGGGCGGGGCGAGCCCCTTGGCCCCGCCCACGAGGGGGTGACGTCTCGGCGCGCAGAARTGACGTCAGGCTCCACCAGCCGGCCGCGCCGTCCTTAAGCACGCGCAGTTCCCGGTGAGCGTTCTAGGCAGAGCGCGACTTTCTATTGGCCGCTGCGCTGATTGGCACGGCGAGCGCCAACCAGRCTCCGCCGCCCTCTCCTCGGAGCCAATGGGAGGCAGGGGGCGGGGTGAGGCGCCAACCGTGGCGCTCGGTTGAATGTACCGAGGAGGCGGGTCTGAGAGGTGCGTGCGGGGCGGCATGGGGGGGATGCCGCGGGGCCCGGCGGTCCCGCTCGGTTGGACCGTTAGAGCCCAACGGCCGCGGGGGCGGGTCCCGGGGGGGCAGCTCGTGGCAGAACCGAAACGGGAGGCTGCAACGTGGCTTTTCCATTTAAAAGAAAACCTTTTAAAACCTTATTAAAAAAAAAAAAAAGAAAAAAAGAAGTGATAAGCGGGCTGATCACTGCCCTGGGCTGTATGCTGAATAACGGGGAGCACAAAGCTCTGGGCCTTCTGCGGGGGCTGCTGTCCCAAGTGGTGCCCGGGGGTGAGGTGGAATCTCCTGCCCTGCCTTTACAGGTAGACCTGACTGCAGACATGGGTGTCCTGTGGTTCCTTCCCACGTAGCTCTATGGAAAGGCAGGATTAGTGAGGCATAGTTCTTTAAGTTTAGTTTTCCTGTTTTTGTTATTGCAATATTCTATGAGAAAAAAACCCCATGCGATATAAACATAACTGACTTRTTTGTTAATAAGGTAGATATACTGTTTGCTTGCAGGTATGTACACCCCTGTATATTAAAGTTTTGTGAAAGTATTTTGAGCAGAAGCGGATCTGACTAGTGCAATCTGTGTTGGCAGTATTAGCAACAGGCCAAGAGGTTAGATGTGGTGTGGTAACCTACAGAAAGGGCGGCATTGCTTACGGTCATTACTGCGGTGAGGGTTRGCGGAGGGTGTTCTGTGGTGGGTCTGAGAGAGGGGAATAAGCTCAGCCTTGAGTCTTCCATGGGAGAACAGCGTTAGCTTGACTACATTGTTTCTAATTGCATAATAGTTTTATTTTAGAATGGCGAAAATGAATATGAAAAACAGAGAAATGAAGGAAGAAAAAAGAAAAAAGCGAAAGCGACACCTGGCCCAAGAGGCACAGCAAGAATCTGAAACTGAACAGAAGAAAGAGAAACAAGATCCGAAGGTAGGTTCTGCTAGTTTTGGCTGTTTGATTCAGTAAGATAAATTAAGCCAAGATCTCAAGGTATGTCTGATTTTGAATGAAATTGCAGCAGCCAGAGTGTGTGCTCTCTGTGTTGAATTCTTGTTGAATACTTGAGACAGAGGATGAGTGAGAGCATGTGGATGAAAGGGAACCCACATGGCTTTGAGCAGATGTCATATGGTAGTGGAGGYGTAGCTTAAGGCTTCATGTGATCCTGAGTGGTTGGAAAAACATGAAAGGCTTTTTCCATGAAAAGCCTRTTGGTTTTGAAAAGAATGTCAAGTGGCCAGAAGGTGTCAGCAGTCTCTTTGTAGTGTGGAACACTATGAATTAGTGTTATGGAAATGAAATTAGCAGTATGGAGAGATGTTGTTTAAGTGAAAACCTCATTTATTTTCCTTCCATTCCCTATCCTTCAGTTATTTCACTGAAATGTTTCTGCTAGCTTACTAGTGTGCCATTTTAAGGAGAAAAAAAACCCCAAACTGTAAGTTTACTCTGGTGGGAATCAATTCTGCTTTTCTATGTGGTTGGTGTAGAAGGTGGACCAAAGAAATATGAGGTGGTTTGGTAATGTAGAGAAGTAGAGAAGAAAAATAAATGTTTTTTTTTCTTTAGGAATTCTTGATGTGATAGTAGGTACAATCCTGCAAGACACTTGTATGCTTCCTGGTGTAATATAAAGCAGATTTGAATGTTAATTCTTACTTTCACTTATCATGAGATGTAAAACCCAGTGCAGAGCCTGTAACAACAACAAAAAAAGTGTATTTCCGATTTCATGATTTGGTATTATTAAGCTCATTTGGCAAGAAAATTTTCTGAGAGTTCATTCACATGCATGTCTCTTTTACCTTAAGAATTTGTGAAATGTGCTAGAAGAAAAGCTGTCATAGTAGCTGTTCAATGGTCTATAAAATACAGAAATTCTTGTGGTTTTGAAATCGGCATAAATGTTCCTAGGTAATGTAAGGGAAGAGTCCATCTATAGCACGGCAAAAATAAACCAGCTAATATTTATAGCTCCAGAAGGCACATGTTTCTCATCCTTTCTTTGTACAGTGTGTATTATAGCTAGGTACATGAATATAATTCTGTTTTAGCAAAACAGTTTTACAGGAAAAATATGTATGAAACTGAATGGCAAAATTAAAATTTTATTGCTGTGTCAATGTGTAGCATTTCATGTAGAAGTGGACAGAAACGAGCAAGTAAATTTCAAGTCCCTAGAAAGCAGGGACTCTTCGGACCATTTGATGTCTTGTGGTAAGTGCACAAGAATACAAAAATTAGTTTTTATTGATCTCACATACAGTCAGAATGGAAGAAAAGACAAGTACTTAATGGAAAGCAGAGTCCTTAACATTATCGTGGAACATCAGTAGGCGTAAGAGTCCTTAGAACTGTAAAAGTTGGTGTTATTTGGTGCCTTCAACATGCTGTGTACTGCTGCTTTTATGGAGTACCATATAAGGTATGTGACAAGCCATTTTTTGGCATCAGCTTTATAAACTATAAGTCTTGTCAGAAGATAAGTATAAGTTAATAGAACTCATTTTTTTCTTTGTTTGAAATGCTTGAGAGTGAAAAATGCTTGGCAGGTCTTAATCAATTTTACCTCAGAAATGGTTATTGACTCTGCCAGCTGTTTTGCCAATTTGTAATTGTTACKCAGCACATATACTCCCAGCTTTATGTAAAATACTCAGTTTATTCACAATAGCAGTTATAATTTAAAATGCTTTTGGTCATCAGACCTCGTCAGCATGGAAATGCAGCATGGAAAACAAGATGAAACTGCATGAAGGTTTGTACAGGAAGATTAGAAGCAGCACTGAGGCTACTCAGTTAGTTTGAGTAGTTCCAAAGAAGAAATTTGGATCAAAAGATTTGAACAACTGCTGAGAGCATTTATTTTGGAACCTTATGTTCTTTAAACTTAATTTTTCATCTGTTACTTTAAAATAAGTTGGAGCCTTGACAGATTTTAATATTTTTATCTACAGAAATGCCTGAAGCATGCTGTCTGGCCCTTCATGAGCCATGGTTGCCTTTTAATGCAGTAACTGAATTAAACAAAACTTTTTTTTTTTGTCATTCTTGAATCCAGAATGAATAGCATTGAGTTCTCTCTGATGAATCTTGAATGTGATGGAAATAAGCCAAAGGATAGGTCTAGACCACTGAACTTCATATATAATACATAGCATTTGGTAGGGGAGAGGCTTTCTGAGTTCATTAAGTCACTGTAAGTTACCTGTGATTTACTTTTTTTTTTCTATTTTTAGTAGAGCACTTTACATTTCTAAAGTGAAAAATGCAAATCTCTAATTGATTTTGTTGTATAGCTGYAGGAGGGCGATGTAAAAATGTGTCTTAAGTGCCTGGATTTAGTGTTGCATTGATCATTCTTTCATGAAATTTGTTTGAAAAATTCTCAGCAGTCCAAGACTGAAGCATATTTCCTTGGAAAAGCTTGACCTTTCAGCGTAATCTTGATGTTTTATTGATTTTTCATCTGCTCACTTTCTTCTGTTTACATTAAATAGCAATGAGCAATTTAGGTCCAATATAAATGTTTTCRTGAATGATCTTAGAACCACACAGCTCTAAATGACATTTCTGTAGTGAAGCTGAATGATATTGAAYCTTATTGAACCTTGTTCAAAGAACCTTTATTGACAGCTTTTCTTGACATCACCATTTTATTTAGATACTTGGCGATAAAGCTGTGTATTTTTAACATTTTTTTAAATATTTGAATATTCATTTTGCTTTTCATGATTTCTGGTTTTCAACATACTCATGTTTTAAACCTTGTTTAAACTGTCTTGTTTTAAACCTTCATCTTTCAAATTTTTAGCTGCTCCAATGCCCCTCAGTTTAGAGAAAGAGCAGTACTGACATGTACGACATGTAGGTAGGGAATAACAAGTTGTGGTTGCCTTGCTTATGAGGTTTTTTGAAGATGACCTTCCTGCTCTCTTAACYTTGTAATTTCACTATAGACCCTGATTCTGCAGCGATGTTTTCAGATCTGTGGACTTGCTCCCAAACAGAATTTTTTCCAGAGCTGAACAACTATTAAGTATAACACACTCAAAATTCATAAACTCTACAAAACAATATATATTTACCATTCCTTCCCATTTTAATGTAACAAATTGTAACCTTAAGTAAAAATGAGTAGGATCAATCAATAATAAATAAAGCAATCAAGGAATAGAAATCAATAAACCCGAATCTTGTATGCACAGTTGAAAACACACTATATCATCTTAGGTAATGGTCATGCAGTCAATAGGAGTATTCTTGTAGGCTTCTAGACAGTATTTTCAGCATTGCAAATGGTTGAAGGAGGAGGAATCAACATTTTCCCGAGATAAAGGCACAATCAGTGGGAAAGGAATTTAATTTTTGAGATTCCATACAAATAGTACAAACAATGGCAAATAAACAAGTAGTGCATAGTGTTTCTTTAATCCGAGGGCTAGTATGCAGGTGCCCAAACAGTAAGATCTGTTTACTAAATGGAAAATGGCAAAATCAGTAGGGAAAGCATTTTTCTGCTGAGCCTTTTGGGGGTTATTGCAAAGGGCAATGATGAGTTATTAAACTAGTACTATAGCAAAGCAAACCACAGAAAACGATCCTTTAAAATCACTATTCTGATTGTAGTGGTGGAAAACCACAAACAATTACATTGTTTAAGCTGTGGAGATAAATGTTTTAGCAAAAGCTTGGTGGAATGGCTAAGAATGCTACTTTGATACTACCTAAAATGCCCCTTGTAATCAGGTACCTGGTATAGTAATTTGGAATGAATGCAAACCAGGCAACGCTACAGAACTTGTCAAGCAAATAGCATAAAGATATCATCTGGAAGTGTATTTATTTCTTTGACAACTCACTAAATCATTCTCAAAGTCTATTGCCAAAAATTAATTGTTTGCTGAGAAGCTCAGTTGTCTTTTATTTTTTCATTAATTTATTTTTGTCATATTAATTAAGAAGCTTCTCTTACAGCCATCAATTTTATATTTTTTTTCTTTTCCCTTTCTGAAAAAAATGTTATCAGGTTACAACTTCAGCTRTATTGTTGCAGAGTGTTCTTTTCAATTCAGGCTGCCAATATGTAGCTGTGTCTTTACTTATATACACTTTCCAGAAAGTACTTGTATTGCAACTCTGCTATCAACTTTTCCTGTACTTGTTTACTGTGCATTATTCTCTTAGCTCAGTGTTGTATGCTTTAATGTCATGTGTGTTTATTAATATTTTTGCTTTAAAATTATATGGAAAACTAGTCATATATGCTGAAAAAAAAGGAAAATAAATTACTGTAATGTTACTTTTTTTTTTTTTTTAGTTTAGGCCTCCTAAGATAAGAATCTCACCTTATACTGCTTTTTGGCCATTTGACCATTTTCTTTTGTATCTCCAGCATACAAATTGAGTTTTGCCTTTCTTATGAAGAGATGACACAATGTTCCCCCCATCCCATTTTTATCTCRCAGTACATCAGCAGTTGATAAAACCATTTTGTTGAAGTAGATACCTCTGGTTAAGTAATCTTTCTTTTGGTGATGAARGCGCAAGGATAGCTATTTATGTAAATGATGAAGGTAAATATCAGTATGGATGTTGCTTGTTTTGGTCCCTTTGCATTGAAGTGTTGCTTCTCTTTTCCTTGGCTTACCTTTCAGTTGAATGTTTAGCCTCATTCTATTTGTGTTTTCTTCCACTCACACCAAGAGACTAGTTTCCTGGTATCCATTGGCTTCTGATCACCTYTCTATAAGATGATCTGCTAATAATTGAAAAAAATTTACATATAGAGTGCAAACTGTGAATTGGCCCATACGACCTATTCTGTGGGATCTTTTTTTTTTTCCCTTTGTTGATATCTCAGAAATATTTTTCAAATTAGGAGGCAGTAAATAAGAATCTTTGAGGGCAGCTGCATACGGGACCAAAATGTTTCTTGCTAATACTTTTTCTCAAAATATTTATAGCATTTWAAAAAATTATTTTACTAAATTAACCCTACATTTATTTGTTTTTTAGCAATGGTAGGCTTCATTGTGACACCATGTAATACTTATGGATAATACTAGGCCTTTTGTAAACAGAATGTCTAAGAAGGTACWAAACAGTGTCTGAAATACGGATATGCATAGATTAGACTGAATAATTTCACATTCCTTTGAAAATTATTTTTGTAATGGTAGGAATAAATTTCCCAGGAAAGAGCATTCACAGCTGGGAAAACAGTTGCTACTTTGAAGATGGTTTTCCCAGGCGAAAGGCTCACGTCCCCAACTGTGTTTGGTATAAACAATATATGGTGTGTTTCTTACTTTTGTTTAAAGGAATTGTGCATTCTTCATTACACATTAACCAGCAAAAGTTTCACGCTCATTCTGGGTATTTRCCTTAATCTGTATATATTTAAATTGAATTCCTTGTTGTTGTTTTTAATGTATATCACCAGGATGGTAAGATGACAGGGAGTTTGGTGAAGCACAACAGTTCTTTTTGTGCTGTAGGGAAAATTCTTCTTTCTTTTCTTCATACTCAGTGTTTCYTCTCAGTTCCCATTCCTTACTTAATGGTAAGAACTTTTCTCAAGTGTTCTGTTTGGTTTCCAATATAATTCCTGCTTGTGTGACTTAGCTGCAAACTTTTTCACTTCAAATTAAAGCTTAATGCAGGATTTGAGCTGGTGGGCTAAAGTTACGAGTCAAGCTGTTGCTGAAGCAAGGAGTAGAGACTAGGTCTGCTAAACGAAGTGTCACCCCGCTCCAGCGAATTGAGAAGATTGTTTGTTATCTTAGTTATGGTTTGTTTGTTTGTTTGCTGTTTGTTTTCATAGTTATGTTAGTATAATTTATTCCACAATAGAGAGTGGCATAATAAATGGAGATTGCTGGAAAAGGCCCCAAGTATTTGGTATGGAAAATTGGGCACAAAACTTCAAAGTATAAGTTCATGGGGAAAAAAATCTCACTGCATGTTTGAATTCTCAAAGCATATTCTACTTGATAAGAAATCAAATTGCATATTCGAAAGGTTAAGTATACTACATTCTGATATATGATAAAAAAAAAAACAAAGAAATGAGAGAGGATCAGTCTTGATAGGTTTCAAGACTAGGAGGCGTGTTAATGAGTTACGGAGTAGCTAAAATAGCTCTTAGACATTAGATCAAAGCCAAATGAATTCACACTTATAAAATGTTTCCGTTTTACGTCCAAGAGGTAATTAAAATGGAACGTTAGAGTTAGGSCTCCTAAAAGCTGCCTCAAACAGGGAGCCTATAGAGTATGAGCCTGAGGATAGTAATGGGGGAACCTCCTACTTATAGAACCAGGCTCCAACTTTGAATGCATTTACCTGTTTCTAATTGAATTCCATGTAAATTCTCTAGGACATCAAACGGAAGAACATTGTCCAATGTTTTATTAAATTTCTCAGCATTATCTTAATAATTTGCATCTGTGAATTAGGCTTTTGCAAACAGCAGATACATACAGCGAGGACAGGGCTCTGCTTCTGCAATGTTACAGTCTGAAACATGTRGAAATGGCTTGGGGAATATACCAAAAAGTTAGATCTGGATCACTTAAAAAGGAGCAGGGTGTTTTTTTTAAAGCAAATTTTAAGCATGTGGGTGAAAAATATGTTTTTAATGACTGGCATTCTATTCTAAGTCTACATATTTATACGAAATAATAAATAGGAGTTATACGTATTTGTCCATTTGTAATGTAACTATGTAATTACAGAACTCTTACACTGAACTATAATACAAAACTCATGGCCTTTTCATAACCTGAGATAGCTTTTTTATACTTTGCCCAGTTGTATTTTCTGGTTACCTTTGAAATTGGCGAGGTTTTCCTGCTTCATTATGAAGGCCCTATCTTTCATGGCCGTGCCTATGCCTGCACCTGTAGCTGTTCTGGATAYATGCATGTAGCTCCCTGATTTTCTGAAGGCTTTATTTTAATAACTTGCTTTGTTTTGTTTATGGTAAAACTATTTAGCAAGTTTCATTGGACACTTTATCTTCTTTACAAAGATTTGTCTTGATTTAGCCTAGCCTGGGTTTAGASTAGGAGTGTTACTTTCACTGCTTCTCAGCCAGCAAGGTTGCAATTTTGATCGTGTAACAGCTTAAGCAGTGTTATCACCAGTCATCTTTACATTAGAATAAGAGAATAGAACATCATGTTTTTCACTCTTCTAAGAGTATGATCTGTTTACTGTCAAATGCCCGTGCTAAAACCATAATTAAGAAGTAATCCTTATGACTTTATTTGAAAGCTAAGAAAATTTATAAATTCAGTTCCCATAGGCATCATTATTCATTATCTCTACCTTGCTACTCAATCAACAGATGAATGTTTGAAACATTGGAAGGAGCATTTGAGTGAACATTTTCCTTTGTTTCTCTCAAATTACTGTGTGCACTTCACTTGTAGCTAAGCACTGGCACACAAGAGTTATAAGCTTTCTGTAAGCAGGTAAAGGCTATTTCCTTCTTGYAATTCTGAATGGAGGGAGAATGGGAAGAAGAAAATCTTATTTGACATWGTATTACCGGCTCTATTGAGAGAACACTCAGGAAAGGTTTTTGCCGCTGAGACAGAAAATAAGTTTATCTCCAACGCTATTAGGCAATTCTGCCATTGAGCTCTTTCTGTCAGAATAGCCTTAGCTCCAATCTCAAGGATAATTTAACAATATTCCAGTAATGTTTCTGTTTCTCCAATATGTCTTTTTTTTCCAGGCAGTTTTTCTGAAGTCCTTCCAGAAAGCATATCTATGCCRTTTGAAAAGGTTTTAAATGTTCATCGTCAGTATATATACACATCTATAGATAGATAGCTTTTTTTTTTTTATGATATATAATTCAGTACCTTTCTAAGTTTAGAACTTAGGAAAACTACTGTGTATACCTGTAGAGGACTGAACAGCTTGAGAAAAAAAAACAGTATGGAAATTAGGATATGGTTTTATCACTGGAGTTGCCTTTCCTGATGCCCTTCTGTGGCTATTCTAAACGGATACATCACACCATGAGACTGTACTCTTTAATGYTGCTATAGTGGAATTCACTGGATGTGTGTAAAGTAACTGAAATGTGAGTAGGGATGGGATAGAAAGTAATGGGCAGGTTCTGCTATCTTGGGTCCTGAGAAGGCACTGCTTTTTTGTTGTCATCTTGGGTGGCTGGGTCAGGATGGGGCTGTTTATTCTTGGCTTCTGGCTGTGTCATACTGCCATATGATGGAATGGAAGTCTAAAAGGAAGCCAAAAGCCAAAGGCTAAAAGTTGAGTGAACTGTATGTCAATGTGGAATAAATAGTTTGGACAATACCACTGAAGAAAGGACATCTAAATTGTAAATATGAATGGAGAGTGTTCAGATTTTTGAAACTGTTGTGTTTGGCCTCTGAATGTAGTACAGGGCATTTACTGTAGTTTATCTCCTTGACAACAGACCTAAGAGTGACCTAAGGTAATCTGTATATATGTCTTTAAAATAACATGTTCACAGCATCTGCTGTTGCAAAATAAGCATGAAAAGGATAAAGCACAATCCCCAAATGGAAATCATTTATTGGTGACTTTTATTCAATAGAACTGTAAAATGATTATTTCTTGAAGTAAATAGTCTTTGAACAAGGAACGGCTATGTCTGACTTGGCAGTGGTGAGCTGCTGTGGTTTGAAGTGGGAATGTGAGGGTGAACTTCTACTGCAAAAATATATTCACAACAATGAATTTAGCCCTTTGTGTTGCTATGACAGAAATCCTAAATACATGTCTGATGACCTGAACGGGTCAGGTAAGACTTTTGGTATTGATGGGAAAGATGGTTCTCTTTTCTTGTTTTCTTTCTGAGAAATCACAGCGATTTAGCCCCGATTAAGACTTCAGGCTACTTTGAGAGTATCTAAAGGATCAAATGAGGAAACTGTCACCAGTTGTATGATAAATATTGTTATAAACCTTGAACCACTCTCCTCGAACCCTTGTTCTCTCCAAATTAAAATCAAATGCTTGTCTTTAGTGTTTTCCTTCAAAATCAAACCAATTCATTCTGTTATTTTTGCAAGTAATTATCAGAATTCAAACCTGCCTTCTTCATATGCTGATTTATTTTTCTACTTATACATAAGTAAATTCAAGTGGAATTAAATCATAATCAGGGTTGAACTTGACAAGGTTTTTCGTAGTGTAAACCGCTTTGTAGCACTTTTCTCATGTTACAATCCCAACCATTCAAAATTTTCCAGACAACTCTCTCTCTTTTGCAATGTCAATGTAAAGAACAGATTAACTATAGCAAAATCCCTGCATGGAAAAACAATTTGTTAGCCTCTAATATAATTTGATGGCCGGAAAAAAGATTAGAGCCCGCATTACACAGCCAATGAATTTTGTCTAAGTGGTAGACACCTGAAACCACTTGAGGTTAACCTGAAACTTTAAAAGTATTTTCTTTATAAAACACAAAAACAAAACAAAATTTAAGCTTGCCTATTTGCAAATTTAGAAGWGTGGATTTTATGTGGCAGATAAGCTATTTCCAGGTAATAATATATATGTCAGATTACAGAAGGAGATTTTAAGATGAGCCTGAATCTTTTTCACTTGGTAAAAACAAATCAAAAGAAAGTGTTTTAAGAATTCTAACTATATTTATAGTGTACATCCTCTTTTGGGATTTATGAATTAACTATTCTGAGCTTTAGTCTTCTGAATTCTGTGTAGAACAGCAGTGAGGGGTTGACTTTTCTTGCACCTTGCCCGTGTTGTGTCTAAACCTTGCCCAGAATCTAGGATCTTCTGGCTCATTGATTCAGGTTTCCTGTCATATTCACTCACATTATGTGATGCTTTTCCTAATTTAATCAAACTGCATCTTCAGACACAGTAATCCTGCTTTTCTGCCTGTGCACGTGCTGTCCTTGCACAGCCGGTATTTGGCGTAACTCCTAAAACTGTTAACAGGGTGCAAAAATACAGCAGCTCTAACATGTTGGTGTGGTCTCAGACAACTGTTTTTTTCTCACAGCTTTCTACACCGCTGAGGGAGGACAGTTGCTTTCAGTCACATCAGATTTGGCCTACTGCTAGTTTAGGCTATTAGGGTTTATTTCTGCTCTTGACTTTCGATAATACTTTGTGCATTTGAGGCATATTTTTGCTTTAAGGTGTTATTTTCAGAGGGTCTTGGATTTTTTTTTTTAACTAATACTAGACTTCTGTTGTCTATAGAGTTGACAGATTATTAGAGCAAAGACTATAAGCATCTGTCATAAGCAGATTTTACATTTGTCATCAGTCCAACGTTTTAGAAAAGGGTACAGAATTGATTCTTTAAACCATTTTTGAGTCACTTGAGAGAAGCGTTGAGTGAAGAAATTGAATGAAAATCCTTACTCTGGTTTTCCATTTCCTCTGCACACCCCAGAAAAGGCCTTTTACTGTCAACCATACTTTTTAATTTTGCAGGAAACTGCATAAGAAACAGGGATTTTTGTACATGGTTTAGACTTGGCAACAAGTTACTTGAAAGTTATGGGGTGAAGTAAACAAGTTGATTAGCATTTATGAAATATGTATTATATGTATATATAAACATAGATGTCATATGGCATTTTTGTAAACATTACATTTTACATAGTTGCCATTAAAAAAAAAGGGGAGGATAAATGTGCAGTTTCTTCACCCAGGAGAGGTCTTTTTATTTATTTAAAGCATRTTTAAATTTAATGATTTGAGGTACAGTTCATAAGCCTGTACTTAGATATAAAACCAAAATATTAGCATAGGAAGCTCATAAAATAGCTCATATTTGTAGTTTTGTTTTAAATATGTGATAGGTCATTTCAAGTTGAGCAATTAAATAATGCTTTCTTTATATTATAATAATCTGATCTTTCCTAGGTTTCATGGTGATATCAGGGCATTACTGAATATGGTAATGCAGAAAAATGCCRTGTACACTATGTGTGAGCAGGTATTTGCTATTAATATCTGGTTATTATGTTCAGTTTCTGAACATAAGCACTTTCTTGATTTGTTACCTCTAATGGTGATRAAATGACATTTTTYCACCATCCCCTGGATCAAAAAATATATTCTTATATTTGAAGCAAGTGGGAAGAGTTTATTCCTATGAAAATGAAGTRGGCAACAACTAAAATTGGGAAATGGTATTCCTGAGATCCCCCCCTCACCCCTCCGAATAAGTTACCTAGTGCATGACAAGTGTTACGATTGCACAGGCAAATATGTATGCATTCTTAGAAGATGTCTTATTTCAGGAGATTGCATCACTGAAAGAATTACCCATTCCTTCAGTTCTTTATTGGCTGAAATACCAGTATTTCAAGGTGAAATTAACATGCACTGGCATTTGTAAGATGTGAATAATTGTGGCTAATTCTGAACATGAGAATAAGGAGATAAAGAAGGCTACATGTATCGTAGCAGAACAGGTCTTTATCGGCATGTCCTACACAGTGAAGGTAAGCCTTACATCTCTGTGATTTACATGAATGTGACTAAATGGATTTTTTTCTTGGATGATTAATTAATGGTTACTTACAAATAACAATCACTTGTGGCAAACTCCACCCCGTGCTTCTTGTTTCTKGTAATTTTGGGAACATCTAGATATTTATTCAAATCAAGCCATTTTCTTGTGGCCTTTCTGTTTGTTGGTCAGTTCCCTTGTGGCTAAAGTTTCCACTCAAAAACTTCAAGTATTTCATGAGAGATAGGAGTGGAATCACTGGTTTCTCTATTGCAGAACAATTTCAGTAATTCTTTTAAGTGTCTGTGATTTAAAAATCTTTAAAAATCCTTTCATGGACTAATTAATCTATATGGTGCATTTGAAAAGAGGACAAAGCATCGTATTGTGAAGAGATCTGGTGGTTAACACAATGAGCACAGAGGTGAAATGAGTTTGTGCATTYCAGAGGTACCATAAGTGATACTTTGATCATCTTGCACACCGATCTCTGGTTCTATTTAGTATCCAAATGAACAAGTTCAGCAGTTACCTGTGCCAAACATCCAGATTTAAAAACTTGTTATTTCCTAGTAGAAACTGGAAGTGTTACATTTAAATAAGTGTCATTACAATCTTTTTAGCATAATTTGTCTTTCAAAATGAATGGAGAGATCAACAGGCATCTAAAATCTTGCAATTCCAGTGGTTTGGGGAGGTGGCATGAACAGTGTGGAACTCTACTATTCACATTCGCCTTTACAGAAGTTCTATTATCCCCTCAAGTGGCACTTCTGACACTTTTATRAACAGTTCTTATTCTGCCTTCTGCAGAAAATGATTTCATTTAAAGGCACAGTATTTTGTTCTGACAATCAAAATAGACACGCTAAATGTAAAGATATCTCGTGTACTTGCATTTAAGTATGAAGGCTGCTGTGAATGTAAATATATGCGCACTTGCGTTTTTACCAAAAAGCCTGATTATGTCTGTTCTGGAAAAGATTGTCTTGTGCAGTCCTTAAAAAAACCAAAATGAAGTATTAGATATTGCTTCTCTTCTCTGAGATGACAAATATAGTTACAGATGGTGATTTCAGTTTTGATCAAATGCTGATGCACTGCTAGATTACATTTATGAGGAGAAAGCTCACCGTCATTCTGTATTATATTAACATAAAGTTAATTCTGGAAGACATGCGAGAATAGAATTTACTGTATAGTTCTTCTAGGAAAAGTCATTAACTAAACATATCTGGATGAAAAAAATCAATGTTTTCTACCTTTCCACATCAATGCATTATAATGATCTTTTCCACTGTTATGGCAGCTTCATTATTTATGTGGAAGTACCTTATATGCCAGCAAAGTATCATCTCTGATAATCTAGTTATGCCACAGGTCTTCCTAACTTGATGAAATTTTCTGCTATGTTATCATTCATATATGTATAGTACAAAAAAAAGCTCCATCAGTGCTCAGCTTTTAATAATCTTGTTCATAATTAAATACAAATAAGACTAAAACGTATTCTTCTACATTAAAGTCTTGTCATAAAAACATTTGGATTATAAACCTTCAATACTCAGCAGGGCAATATATTATATATTACACACAAACACACATTTTTCTGTTAGTAGCAAGCATTTTGTTCATTATTTGCACGGTTTCAGTCATACTTTTTATTCAGCCAGTACCAAGTCAGACTTCTGATTGCTCGTTACTGTCAGGAATGACAGACGTTAAGGCAGCCTGACAAAAGCGATGTAACGTTGACATTTTAGTTTTCTGTTCAATATAGAGTCGCAGTTTATCTCTGAAGGTTTCACCTAGAAAACTGTAAATTAAGGGATTCAAACAGCTATTAGAAAAAGCTGCTAGGTTCACAATATGTCCAGTTAAAGGATAATCATGTCTGAAAGATGGGCTGCTGRAAGAGACAGGCTCATTTTTCTTTTGAAGAAGTTGAACGCTAATRAAGACGTTTTCAGGCAACCAGCAGATAAAGAAAACCAAGACAACAACAAAAATCATTCGAAGCGCCTTTTGCCGCCGCAGCCGGAGACTCCTGTGCTTGTGGGCTTTTATGAGGACTCGCACAATTAGCGAGTAACAAAGGCCGATGATCACAAAGGGAATGATAAACCCCAAGGTTATTTCTAGCCACTGGATTTCTTTTACATCTGCAAAACAAAAATAGACCTCTCCGGTGTGTTGCAAATGCACGGCTGTAAATGGAACTAGCGCTGCAGAAATAGACGCCATCCAAATGAGACCACAGCTTAATCTAGCGTGCTGCATAGTGCGAAATATGTTGGACCTCATTACTTTTGCCAGAGCTAGGTATCTGTCAAAACTCATCCAAGTCAGAAAGAAAATGCTGCTGTACATGTTGATCTGAAGAAACAGAGACATAAAGGTACAAATAATCGTGATATCGTAATACTTCTCATCAAGATTAAAAACCTCAATGAGGGAATCAGCAACTAAAATGAGATCAGCTACTGCAAGATTTATGAAGTAAAGGTCTGGAATGGTCATTTTTTCACGAAAGCTTATGTTTACAACCAGGATCAGAATGTTTCCTACAAAACCAATAGGAAAAAGAAATATTGTATAAAGGCATGATAGGAAGAGTCCGATAACATATTGTTGGTGTTCTGATTTATCAGCCAATCTAGAAGATATACTTTCATTACACAAATGTGATCCATTTAGGTTAAAAGTTGTGCTGTTACATATAATAGGTGATATGGAGGCTGAGTAAGTTTCCATGGTTCAAATATCTGCAGAAAAGGTATCAGTACTCACACTTGGTTAGGGATGCCAAAAAGTTAAATTTTTGATGTTTCCAAAGAAGTTCGTAGTAATCATTTTGAATGGCTGAAACATAACAGTGCAAGAGGCAAATTTCCTAATTTTTTTTTCTAGGACACTATATACATTGCAAATGAGAATACTTTAAGTTCCTGWATGCCTTAAGATCATGTAGAAATCTTTTTACCATAATGATACTTGGATTTCTATAATAAAAACGTTTTATCATTCAGCGTCAATAGAGTTTCTTCTTGCAGGTGGGAAGATAGTAGAATTTTAGCTCCATTTGTTTTCTTTTATTATGAATGATCATCCTTGGACCTGCAATTTGCAAATGGAAATGCATTAATCTAATACCCCAGCACTGTCATGTACCGTATGCTTTCCCTAACTTAACATACACAGCTGAGGTGTAGAAAACATCATGTTTGAATATACACACACGCAGCTAAATATTCAGTTAAAAATAGATTTGTTCAAATTTTGTATACCTTTAGTAATGGGAAACATGATAGAAAATCAGAAGATTTTCTGATTTATTGCTTCTGAAGCAAACTTTATAGGTATGTATTTTTATTTTATCATCTGCAAGTAACCTTATTAAGTAGCAGAATCAATGGCTGACAAGACAATACAGAGGAAAAGCAATTGATTCCATCTGTTGGCAGAGTAGAGGAAAAGGGAAATTTTTAAAAATGAAAGTAATCCATGCAGTGTGTTTGTTTACACTGATATTATTATAGTTTTCTTGTATTTATGATTAACATTGAGTGCATTGAGTTCTAGAATGGAAGGAAAAACATTTTTTTTCTATTTATTTATTCATAAATGTTTCCTGTTTGTTTTTTAGCAAGTTTAAAATTATATGGATTTGAAATATTACCAGAAGTTTATTTAAAAAGAAAAGATGCTCCAAGCAAATGCAATTGTAAAAAAAAGTGATAACCTAAAGCATTTTGTTTTGAAGTTGTGTTTTAGAGCTGTTTTGAATCATTACATTATTACCTTAATTTTCATTTTAATTACACTAAAGACATATAAATATTAAACTGTTTTTTAGTAAAAGATACACTTATTTTAATGTTTCTGAATGTTCTTGATACAGTCAGGGTGAGGCAAAAGAGTAGACCACCAATCAAATATGAGTGTTAAGAGTATTTTTATTCAGCAATAAAGCTCTAAGTTCTTTTTAAAATATTTTCAGCAGTATCTAGCTGATGCTTAACTAAAACAATATCTGTGAAGTTTCAAAGCTTTTGCTTCTTAGCAAAACAGGCATCAGTATATGAGAATTGTTTGCTGCGTTATAAGACATTTCATAATGTAAATATTTATACACATGAACATCCCTATGAAATTATGCTTATTTGAGGAAGGCTTGGTGTTTGTTTCAAGCAGCTGTTGAGGTCAGACATGAACCTTTTATGTAATATCCTTTTATTTCTAACCGAGGCAATAAACTGCTTTAAATGCAATAACGGATAAGTTAATAGTCTTACAAATAGATTTTTAAAAGATAGTTCATAGTCACATTTCAATTATGTATTAAAGTCCACCAAAAGCCAAGCGATAGCAAATACTACAGGTAGCTATGTACTGTGAAACACTTCATTTTACCTTAATGCCATTTCTGCCRAGCTGATTTTCTTCCAGATGCCAGAAAGCTGATTCTTGTTCAGAGAGACACTTAAATGGATGCATCGAGTTCAGCTGTAGTGTCAGTAAAAACTTGTATTTAGGTCTGCAAAGCTGCAGTGAATGCCACCTGTTGACAATTCAGTGGTAAAAAATTATATAAAAGCCTATGCTGTTTTAAAATACCTTAAATAAATGACAGTTTACAAGAGCAAAATGAAGATCTTGCTGCATGTCCTTGGCAATAAAACAAGCTTTATAGATTCCCAGGGTCCTTCTAATTTGTGTTCACTTGAAGTGGTGCTGAAGAGCCTTCTAAGGCTAGAATTAACCCTGTTTCTGCTGGTTTCTTTATTTTACTGGAGCTTCTATCTTGTATTTTCAGTTTTATTCTTCTCAGCTTTCATTTTACTCTCCTTTTTTTTGCCTTTAGCATTTTTTCACCTTAGGTAGCCTATTTGAACATACGACTCTGCTGATCAATAATTAAGACATTTATTTGCAACTAAACATATTGTACGTACACATAAAACAACAATCATGGTTATGTACATAATCCTTTCCAGACTCCTAGCAGTCTAAAGAAATATTAGAGATACTAGATTGGTAGAAACACAAGAGCTGAGAAATACCATATCCTAAACTGATAGAATGGATTTCACTTTTCCTACCTTCARGTTGCTCCCATTTTCCTGCTTGTATTTAACGTTTCAGGAATACATCCTCATCTTGACCCGTCTTAGAATTGTTCAGCTCAAAGCCACATATGTTGATAAGCTTATTTTGCAGAGGATGTGGAGCCTCAGTCTTGCATGCAAACACCAGGATTGCAGGTGGAGTTTTGCCTTTCATCAGGGGCGGGTGGGGGAAAAATAGTTGACATTTCCAGAAACACCACCTGCTGGTGGCTGGAATTCTGCAAATCCAAATGGAAAGAAAAGTCTAAGTAAAAATTRGTGTATTAAATCTTTATTTGTCTCATAAAAGAGCAGTATTTTATATGTGTAAATGAATTTTTACAATTACATTGATTTTTATAATGCAATGTGCTATTAATGGCCAGACTGTATTGCAATATGCTGCTGTTACTGAAATAAGATGAGGCAGATCTCAGCATTTAGAATTTCAAGAAATCTATGTAAAACTTCACAAGTGTGATAGAAACAGTTAACATTGCTTTTAATAGATGCATTAAAATATTTGGCTACTATAATATATATTAAGTTACAAAAAGTGTGTAGAATAATGAAGCAAAAATTCTTAAAGGATTTTAGGAATAACAGGCACTTTGCCTTTTAGTACTCTGATGCAAAAATATTATTTGCGCATTTTGTTGTAATGTGCTATGCACAGGACTACAGGATTTTACCAGGGTTTATGAAAAAAACTAAGATGTTCCTATTTATCCCTTATACAATCTTATGTATCTCTTCATAAGTATGTTCTGGGGTAAATTATTACTTGAGAGAAAGTTTGTGCAAAACACTAAGGACGAAGATTTACTGACAAGAGGATGTCCCCTATTAGAGGAATAGTATTCTGGAGTGGGTTTCATCTCTAAATGGGATTACGAGGACAGTGTCTGAAGTGTTTGGCTTTGAGGAGTGCACAAATATGATTGATTCATAGAAACGGAGGAATTGCGATATTACAAAATCTTGTGATAACAGCTTTACATGTCTGGTTTGTTGCTGTCCTAAGAACAGGCTTATAAAGGGACTTGATTGTGGTTTGTTGATCATGTGGTTTTGCTCCTCTTAATTCTGCCCTTCAGAGTTCTCAGTGATCTTGAAATGGCCAGAAGGGGTTTTACTTTCCTTGATGTATGATGTTAGCTCTGGGTGTTAGCTGTTTGCAATTATGGAGGCCTGCATTAGATAATCAACTGGTCTCTCTGCCCTTGTTTTCCAGCTGTAAACATCAGTTGATTTACTATTAGAATGTATAATTTTGTTACGAGTGCTAATTTTCTTGCTTTACTTCATGACAAGCAATGTGTCACTTTGCCCTACCCCAAGAATGGCTGGAAGGTTTTCTTTAGAAAGACCACAAAGTAGCTCTTTTCATGCTAGTAGAACTATGAAGCCGAAGTGGCCAAGCCTAGCAGTATTGTATTGTAATTCGTGGGTTCTGTAGTTCACTGAAAAATGTTGAGATGATCATGTGAATTCTGAGTCTTGTTTTCCAAAGAAAAAGCATGACATCTTYCACCATGAATATAGACTCTTGTTTATCCAGGCAAATTATTGTTACCGATTTAGTCACTTTTGYCTTGCTTTAGTCACACTAGTCGGCCCTTCCTGTGTTGAAAAGGGATATGTAATGCCTAACATCAATTTTAGTAGCTGTTGCACTTTGCATGCTTTATTTTTCCCTTCCAATTTGTCTTATTCCACGGGATTTTTTTTTAAAAAAAAAACCCCAAACACCTATTATTAATTATGTAGTAGTCTACTTATTATGATAGATATAGTGTTTAAAAAGATGTATAACTATGCACAAATGTTTCTTGAAATCAATAATAATTTGTGATATACATAATTGTACTTAGATGCCTAAAGTGGAGTATAATAGGTTTTCTATATAATTTAGTGAAGTTAAACGCGTGGATTTATTATTATGTTGCACAAAGTGGGTGACATGAGTATAGCAGAGAACGGAGTAAGTTTCAGTGCATCTTAACTCTCGAACCCCAGAAGAAAAAGGTTTTGTATCAGTATCTCTATTGAAGTCATGCTCAGAGGAAGTACAGATGCTGTTGTCATGTTTGTGTACTTTTTTATTTTTTAATTTTTTTTAAGTATATTGATCTCACCCTCCAGATTCTTTCTTGTCTTTCTCCGAGTGTGGAGGCTTATTCTGAACTGGTGCCCAGGTAAAAGCCTCAGTGTTGTTACTAATTGATCCTGGTTGACCAAGTAAGAATCAGAGAGTCAAGGAAGCAAAACACATTATTTCACTCTAGTCAGTGAATCAATTTGTGGTGGAATGTGTAGGATGTAAACATTATATAGTGAGGACTTATTTAGCTGAATTGCTTGAGCTTTTGCCCCACACTAAATCTTCTGCCTCAAAAACAAGTTAACTAAGGTTGCAACCCATTTAGGGTTTACGGTCTGTTTGAAACTGGAATGCTACAGAGGCTGGATTTGATACTGCAGTACGGAGAGTAACAGCTAAAGTTACAATCCAAGTGTGTAAATCCAATCTCTTTTTAGCTCAGAATGCCAATGGATTCAGTAAAGAGGAGTCCTTAGTTTCTAAATGTACTTTTAAAAAATATATCATCAACTCAGAAATTCAGATTTAAACATCAGGAGACTGTCTATCTCTTGTATTTATCTGAACAGATTTTTTTGTGTTGTTTTTTTTCCAAAGCAAGCAGAAGTCTTAGACAAATATGAATATTACCAGCGTAGAAATAAACATCCCTCTTTGAGTTTTCCAGTATATTCCGTTAGTTCATTTTGACACTATGCCTATAAAAATATATGCTCTATTTCATCTGGAACATGCTGTTCAAAAACTAGGTAAAGCTGGGAAGAAACAGTGTTCAAAAAAGTTACTGCTCTTTATACACAAAAAAAACCTCTCCAGCATTTTGTTCCTAGGGAATGCACTCCAAGATATTAATCACTTTAAAATTATTACATTTAATTTTGGTCATAGTTGTTCTGTTCCTCTCCTTCAAATTTGGCTATTTGGGATACCTTTTGGGTAAACTTCTATTCCTTTCCTGTTGCCTATAGGAATGTCTGCCCTCATGTTCCAGTTGGAACAAAGTACTTCTTCTCTGGGTCTACGTGTTCATAGTCCTGAGTTTTTATGGAAGCATAGAGTAAGTTTATTAAGAATTGTTTAACAGAACAGTTCTGTAGTGCTGTGAGACATACAAAAATAAGAAAAAAAAATCAACCTCTTTATTTTCTCCTGTTCAGTCCAGACAGTCTTCTTGCAGTATATAGAAATTTCTTTGTGGTCATATAACCAGCCACCAAAAAAATACTCTGTTTTTCCCATGATAGTAGTCCTGGTCAGGGAGGACAGCGTGTGCCTACATATTCCATTCATATGCATTTCATGGATGACCCAGGGATGCTCACAGATTTATAGATAATCTTTCCCTTCCCAAATCTTAGCTCTGAGAGTAGGTCCTCTCAGTTTTTATTTCTGTGAGACACTGAGTTATGATTTTGGTTGAGGTATATCCCTAATTAAGAGCATCACTAAGTTTCACCCATGCCAGACCTTCTGGCTTCCCTACCCATGTGTGTTAGTGCTTTGCTCACCATCAGACCAGTTTCCAGCTCCCACCCAATGTTACCTAGCTATCTCCAAGTACTTCTGGAGTAGGTTTTTCTTTTGGGTACCTTTAACAGTAACTCAGATTAAGGTGATTGAGAAACCACAGTATTTATTCTTTCGTCATCAAATATAAAATATATGAAAGCAGTGAATAAAGTAGAATCCTTTGTGCATATTCTCACTGAAAAATAACTATTTATCTGGTGCAGCTGAAGCTATGCTCTGTCTAATTTGGGGTAGACAGCTTGTGTCTTTTGCCATCTTTCACTCAGTCTGTCAGCTTTTTTCACTGACAGGCAGCTCCTACAACTTATCTCTTCAGGCTTCTTTCTGGATCAAGCTGATCTTCAGTCCATCTTTTAATCTCTTTCCAGGTGCAAAACAATAGCTCTGATGCTGGATTTGGAGCTGAGAAATCCTCTTGCAACTAGAAAACTGGTTCTCATGTTCAAAGAGATGATTCCTCTCTACGTATTTCCTTTCTGACCAGGTTCTATAATGGTCTGTTTTTATGGAGCTTTCTTTAACTATCCATCTGTTCATGCTGGCAGCAGAACAAAATTAAACAGGAAAACAGACTGACAGAATACAATTCTGACATCAGACCAGTTGTTTTTTACGTCTTGCTGAAGCATCGATCCTTATGGTCCTAGTTAGTGAGACTACATATTGCGCTGCACTTGCATGTGATACAGTCATGTTCTATAAATTTCAGGACATAGATTATCTGAGACTAGATCCATATGTCTAAGTACCAGATCTACACATTGAATTATTGTTGGAGAAATGTTCTTGATTCTTCCATTTATCCACTTGGCTGCCTGTTTTGCAGAAGGTGGTCCTGTCTAGATTGATGCCAGCCCATGCGGATTTGTACCAACTATCCATATAAATCCAGACCCTGTGAAGAAGGCTTTCCAAACATCAAAATGCAAGTAAATAGATAGTTCCTTTAGCATGCAGGTAGCATGGTTCAGTCAGTGAATGCCTCTTCTCGTAAGGGCCGTGCAAAGGTACGTGATCAAGCATCAAAGCAGCTCTTCTCAAAAACCTTCAGGTCATTTCTCAGCTTTTCCCATCATATAAGTATATTTTTATAACTTTGTAATCCAAGTCTACATCTTTATCCAAAATTTAGTATGATTCTTGTGTCTTACCTGTTGTTTCCATTCTCTTCTCCTGCCCCCAATGGACAGAAAAATTTGGTTTGTGCTCAAATTTAGTAGCAGTAACATTGTGCTCAGAGCAAGCATCCAGAACTTAACATTTATATCTCAGCTGCCGATTCYAAAGGGCTACACCAGAGCTTGTAAMCCACAGCTGCTCTTCTACACTTCATTTCAKGTTGTTGTTGTTGGTTTTYGTTTYTCCTATCTTGCGCCATTCGTCTATGAATTCTTGGCCACATGTCTAATATTCCCTATCTTGTTTCTAGGAGAGCCTCGATTTAAATAGGAAGTTGACGCTCAGCTTTTTTTTTTTAAAAGGAAACCTCAGTTATACTCTTCTGAGCCTGACTTATCTTGTTTTCTCTTTAGCATATTATCCAGTGTGATTCTTCTTAGGTGTAGTACTTCATGCTTTTGAATGAACCTGTCAAGAATTACAGACTTAAATCTGTAATTAACTTAAGTCTTAAAGTAAGGCTGAAGCTGAGAAGTTTAACAAAAAGCCTTCATCCTTGTGTGAAAGTTTTAATTAGCTATCTGTTGATCTTTCCAGTTCAGTGCCATAGAAGGACCTCAGAACTTTATGTACCAGGGTTTACATCCATTCATTTCCATTTAAGGGGTTTCATTCATTCTTTCTTTTTTTCTTTTTTTTCTTTTTGGCTGCAAGATTTTAGACAAAAAGCTTAACACTTTGATGATTCCAAACAAGGAAAATGGAGAAAGAATGATAAGCTTTCTTTATTCATTATATACAAATATATATCTAAAATATGTATGCTTTACATATTCTTTTATGCAAGTTTAGATATATTTATAAAAGCAGTGCAGCAAACTTACAGCATTGCAGTATAATTTCAGGATTATAGTGGACCCTTAAGCTATAATTCACTGCTGTTRCTACTGGACTTAACCAAAATTATAAAAAATATGAGTATTGTGTGTGGGAAGAAATTTCAGTCAAAGTGAAAGCAGAGCTGAGAAAATCCTTTTGCTGCAGATTTTTGCTGCAGTTCAGAGCTACTTTTTACTATGGTTTTGTTTGCATCTTTGCCAGTGCAATGGTATTTATTACAAAAGCATACTTCTATGGTAACATGCTCTTATTGCTGCTATGCTTAGAAGTAACATTTGTAGAATATAGGGWTTTATTAAAAAGTTATCGGGGGGGTGGATGGGAGACTGAAAAGCYGAGATGTTTTCTCATAAATCCCTGCAAATACCAGACCTAAATATATTTTTTCTTCCACTACTCCTAGCTAAGGTAGTCTAAGCTTGAGGTCTAAACAAGGAACAARTATCCTTTATGAAGGTGACCAGCTGAAAAAATGACAGTTCTCAAAAAGCCAGTATTACTGAGAGGTACTTTTGTGGTTCACAGATGGTTCACAATCCATGACTGTTGGTGGTATTTTCCTTTCTGCAGTTCCGTATGACTTTCAGGACTGCATCTTTGCAAGGTTTATGCAAACAAAGTACAAATATCAAGCTAGYAGAGCTCTCACAGAACATCACTATTTCTGCAATATTCATCACGAGCTCGTTCTTTGGAGTTCCAATGCTTCCCTGTAATTTGAATGTCATTCTGATGAGAATCATAATGCTGTAAAATAGGTGGCATATAAACATGGTTATGCCTATAGGTACCATAGGCAGAGCCTCGGCGGATGCTTCTTTAGCAAAGAGCACAGTAAAACAGATTATCTGAAGAAATGATGGGATTCCAAATCCGAAGGTGAATTTAATGATCTCATATTCAGGCCATGCAAATAAAGGATCTAACTGGCAATCGGTTTCCAAGTGATAGTTATCCGTGCCAAGCAGCACTGATTCACACAGTGACAAGCAGAAGGCATATGTAAGTACACATCCAACACCCAATATGGGACTTTGGGTTACTCTGCTCAGAGCAGTCCTTGGCGGAAATCTCTTGAGTAAAATGATGAGAAGTATCAAAATGAAAAGATGCTGAGAACTGAAATAGCTTAAGTTGAAAAAAAAAGATAGGATTTTGCATGTGAGGTGAGTTGCTCTTATATAATCAGGTCTTGGAATGACAGTGAATGAAAAAAAAATCATTATAATCTTGCTGATGGTGAAGTGTAGAAGAAGTAAGTCTAAGTTTTCTATGGTTTTCCTCTGCAAATAATTCTTTATGAAAATGATCAAAATACATATGCCAGCTATTAATCCTGTTGGTACAAAAAGGGCAATRTAACAGTGCATAAGTCTTGATATGATGTTTTGAGATGCTATGAATGCTTCAATTTCTTCTGGGGAGATGAAAGCAAAGGTCTTGCTYGGGTAGCTGATCCACGTCATGTTGTGAGAAATCATCCTTTCTTCTGATGTTTGAAACTGAAACCTAAAAGGAGGATAAAAAAAGGTTTTAAAGTACMATTTGCATTGTTTCTAGTTTGTATATTAAATAACATGTGAAATCAGGATTATGAGCTGATATTTCTTCAGTATAATTGTAGTGGATTTTGGGGGGTAGATTTTAAATTCTTATATTAACTTCAAGTTAGCTTATGTAACAATATTTGTAGCCAGATAAATCTGGAAGTTTATTCTTTTTTATCTGTTTCCTCTTTTCTCTCAATTTTCCTCACTTCAGGAAGATACACATTTGTTGCAGCTGAGCTTTTTAGACAGCATTCTAGCCTCAATGTGCTCATGTTCCCTGTTCTGTAAATTGGAAATTCAGATGAGGAAGAATGTTGGATCTGTGGTTAGGTGGAGTCCCATTTCCTCAGCATCTTGCCAAATAAAAAAAAGGATAAAGGCAGCATGGAAGGCAACCCTGGTGTTTGGGTTGCAGTTACAGCTCCAAAATAGCTTCACTCTCCTGTGGCAAGTGTGGAAATTGTGTATAATAWGAACCCAGCTGACAGTCTCAGGGCTCACACTGCATGTTGAGGAAAATGCCCAAATAATTACAATATGAGGCAAGAACCACATTCCTTCCTTTGTTTTAGTTTTGCTTCCTTTCTGTTATGGAAAAATAAAGCTTTTCATAACTGCAGTCTGTGCTGAGAAACCCATCGCAAGTTAATACAAATGTCTAAGAATTACTGTGAACAAGCTGTGCTTTCATACTAAAGCATCTTTATACACTAAGAATAGTATTGCTAGTAGAATAGTATTACACATCAATTGCATAGAGCTGCAAGAAAGTAATGATTTTCTGCTTGCTTGAATTTGAGCAAATGTTTACCTGTGCATTATAGTCCTATTGATAAAGCTATGTAAGGTTATATAAAACACCAAAGAACTTTTTTTATAATGTTACAGATTTTGTTACAGTTACAAATTCCTGAGAATAGAGAATCTCAACAGTAATGTAGAGAGGTGCTTAGCTCTAATGACTGTGGTATGTTGTCATAATAATTCTGCTACTGTGAAAATACAATTTGGTGTTAGATCAGAGTCTAGTTTCTTTATTCAGTTTTATGCATAGCTGGTATATTTAAGCAAAGTAAATGGAGAGTGAGGCAGGCAAAGATAGGACAAGGGAAATTCTGCTTATTAGAGGATCCTGTGCAATCAATAAAAATATATTACAGTTGTACATAATGCATTTTTCTATAAAGAAATCCTAGTCATGTTAACTCTTAAAGTAATTTTAAATTGGTAAAAGTTCATAAAGACACATTAATGTTTTTAAGCAGTGTTCATTATAGATAAGTCAGCCTCTTAATTCTGTTTGACAGTTCATTTATGGTTGTTACCTCTGACACTACTTCACATTTCTGATATTTTTCTAATCTCTCCCCAAAATTGGAATTCTAATACTGGCTTTAATTAGAAAAGTTAACTTATCGGAGTGACTTTGATTAAATGTATATATAATCTTACATAATTATAATTTCATTTATATAAAACCATGGAGTTATGTTTTGATTCAGCAGTGGTCTTTGTCCCCTTAAATACAGGATTTCTGCCTTTCTCCAATATGGTTATTTTTGGAGAGATTCCACTACAGGGAGGACTAATGCACAGAGGGAAAGGTTTGTGTTCCAGGTGCACTAGCAGGAGGCTCAAGTTAGCTGATCTGACTTGCTGTATCCTAAGCTGTCAGCTTGGGTGCAACATACAGGAAAATAATGAGAGGCAAAGCTGGCAGGAATGTCTGAAGTGAATTAATAATTAAGAGTCAGTATAATATTGAAGCTTAAAAAACCAGGTTGTTAAATGCATAAATAAATTTTTAGAGAAAAATAGAATGAAAATCTTTTCGAAGATGAGAGGTGTTGGAAGGAAACATGGTTGACTTGGTAATTAAGGAAATAGATCTTAAATGCTTGTAGTAGAGYTCTTATATCTGTTCAGCTATTTTTTAATATGTGCCACTAAGAAGAGAATCATGTTTGTGTTGAAGTGCTCAACCTGAAGAGTGGGGATTTTAAAAAGAAAGAAAAATAAGGCAAGAAAAAAMCCCCCTATAGTGAATTGATTGGCCTTTTCTATTTTTTCTTACTAATGAGTTTTCTCTCCTAAGTTGTAATTCTGAAGTATCTCTTTGAAATAAGGCTGGTAAGGCTGACTTCTAAGTCAACTTTGATGCTTAATTTTGGTGGCTCGTGAGGAAAGCTCAGACAGATTTGGATTGTGTCCCTATAGCTTTGGAAAGCAAAGTTTAACTTCCATTTTTTGAGAGCAGTAAAAYGAAGTTCATAGGGCTCATTATTTTAGCTCCTGCTTGATAAACTGTGAGATACGGAAGCACTGGGAAAAAAAATCTAGAAAATTTCTCATTAGCCAAGCAGTGCAATGCTCTAATTCCCATATTTGCCCTCATGGCTGCTGCTTTRTACTGGGCAGCATAAAAGTGCTCGGCTACCCAGCAGCCATAACCCAGGGCTCAATGCGCTGGGTTCTGCTGCCTTATTTCCTGGAAATCCAAAGACCTTGAAACCCCAATTTTCACAATKAATCTCTGCTTAAATTCCCAGCAGAATGAAGGGTGAAGGAATTCCCAGCAGAGTGAAGGAATTTGTGCAAGTCAAATTTGGACCTTGGGTTGGAGGGGAGGTCTGAAGCCCATTGCTGCTATTACAAGAAAATGTGGAAGCCCATGAGCATGTGGAGAAGGTTTGCCCCTYCTGCCAGGCATTTCCTCTTATACAGGAGTTTTGGGAGGTTAAGATCTGGCCTTGGTACTGATATTAGATATATTTCTTACCAGCGCGATGATTTAATTCTTTTATTTAGCTATTCTTTGACTGTTTAAAACAAAGTAAGGAAAATTAGCTGTAAAGCAGCAGATTCTAGTAATTGCAACTTCCTGTGTATTTTTTTAAGTGAATCTTCATGATGCCTCTTCCTGTACCCACTTGTTTTCAAGTTAGATTTTAATGCAAGAGCTGCAGTTTCTTACTGAGAGACCATCAACATATCTAGGCCTCATTTGCTGCAAATGTCCAAATAATGCCTGAAATAGCTTATACTAGGTTGTACCTCTTGTTTATAGACACAGACCTCTATTTAATACTGCTATTGAATGAAAAACAAGCAAAAAACGTTATTAGYATTGTTGTTTTTCTCCATCTAGGCATTATTTTCCTAATGTGTGTCTCTTTTAGCTTATGTCGTCTGGAGAGCTTATGTCATCATCTACTCAAACTAGAATTAAAATATTCACTTGGAAATAACAGTGCAAATTTATGTGTATAATTATAAGCAACATAAATATTAATTTTGACATTCACTTAAACTAAAGATATTTGCAGAATTCGGCATTAGAGAGCTCTTGAATGCCATGATAATGTGATCTTAAGATGCAAGAAGATATTTATAAGGCATTTAGGATCATGTATTCTACAGTTTTAGAGGGGCTTTTGACTTGTAAGGCAATAATCTCTCTTGCAGGTCTACCTTTAGAAATCTTAAGCCTTTACAAGCATCTCTTAAGTTTATCCCTTGCACTAGACTGGAATGCCTATAATAATAATAATAATAATGGGATAAGCCTTACAACTTCTGCTCTGGTAAGTTGAACATCTCTGCAGATTTTTGTAGCTTTTTGGTCATGCTAATGTGATTTAGAGTAAAAAGATGTGTTAGTATGGGAGCTAGAGAGCAGTGGAGAGCACTTCATTTCCCACATCTTTTATTTCACTGCCTGCAGCAGAATCCTTTTTTTTTTAATACTTTCAGAGTTTCCACAAGCAGATAATAGGAGTTCATTACCCTTTTTTTTTCTGTTTGCTGTGACTAATACGTGGTATTCCCTCAGTTCTTATCGGGGTGTTGAATCTACTGCAGCAGCAGGTGTTTTATTCCAAGACGTGTGTTGTGGTTTTCGCCCCGCTCCAGGAGGGCCAACGTCCCTTGGTTCTTGTGACATCTGCCATTGCTCCARTGTCAGCACCACGGGTGTTACGGGATTTTTCTCCATCTGAGATAGTGACTTCACCTCCCCTCTTGTTTCACTGGAAGCCAAGACTGCCTTCGGAATAGCTGCTCGCAGCTCACGTACATGGCAGAGCTCAGACCCAGTCGTGTTTATCCCAAGGTTACTGCCCTGAACGTCAGATCCAGGGAAAGCCCCAGTTGCTGGTCGCGTTGTACGCTCTGTATGGCCGTGCCCTGGCAGCGCGTTGTCCCCGCGTTGCCTCTGCCCCCCCTTGCTTCCTTTGAACAGAGCTTAATTCGCATGTCGTTAATCGTTCTTTAGGTTCGCCTTGCCTCCCATCCTGTTCATGGGTTTTGGCTCCTTCTGCCACTGCGCTCCTATTATCACCCAAGTTGCCTTTTTTGGTAGCAGTCACAGTGAACGCGGCTGAATTTTTTTTTTCTTGCCCTTCTGAAGCCCAGCTAATACATGATCCTTCAGCTCCAACATGTGGAGCTGAGCAGATGAGTAGAGCGCTTAGAAGGCAGTTTAAAAATAGCAAGTTGTGAAAAGATTACTTTCAGGATTGAAAAAGTCAGCTCTGTAAGGTTTCGTTGTTCCTGATTTTTTTGCCCCCTCTGATTAACTCTTGTAGCTKAAGGTCTCGGTTTCAAAGAATCTTTAGTTAATTTAGTCTACAAGGAAGTTTTCCTAAAACAGGGAATTTCTCCCTGGCAACCAAAGCTCTTCCTACGGGCACAGTTTGGCAGGGCAGTCTCTGTGTCTCCTCACCAGCCTTTACAAGAAAATAGTCTTTCATTCAGCCATAAGGCACAGCCCTCCGTGGCCATCAGCAATTTCAGCCACTGAGAACAGTGCAGATAATTCKGAGGGGGTTAACGGGGTATGTGAATTTATCCTGCTTTTACCAGGTCTGCCAAGTTAAAAACTGGGGCACGCTGCGGTGTGCTAAAGATTGAAATGTAAAACCACTGCACTCATATGAGGTTAAAAAAATCCTAACTTTAACTTCTGAGAAATGAGCAGTTTGTGGGAAGCCGAAAGCTTAGACTTTTACTTCTCAAAAATATAAATGCACTGGCAGTAACGGAGCATAATCTTCGGATAGCGCTGCTGACGTGTTTCCTGCCCCACACAGTTCTTGCCGTGTCGCCCGGTTTATCGAACAATATTCATCCTTCAAAGGTCGACCCTTAGGCACAGGCTAGAGTCATTTTTCCAAGACCACTGATCAATATTTTGCAAACTATCATCACTTCAGTGGGAATTAATTACTTACAATAAAACAGCCTTTAGTTTGACTCTACTTAAAGCTAAACTGTATTATTTTAGTCTTATGAGGATGTTTCCCAGAGGTAGTATTTCATCTTGTGCAGTTTGACTGTTTTTAATGAGAGGAGAACTAAAAACTGCAAATTACAACTTTAGCATCACATTTATATCCTGTTATGATGAAAAAAGCATTGAATATTCAAAGTAAAATAAAACACTTACCTTTACAAGAAGATGTTCCACGGGTAGAGCTGGCTGAGGCTTTCTCTGTGAATAGTCAGATGAAATGCAATTACTGATTGGAGAAAACAGCCCTTTTTTATTTATGCAGAAAGCAGAGTATATTTTACAGCCTCTTCTTTAGCTGCTGTACATCAAGATGGAAAATTCAGACACTCGCTGACTACAAAAACATTCAGTTCGGCAAGGGAAACAGGAACTCGGTTTAAGCAATTCAAACCATACACGTTGCATGTTTAGCAAACCTATGGTTTCATCATGTGACTTTAAAGTTCAAATTATCCTCGGCAGCGAGATATTTCAAAACAGTAAAGTAGTGTTTGGCCCGGCTATTTCTAAGTATGTGAGGCCATCCAGTGGATTTTTCCTCCTGCTCATAAAGTAACCCTATGCATCCAGACCAGCCTTTGCAGTTACATATTTTTTTGAAAAGTGTGCTGCTTAGAAGTTGTGAAAAAAATAGTTGGGTAAATATCAAACCTCCAAGACAAAGCTTGTGGGATGGCAAAAATGCTAAGATGTCTCCTTTAAAATAGGATGTATCCCCCTCACCCCATGGATCTGTGAGATTTCTCCCCTTTTGGAGTGCTCCAAGTGATGTAAACATGGAATAAGTTATTTTCAAGATTTTCTGCAGTGGCGGTGAAGTGTGAAAAGGCAGAGTCTTGACCCTGTAGTATGTTTTTGGTCTAGGTCAGCATCAGTTTACTTGGCGGCTGTGTAGCATCGTGTTTCTAAAGCCTCGGGTATAAATGAGCAAGGAGGGCTTGGCTTGGTGTGTGATTCTTCTAGTGTGGAAACTTCTCGCAGTTTGGAACGTATCAGTCTCGTCTTCCGTTCTCATACCAGCTCTCTCCAGAAAAGAACATTTTTGTTGTTGCAGCCTCTTGAAAATCTACAGTAGCTTCTGTAGGATGRGAAGATTATTTGTAGCCAGTGTTTGATGATCCCTCTTTATCTTCATCATATTTACCAGAAAAGATGCAATTTCAAGTGTTATCCTTTCTAAGACTTAGGGCTCTACAAAGATCACATTTAAACTGTCTATACATATTGAGTGATTGTTTAGGAAATTGGAAGGAAACTTCAGAGGGTCTTTAGTCCTCGACTGGAAGATACTAACTTGAATTTTGAGCTTCCARCCTGGATCACGTGTGTGCATGGGACAGGGCTCAGCAGCTACGGCGGCCGTTGTTGCCTCCTTCCCACTGACACGGTCGCCACTCGTGTGATCCATCCCATCGGTTCTGCTCGGCGGCAGCACAGAGTAATCTGGGGCTGTGTAACGTTCATTATCCAGTTGTATTTAAAGGGAAATAAGGTTTATCATTCCTTGTGTGGAACTGGGCAATGACAGAGGGCCTGCAAAGCCGCACACTACAACTTCAGTGCTGGGCTTATGTTAGTACAGGGAATAGCATGAATAGAGCACACTTTTCAGGTGACTCCTGGGAATATATYCTCCCAATATGGAATAAATGGAAGACCATAGGAGAAACAGCAATTAGAAAATCAGTGTTTCCCAGCTCCAAATTCCTTGTTCTGTTTAGACCATGTTGATTTCCATGTTGAGAGCTTCAGTTCTGCCTTGTCCATGAAAACAGGCAAAACTTAATCAGAAATATGTTAATATTTATATGATGTAGTTTTGACAGCAACTAACTGTCCTATTAATTTCAAAGTTAATGCAATATTAGAAGAGAAGCAAGATATTGCTGGCTTTGTGATCAGCTTTGCCTTGTCTCAAACAAAAAAACAGTTCAGCCCGATTTGCTTGAATGATCACAGGGTACAAGTCATATGAAAACAGTGGCAAAACAAACCAGGGTTTAGTTACATCAATGAGGAGCTAATTCAGCTGTTCAAAGCATGGGGGTTAAATGTGTGGCATGATGTATAAATTCAGTGTTTTTCATTAATGACTTAGTGGTTCATTATTAGCTTGCACACTGTCGATGGACAAGGTTAATAAGTGATAATACTGTTCTGGATAAGGTGGAGGCAGTAAAGGCAGAACTTGTTGAAGTTAAATAGGTGTGATATTCAATGACAATATTTTAAGTTTAGCTCACAAGAGGATTTGTATTAGTTGCTGCCTGTGCTGCTGCTGGCAAAACCCTTATTTTTTAACCCGTAATATTCTTTCTCTACCAAAATATATTTATCTTAGTGCAAAGTGGCTGACATCCTCATAAAGAAAGCAGATATGAGACACCTTATTTCTTTTGATGGAAAACTACTGTTTTCTTAATTGTCCTGTGTTACTGTGTGTTTAATAGACGAAGATCTCTAGCAGTAGGTTTCATTTTCAAATGATGCTTGCTTCTCTCATAAACATACGTGCTAGATTAGAAACTCCTCCCTCTCCCTAATAAATGCAGGTGAGGGCTGCTAGCTCATGAGACCCTGAAACCACTGGTATTTCAGACTGCATGAGAAGTTTGAGGTGTCTTCTGGATGGCCCTGTCTTCTCCTTGTCTTGATTAGTGTATCTTTTGTTGGCTCTTTGATGTAAGGTTAATATTAAAGTAACTTTGTGTCATGCGATAGGAATGGCTTGGAGTATCCAATGGCTGGTATTGCCCATTCCATGGTGTACTATGGTTAAGGTGCAAAGCAATTGCTGTGTGATTAGAATTTTGGATTGTGAAATAGTAGACCTTTTTTTATAAAAAATATTTTCCATGAACTGCCACGTATTTTCAGCTCAATTTTCCTTAGGTTTAATTAAGTAACAACAAATAACCTGTGTGGAGTATTAGCCACAGAGTTTGGCTAGTTAAAGATGCTTTGACGGTCTGTTCAAGAGCTGAGATTACATATTAGAGGCCTTTCCTGGTGGCATTTTAGCACCTCATGGCCACTTGCTATTAATGCAAGATTCGGAAAAAAAAACCCACCTTGTCCTTAAGAAGAGACTTAAGACACTGAGGCTTCTGTTACCTTCGTGCAGTTGAAAATAGCTCTGTAAAATTGTTCTTGTGAGAGGTTTGCTTTTAATTTTRCGTATGTTTGGTATTTTCTTACTGGATAGCAAACAAATTTATGTCCTTGATTAAAACAGCATGGAACTGTTGGTCTTTGGCATAAAAATACTGGGGAAGTTTATGTGCAGAAACTGAAATCGCTAGCTCTGAAAAAATTAAAGGCATTTTACTATGGTTGCATTTTATTTAAAAAGAACTTGCACGCCTCCGTTGTATTATATTCCTTGCATGTTTGGTTTGGTTGTGTTGTGGGTTTATTTATTTAATGGAATTCAGATGCTTATGCTGTTTTCATGGTAACTGAGGATTTATGGGTCTTAGCAGTAGCAGATGCTTTGATTACATATGATAGTTCTCCGAAAAGCTGATTCAACTTCTTTCTTGGCAAAGAGAAAAACTGAGTATAAGGTACATGGAGCTATGTGAATTTTTTTAGATTTGACAGTCTGGCTGTGCTTGGAGATTTAAAGCTGATTGCAGCCTTCCCATCTCAGAATTGCTTGCTCCTGATTCACCATTAGGAATTTTATAATGTTTTTTTTGGGCATTGTTTGAAATGTGATTGTTTTATAAGCATTTTTTTATTATTACTAGAAAATATATAGAGTATTACTATAAAGTAGTGTTCCTATCAATCACAAAATAAATTCTACAGTATGGGTGGATAAAAGTTATGGTTACAATTGTTTCCTCTTTACAGATACTGGTAGCAATACTCTGTTGCTTGCAGAGAGGACCAGCTGTATGTATATGTGTTAAACCAGAAACCGGGATTGACCTTTTTTTTTCCCCTCCTAATGATTAACTTAAACCCTTTAATTAGTTTTCACTAATCTTACAGCTTTAGTAGTGAACTGCGGGAGTATTCAGCTAGTGACCACCAGGTGGAGTGTCTAAAACAGTTTCTGTCAAGGCTTTGCTATTGTGGTAGTTCCAATATCAGGTTTAAATTCAAATTTTTCTTTAAAAAGATGTGAGTTAAAAAACGAATATGGAAATTCTGCCAGCTCCAAGAGAAGTTTAACCTATATCTTGTAAGCCTAGCTGCTATAATCAGGCTTTTCAAGTCATGTTACAATTGGTAAATAAAGTTAGGCATGCAAGTCATGATCAATAGAAGAATCTCGTTTTGATGCCAGTGCGATTTGTAATAAAGAGATGTGTTAATTTAGAAGTTTAATAATGCATTTGTGAAGGTTAGCTATCCAGAGTCTAACATTTTTGCTGTGCTTTCATAGCAGAATTATACCTACAGTCAAACCTTTTTGGATCCAAATTGGTATATTCTTGTGAGATTCTTTAACTGTAAATCTCTACTTTCTTTCTTCTCATATTAGTCCTCTGTCCAGGACTCCCAGCTGAGAGTATTTATGCTGTTTCTCATTTATCTTTCCATGTAATGCATCATGAAATATTCTGCTAAGAATCTGATACTTTTCCAAATCTCTTGCTGGCATGATTTGCAATTTTGCAAGAACTTGGCAAGATGTAGATGGTTTTGAGTGTACTTGTGAATATAATTAAAGTGAAAATTCTTGATAAGGCAGGAATATGAGGAAATCACATGGACACACGTTACATGCAAAAGAAAAAGCTTGTGGGGAAGCAAGTGGAATAGCAAAATAGATAACAAATTGTCCCCTGTCTTGAAGGAAAACTAATGCACGCAGAATATGTCAAAGTATTCTGATATATAAGAGAAAGTTACGGGAAATAAAACAGGCAACACTTTACACTTCAAAATTGTTGCCGTGATAGTTGGCACATCTGGTTTTTCACATTTCAGTTGCTTTTACTTAGGAAGAATAGTGTATGATACAGTCAGAAATACAGGAGGTTTCACTTAGTAAAAAGCTGCAGAAGTTGATCTTAGTGCATATGTTTCAGATTCATCAGTGTGTCGAGGACTTCCTAGCTGCAAAAACTTACTCAAAAGTCAATTCTTTGCAAAGTCTTTACTTAACAGAAGAACTGAGACTAGATGAGAATTTAGAAGCCAAATTTTACTTTTATTTTCTATTACTGAGCCTGTGCAACTGTGATAAGGCTAGTGAAAAGGAGAAGGTTTCCAGCCTGACCACYGTACTGCTTTCATTTTTAATGAACAAGAAGTAACTGTTTCAATTATGTACTGGCCCATAGCGTGAAACCAATTTAATTGAGCCTTGATTTACAAACAAAAGCTACATTCCGTTGAGTTCTTTGGCATAGGTGTCGTGTTTTCCTGGTTTCCTTTACTGAAATATTTGTGTACTGATTGAAAAGGGCTGATTCTGATGCTCAGATGGCCTGTTTTGAACCAATACAAACCTGGTGACTAGAATGATGGTATCTGGTCAGTTGAGTTGACTTGCATTTGTGTAGAAAATCTGCCTTTGCTAAACTATAGACTGGTTAACTGTCTAATTAATGAGCTGCATATTCACTTGAGATCTTCCAAGTCTGTTTTATATAAAAAGGATTTTACTTACCAAGATGGGAAACAGAGCCTTTTTACGTGTAATGGCTACAGCACAGAACATTCTGAGGAATGAARCATCAGGAAATTATTGCTCACTGTGTTTGTTTAGAAATGCTGGCTCTCTGAATTAGACATTACAGGGTACAAATTTTGAATGTATAACCACCTAAGAATTTTCATATATGCGGGGAAAACTAATTGATCCACAGTGACTGATGATTTTGATTATACGCTGTGGCTACTACAATGAATGTATTATCAAAGGTGTTAAAACTCTTAGAGCTCAATTGCCTTTGCATTGTTCGAGCTATACATTGATACATCCATGATGTTCAGGGAACCAAGGGAAGTTCTRCAGGGAGTTGATTTCTGTTACCTCATGTGTGGCAGCACAGAGGAGATGATGGCAATGAGGACATGGGCGGTGTAAGCCTTCGTCACAGACCTGTATTTCTGCCGTGTAGTATTAGTCCATCCTTTTAGCTGAAGGATTCTTTATGCTAAAAAGGTTGCACTTCAGYGGGTAGGAGGGTGGAGGAGTGATGTTTTCATGTTGGTTTGAGGGAATTTCCTTTTACTTCCATCTCAACCAACTTCACGCTGAGAAATAGTGAGATGTGAATGATGTCAGAACTGTGACCTGGAAAAAAACGATAATTCAACATGCCTTGATTTGACATTCAAGTCACGTAGTTTGTGATGGTTTAATTCAATGAAGCAGCATTAGTTTAACCTTATCTTCACTTGGATTTTTAGTAAGAAGGCCAAAAAATCACTTACCAACCAGACAGACTTTCATGTTTCAGCRTTTTATTAAGAAAATTGTATGAGTCACTAGTTCTGTTACGAAGCTTTGCATTTCTGTAGTTTAAGGCATGATATGGAAGATCCTGACCCCTCAATTTAGAGACAAAAATTTTCTAGTGGTTGCCTGCTTTCATTAGGTGAATATTACCTCTTCAGAGACCACCTGCCTTTGGTTCCCAGGCAGGAACTTGTGAAATGAGGAGCTGCCCTAGATCAGGGAACAAGGACCTGTCTGCAACTAGCTGTGTTAATAACTTGAGCAGAACCAGAGATGAACAGTTTTGTTAGTTTATTGATTTGACTTAATTGGCTTTTCAGCAGGAGGACTGGAAGCCATAGATCACCTCAAATATTAAATTTAATTTTGTGAGAAAACAACACTGTTAATAATGGCACTTAGCTTGTGCTTGCTTTCTAATATACACTATATACATACAGCAACATACAGTACACTTCATTGTTCAGAGGTTTACATTTAAATGATTCTTTAAGAAATAATTTAATAAATTCTTTTCAGATTCTTTTTACATCAGTAGGCTGATTTTCATCTTGCACATATATACAATGCTTTGTTCATATTTATTTAAACGTAAAATAGATAAGCCCATATTTACAAAATCATCAAAAAACTTCAGGTATTGAAATGGGAAGGCTCCACTTTCAGAACTTTGTGTATTAAAGATCTGTCCATAAAAGTTCCCCTGTATTTTTGATCCTRTGTTGTATCAAACAACTATTAGTTGAAATATTTTAATGCACTTGCTCCTCTACTGTTTTTTTTGTATAAATATGCGAAGTTATATTTTTGGAAGGTCGCTTTTTAAGAGATACCAAGCTCAGGGTATTGCAAGAGTTCAGAACTTCCTTAAAAGAACAACAGTTAGTCATCCCATGGCACAGTTTCCTTGAGGCAACAGATATATCACCTAACTCTTAAAAATATTTACTGAGTCCGTATTAATCTCGCTGATTAAATTATAAAAGTTGTTTGACTACACAATTGCCATCACATTTAGTGTATTACCCAGGATATATGCAAAAATACTTAACTTTTCTGAAATAAAAAGGACATGAGAAAAACTCAAAATTGAGATTTAAAGAGTAAATGATATAAAACTTGTTCTTTCTCCATCTTTTAAATTGCAGCTTCTGTTTTATTAAATCCTTTTATAATTTCAAATCATTGTGATAAAATTTGAGCTGTTATAAAAGAGTCGAGTGAAGGAAATGTGAGTGGTGAACAGTATCGAGAGTAAAGGATGAAGTAGGGAAGGGATCAGAGGAGCAAAATTAGACAAGAAAATCAAGTGCAACAGCACATTCAGATACACAACACAGGAAGGAAAGCTAAAGAGAAATTGTAAAAGAGCAGTGGTCTAGAGTGAGGAACTTAACCTGGACAGAAAAAAGGAGAGAAATCAGTATGTCATTCAGTCCTATTAGAGTAAGAGGAGTTGGGAGGAGGCAATCGAGGTAGGAAAGCAGTATAGAAGTTAAAACTGCACTTAATCTGTGTGCTAGCCACACAGCCCTGGCAGTGGCCCAGTTTTGYAAGCCTATATTCACACCACATAAGCCAGTTCCTCCCTGCTCGAGTTTGTTTCCCTGCATAGCAGGACAGAATTTCTTTAGCAGCTTCTACATGAGAGGTTTAATGTGGGGCTTTAGGAAACCAAATTTTCCTGCCATAGGAAGAAGAGGRGCCTATTTGCTAACCAGTTGCAGGGAAAGGTTTCTTACTTGTGCACTACTTTGTAGAATGCCAGTTTGAATGCTTAGWAATGGAAATGTCGCTTGCAGTTCTTAGAAGAATTCTGATGCCAGGTGGGTAGAGGAAAGGGAAAGAAGAGGCAGTGGTTTACCCAACATACAAAAAAGGCAGCACCGTGTCAGCACAGAGGCACCACGGGCCGTAGCATCGCTGCGACACAACGATAAAGGCTTCCTGCCTTACCGTGGTTTTGCTCCGCAGGCTAAAACTATGAAGTGAATTGATATAACTGTGCTGGATAGTTTTCATGCAGAAAAAAACACACCATAGAAATAGGTGTTTTTATGAATAGGGTTTTACAGGTCAAAAAAAAAAAAATTCTGTAAAATATGAAATGCTGCAGATCTGAGAAGGTCGTGACCTCACCTACTTCCCACTTAAACTTTATGCATCTGCTGATAAATTGGGACAAATTATCAGGTCAAACTAGGCCATGAGCAATGGGAAAGGCTTAATTCTGTTTTTACACCTCGGTTTTGCTCTAGCAGCAGCTTGAGAAACCACACTTGTKGATGAAGTCATGGGGGGTTTTGGAGCTGTGGCAGATGACTCGATGAGCTGACTGTGGCCACATTAAAGCAGGGCCAGGGCCAACGCTGCCCAAAGCGAGGGCAGGATACACGGGTTTGACTTCTGTTCCCTCTGCAATGACACTTAGTGCCAGTTCGTTGCATCAACATTTCCTRATTTGTTAATGCAGGATGAGTGATGCTAATTGACCTGCAGCTTGTCTCTATTTCTCATAGATTTCAAATACTCCCCAAATGCTAAAATTTGAATTCTACCCTGGGTTTCTTTATCACCTCTGTGCAATACAGAGGGAGAAACTCAATTTCTAGAGCTGGGCTGATGCTGGCTGGAACGCATACACACTGCTCCCATTTTAAAATCTAGGATGTACTGAAGGTTTCGGTATGGTTTCCAAACCTCCGGTGATGCCCTAGATTAAAGAGAAGTTAATTTATTTGTTGCAAACATATCCCTTGAAAATACAAAGTGTTAATCATAAACATATTTATTTTTGAGATAATTACTCTTGTTACATGAACATATGTGGACCATAACACTTAGCCAGACATTCTTTACTAGTTAAATCTTAATTTAGCTTTGTAAACCACTGTGTCCTTCATTTTAATGTGCAGAGAAAATGTTTCTTAGGTCCCCTAGAATTTGTTAATAAATATATCTGAATTGTTGAAATGTTTTAGGATGCAAACAAAGCACAGGAAAACCATGTCAAATGTTAGATATAGGGGAAAAAAATTAAATAGGTGTTAAATCTTGGGTTAGTTTGAGTGAAAATATAATTTCTGAAAATTGTAAATTAGGCATTTTTAGAGGGAATTCAGTGATGGAGAAAGAAATTAAATAATGTAATTTATAATTAACATATTACTATTTGGACTTACATAATTGAATAATATGATCTTTACTAAAGATCACCTACATCATCTTCATTGAAAAATGCTATTTATTTCATCAAAGATAGCACTGTTAGTTATTTCTTTGCACAGAAAATAAGATAATTCCTTCTTCTGTACAAGATACAAAGTGCTGTGTCTTCAGTCAAGACTTCAATTAACTGCTTAGATATTTCCGCAGGCAGAAATATTAGAACTATGAAGACAGAGCTTACGCTTTGTAACCAGATCAGTGCACTGAATGTATTAGATGTCACAGGTATTACAGCACACAGGCCAGAGCCTTACAGGATTTCTGCACTGAACTATTTGAAAATTAAGACTGTGTCTCATTAACTGTAATCCAAGGCTCCTTCTGGCCCCGTGGTTGGGACCCTCACAGAGATGATTTTGAGTGCCAGCACAGCAGTATCACAGCCTGAGTCCTGGTGTGCTAAGGACCGTAGTAACTGAGCACCGGAGGTTTTTCCACCCCTACGTCATAACTTGCTGTACTACTGTGCGTTCATGAGAACACCCTTGATTCCCACAATGCAYTTTTTTAAGCAGACGTCGTAATTTGTTGGGAAAGTTTTTGTTCATGTATCTGTAGAGCAGAGGCATTACAAAGCTGCTTGAGAAAGCCAGAAATTTCGATAAAATCTTGGTAAAGTGTAATATCCGACCGTAATTCTCATCCGCTAGTCTTCCTTGTGCATTAGTAAATGTGCTTACCAAAAGAGTTACATAATAGGGTGTCCATAATGTGAACTGTGTACAGACTGTGGCGATCAAAAGCCTGTGCACTGAGGGATCCAATCGTCCAGTGTCTTGATCCAGTGGTGTAGCCTCTTTGCGTATTCGCAGAATTAGTACAAGTGCATACAGTACAGCAATAGCCGGGACAACATACCCGATAAAGACCATGATGGCATCTGCTGCCTCTTTGTTCTGCATCTTGGAACATTCAATTATTTTAGTGGATACGTGATTGCAGACGTAGAATAGAAGAGAGGAGAAACTCGTAAGCATAGCTCCACCCCATATGAATCCACAAACATGCTTTGTGTTGTACACGCTTGACATGTAAGTTCTAGGTAGAGCTCGTTCAATGTAGTAGTCCAGACTGAGCAGTGTAGTAGAGTACATGGTAACTAAAGATGAAACRTTGAATAAAATAAGGAGGGTAATATAAACTTCATTGTTAGAATTCCAGATGGCCCATTTTGTGTTGGCGAGCCCTAGAAGGTACACTGGTGCCAGAGCGTTGATGATGAGCCCAGCAATGGCAATATTGACRAAGTAAACATCTGGCATTGTCATAGTTGCTTTGTTATAGATGTTCACTAGGACCAGCAAGCCATTGTAACAAAGGCCAATCGGAAAACATATRATGAGGTAGAGAAGGGAAAAGATGGAAAGCACAAGGTGGAAGTCATGGCAGAGATGCTGGTCCTCACTGTTTTCGGTACTATTTAACGTTTCACAGCTCCACATAGTGACTTTGGCTCTTTGCTGGTTACCAGCTTTTCTGTAGAGAGAGAAACAGAGAATTGGTCAAATATTACATTCTAATAGAAATAMAACATAGTATGAAGAAAACATAGGAAGATATTTTCAAGGTAAAGTCAATGGTTAAARTGCCTTTTGATCTCGTTAGTCGAGAAGAAAGTCATCTCATCTGTGGCTCGGAATTTGGTGAGATTAGTAGAAGAATGACTTTTTTTCACTTTTGTTTTTAAAACAAAAGTAGCAAGTGATTAATTACAGGACACTCAACAGTTAATCATATSCATGCATATATTACATTAGTATTTTAAGATTACTGTTTTTATTAATACTAAACAGTATCTTTAGTACATCTGGTAATCATGTACCACAGTAATAGCTGAAGAACTGAAGGATTTAAGATGAGCCACAAATCTCAGCAACAAACTGGAGAATATATTTGTCTATTGTGTGCTGTGGTCAAGATAAGTATGAAACTATCTCTTTAGATGAAAACTTAGGAGACACAACCAAGGAGCTATGGGGGGACTGGATATATACTGAGTCASTGATAAGGCTGACAAAGATAAGAGGAAATTGGGGAATGTAGTGATTTTTTATGGGTCTAGATGTACTCTGACTTCAAACCTATAACTATTTAGCTCTGAAAAAACAATGGACCTCTGTAGTCCAGGGAACCTAATATCAGGGCAGCCTGACTTTGTGAAAAGGCAAGAATTACCTTTTCYCTCTCAAAAGAGGCTGACTTCTTTTAAAAATATGCTAATTTGAGTAGATGGTGTCCAGCTACCTTTTATCAGTACCGAGGTAAGGTTTCAACTGACATCAGTAAACCTCTCAATGCAGTCGTGAAAAGTGTCTTTCCAAAATGCTGAAGTAAATACAGTCTGAAGTACAATTACAAACATTTGCAGCCTAAAAAACATCATTATTATTCCTGCTAGGCCATTTTGGGGACAGCGTGGGATTTACGTAGCAGGTGATTTCCAATGTCAAGTGTATTCTGGTGGTGTCAGATACTTTGCATTATTTTGTGTTCTTTCCTTTTGGTATGTGTAGAAAACAAAGGTACCCATACAATTCTTCCCAAAAAAAAGAGTAAGGATGAGATTTAATCAAATCCCCAGTAAAGACTGTGCAATTACAGTGAATGCTCTCAGAAACTTTGCTGCATTTAATGAACCAGATAGCCTAAATTACACAGTGTGYGTTTTATAAGCATTAAAGAGAAAAGCTGTTTCGCACAGTAGAAGGCAACCGAAATTGCACCTCATTGAACTGTTAGGGCTTCATCCAACCCGAGCAGCAGCCGGGAATTAGAYCTTGCAAATGTCTGCGTTGAGGTGAGCGCACGGTGACTAAGCCCGGGGACGGTCACGTACTCGTGCTGGGCAGCTCCGTCCCGAAGCAGCTTGGGTCGCTCTGGCCGCATCACATCAGGGCAGGTACCTGCCGTGCACCGGCACYGCTCCCACCACGGCTCCCACCACCGCTCCGAAAAGTCACCCCGTGCGGCTGCACAGGGCTGCTCTGTTCTAACACCAGCAATACTAAGGGATTTATTGCGTTAATTACGAAATGACAGAGCTTACCTCAGCTGTGAGCCTAAAGACAGCCCCGGTAAGCGCACATTCTCTGAGGAAACACATCGCTAATGATGCCTGAGGTATTTCTGCCTCGGCACCATCRTTGCCCACTTTCAGAGGCCACTTGCCTGCCTTTGCAGAGCCTCTCTACCTCTTTGCTCTACAGGTCCCGCTCACCSCTTCTCCCCCAGAAATGTCTTTTGTCATTTTACAGGCCCTTTTGCCCTCTCGGATCCGCACGGGCAAGTCCTGAGGGCGCTGCAGACTTGGCCGTTCGACTTGGCAAACCCAAAGCAGGAGCCTCGCCGCCCGGGCGCCGTGTTCACGCTCAGGTCACTGCGTTGCACCAGCAAGTCCCGCAGCCCTCCTGTTTGCTCAGCCCTGCCTCCTAACGCTTCCTTCTGCCCTTGCCCCTTCATCGTCTGAAACCAGCGCAGAGTCAGGAGCGGAGCAGCCTCCTCCGTCACGGCCCCGAGCGCGCCGTGCTGGAGCCTCCTACCTTTAACTCACGCCGCGCGTTGCTCCGCGCCGTGCCGCTTCCACAGGCACCCTTGCCGAGGAAGGTGGCCAGGAGGAGGCTGGGGCTCCCGCTCCCGCTGCGCCGGGGCGGCATTGCGGCGGCCCGTGCGTGCGGCCGCGCGCGCTGCACTTGTTTTTCCCCTAGTAACTTACTCACGAGTCTCCACTTGGCTCAGCAGCGGGGCGGCTCCGAGCCGCCCCTCCCTGGCTCTGTTTACTGGYGGCGAGAGGCTGCGCGCGGAGGGGAGCGCGCGCCTGGATCCAGCCCAGCTCCGCGGTTGGGTTTCAGCTGCACCGCTCGCGCTCCCGGGGCCGGCAGCGTTGCGACGGCGTTGGCACTCACCCCTCTTTGCTCCCTCCTGACCCCGGGGAGYGCGGTTCGGTTCCTCCTGCCCGCGCGCAGCCGGCAGCCGAGGCTCCGGATGCCCGTTTTGCTTTTGACCTGCTAAAAWACGACTTGGGGGGTTTGGTTTTACACGGCACACGTCCGGAGCAGCCCRTGTTCAGGATATTGTGCTTAAGGGGGCACAAGTGCCAGTGCTGTTTACAAAGGGGAGCTCGCTTGTAATAGAAACATACGAAGAAAAGTTGTGATTTACTTGAATTTTGTTGTTGTTTTAAAAAGGCATTAAGATATGCCATCAGCCTCACTATGTGATGGTATCTTTACTTCCTTTTTTTTTTTTAAAAAAAAACCCCTAAATTAAAGAAGTAACTGTTCTCAAGCTATTTGCATAGCCTCGTAGTGGAAGTGAGAGTGTGTGTTTGCTGTGCCCTTGAAAGGGGTCACTTGTGCTTGAAAGAGTTTTTGAACTCTAGGTTGATTTTTATTTCATACCGAGTTTTGCACTGGGGAGGTTCTRTTGTTTATATGGAAACTGCTCGCGTTAAGGAGCTGAAGTTACTGCCTACTTCAAAGCGTGTTTTCATTGAYGGCAGCAAACAAAGCCAAGAGCTGCTTTACCTCCTCCCTATCGGTGGTCTTGTGCTTAGAGATTCCGTAATATTATTCTGCAATAAATAAGCACCAGTGGAAATATCTCTGAATTTAAAAATTAAATTAAGGAGCTGTCTATTGGCTAACTGCCAGAGAAACACTGAAAACTCAGTTACTCAATTTCTGTTGTTACCCTTCTTCAGTGCAGGTTGTTTACACAGGCAATGTCCATGCTTCTTGATTTTGTACCCAGCTTTGCACGCTGACTCTTACAAAACCTCCGCAACTCCCAAATGACAGAAAACGTCACCATTTCTATTTCATCAATAATAGATGGAGAGAATTGCATGTGCACCATGAATAACTGTCTTACAAACAGGGGCATCARGTCCGCACTTAAGGAAGGAGCGTCACAGTGTCATCTTCCTAAGTTTAGAGGGCAGGCAGCAAAGTAGGAAGAACACTAGTTAGCACATACTTAGAGAGCTGTGATACTTAACAGAAAGCTACAGCTTTTTCACATGTCATAAAAATTGACGGTGACTATCTAGATAGAAAGTAGACATAGGAAGTACTTAAGGAAAAATTCGTAGAACACAAAAATTGAGAACTCTTGGTGGCAAAATTATTTTAGAAAAGATGCACAGAACAACATTTTAAATTAATGAAGGAGAAGAAAATGCAGTGCCGCTTAGTTTTACTGTAGAGTCCATAGCTGCACTTGGAATTCTTTTCCAGATTTATAATGCATGACTAAATTGTAGAGCAGGATGGTTAGCAATGTCAAGCATGGTCATTCTAAACTGATTATTTTATTTGACTTCAACAAAATCCAGCCGTAGCAGTATCTCTTGCTGTGCAGATATGTTTTTTTGTTTAGGAAATAAATGATTAGTCTGCTTGCTTTGTTCAGTTATCATCTGTATGTGAAATAGCTCTTATCTAGATTGTCTAACTTCTGAATATGTGTTTTCACAAGCTGTAATATCATTATAAGCCATGTGTAGCTAATAAAGTAGTTGCATGTAAACTAAGTCTCTAAACAGACTTTAGATTAATGCCTTCGTGGGGTCTTATAAAGATCCCACAGTATCTATTAACTTGTACAAAGACTGAAATCAAAGCACAGTAAAGGCTGAAAGTTCTGGAGGGCTTTGGACTAYATAATTTGCTTCAAATCATGACTGAGAAAACTGAAAAGCTTTGCCGGAAATGTCACGTATAGCCATTAACCAAGTTACTCATCAGTCTTTATAAGGTGTGTTTAGAAAGTTGCATGCTAAATATTATTATTTATTGATGAATCTTAAAAGAAAAAATAAAAGGGATGAATGGCATTTCTGCATAGCGGCATTCCCACCATTAGCTGCGCCTCCAGGGGAGTACCAGCCTTTGAACTCTCGAGTTGGAAAGTGCCACACTGCCGTTATCTCGGAGGCTGGATAACATGGCATTTTTTTAGGCTTACTAGTTTATATACATGCCATAGAGATTAACAGTAGAGTTGTTGGCTGGGTATAAAGAAAATAGGTTAGATGCAAGGGAGGGGGGGAAAATGTAGTCGTGCAGGCGAATAGGTTTCAGGCTACGCTTGCTTTATGCAGTTGCCGAGTTGCCATTGTTTATAATATAATGATACGGCGCAGATAAAATGCTTTTAACATTAGTGTAGAAGAAAATCCTGCTTGGTGCTGGGCTGAAAAACAGGCCTCTTCCAACCCTATCATTTATGTCTTTATGGTGCAATCGTTGACCAGTTTGACAGGTGGGATGTTTGTAATGGATATCGATTCCATTTTATAATGTAGTTAATGAAGTGCAGTATGCTCTGAAAGAAGCGATGACTAAATTACAGGAGTAATTAATAAATTAGCAGGGCATCTAAACCCATCTTGCATGCTTAAAAAATAAAAAAGCAAGAGTAGGAAGAGGGATGGTTTCATTCATTCTACAGGGCTAAGACTTTTAGCCCTTGGTCCTATGAGAGAGAGGAAGAGGGAACATGGAGCAAAGGGCTTGCAGCCGCGGCAAGCTAATTCACAGCACCTTCTGGCCTCCTTAGACCCACACRTTTCACCTTCTTCATCAGGCTCATTTTTTTACTTTTAAAAAGCATTCCCCTTGCTACACAAATCTGCTCTAATAGAAGCTCACACAAAAAYAAAACAAAGCCCTCACCTTTGACTCTATCTGTCCAGCTTTTGCCTCCTCCCACTTAATTATGCACAGTTTATGAGTGCTGTGAGCCCATTTCCAGCTTTATAGCTTATTACCTCCCTTCTCCATCCAYTGATATTCCTTAGGAGTGCTTATGGGCAGACCTAAATGCTTCTGTATGTTTTCTCTGTTTTCTCAGAAATCTTGTTTTTGCCTCTTCCTGACCATTGTGTTCTTTATCTCTCCCTGGTGGCTCCATTACTGTTAACACTGCATCTCTCCATCATTTGGTCATATGACACATCTATAGCATCGTATGGGACGTGTCACTGAGTTTCCCTCAGTGATGATACAAAGTATGATACTCTTCTCATTTTTTTTCCCCCTGTTGCTCTTCTGCAAAACATCTCARTCTGCCTTGGATACACCTTAGGCATGGTCAGCCAACAATAGAAATGAATTCTCAAAATTCTTCAAAACTAAGGGTGTATTTCTGGGACACTGAATGAGGACAGAGATCCTCATGCATCTGAAATGCCCCTACTGCTCTGGTCATCCTTTGAGGTCACTTAAATTGCTTTTCCAGAACTTCTTCATATCCGTTGTCTTCAGGACACATGAGAACTTAGCTCCATCCCGGGGGTCCCGCTCTGACACTAGCTGACTGGTCCTTCTTGTTGTTCCGCAGATGTTAGCAGCTCTTTCRCTTGTTCATTCTTTTGTTTGTGCCATCTCTGCAGTGTATCACATTGCTTTGCAGCTACCTTGTTACTGTTACTTGTTATAGATCCCACCTATAGCCCGATCTGCCATGCTTGCTTATTTGGCCTGGTCACCTAATAAATATATGCAGGGTGTTTTTGCTTTTGTTTTAACATTTTTTTATTATTAATATAAATTATTAACAGTTTGCCATTTGCACTGTGCACATTTTGTTTCTACTTGGATTGTTCAGCTCTGGGAATCCAAGTTCATCTAAGGCCATGTCAGAACTGCTCTCTGTAAATTGCTTTCTTATAATCAGTAAACTTTAACAAATGAGTTTGAACGCGTCTATGGCTTGAAAGAGGAAAACTGAAATTTAAATTATGGCAAACGGTTTTTAATATGCACATCTTATATATATTACTTTACAACTTAAGAACTTTCCTCTGTCTGCAAAGTTTGTAGAATATAACTCAAAGCAACGTGYATTGTCTAAGGCACAAGTAGGTAACAGTGTGGATTTGCTTTCTTTTCTCTCCCTTTCTCCTCTCTCATTTTTGAAGAAGCTTAAAGTTTTCAAGGGCAGATAAGATCCTCCAAAAAATATGACATCAAAAAATTCAATAATTCTGGAAAACATTAGAAGCTGCTAAGAGGTATTTTTAAAAGACAAACTGTTAGATCTGTTAGTGAGTGASACTGTGGCAGCAATATCAGAAGCTGCAACAACAGAGTACTATGAGACTAAGAGACATACCCATGTTTTTATTTTTCCTAGATAAAAGTTACTAGGCACCTTTTAAATTACTGCAGAATGGGGGGACTCATTTTTTGGAGGGAGCGAGATAGTCTCCCCACATTAAGGTCTCTCAGGATGGTCTCCTTGTGTGAGAGGAGTCCTGAATTTGGAGACAGGTGAATCTGCCAGGCACATCTGACATTCCTAATAAATCCCCTTCTTTTTTATGCTTTTATTTCGTTGTACTAGGGCCGTTGTGCAGCGGTTTGTGTGGCCGGCGGCTCTGCCCTCTCTGCGGCTGCACAGTAGCRGCTGCGCTGGGGGCTCTGCATGGGTTAACTCCCTCAAACTTGGTTGTTTTGTTAACTTATCTCAGGGTCCGAGTATCAGATGAGTGTGACTGGTCTCCTGCTCCACCTCTTCCTGACTTGGCTTTATCGCTGAGGTCCACAAGAGCCTCTATTTGGAAAACCTGACATACCGGCTTTTTTTCTTTTTGTGCAAAGTGACAGAAGATTCACCATAAAGCGAACTGTGCAGCTTTTCATGCACCAGGCATTTGTTGAGGCTTAAAATTCCATTACTGCAAAATGTGAAATCTCTTTTTTTTTCTTCGTGTGCTAAAGGAAATATACCATTAGGCAAAATTAATGTGTGTTAAAGTGAATCAGATCTTATAAAGCAGTTAGCTGTATGCCTTCTATAAGCCTTAGTTGCCTGAGTGTCTTGAAATGAGRTACCGTTTTGAGGTGCAGAAATATCTATAGGGTAGTAGTTTTCTTTAAAAAGGAGCTTTATCCAAAATATAGAACTTGTCACTTTCCTGGTCTTCAAATTAATTTCCAATAATTTATAGTATTGAGSTTTTCTGGAATTTGAGGAAAGCAGAAAATAACAAACAAGTCTTATGGTAAAGCCTGTGAAATGATCTGCCTGTATAATAACGTAGGTTATTAACCTTTGGCCGATTAACAGGTGGCTCCGTATCTCAATTTCCATCGTTTTTGGATGTGTCCAGGATTCCCACAGTAAGGAATATATATAAAGTAAGCAATACACTTCYGATCCATTTAAACCAACATTGCTGCACCTGAAAAGCCAAATTCTTGCCAATCCAAATGAGTGCAGATTGTCCCTTCTGTAGATCCAGCGGACTGACTTTTATCTGAAGGAGAGAGAGAGTGGCAGGCGCGTTGACTCGCCTGGAATTACCCTGTAAATGAGCTGGCGCCGGGAGGGAACAGTCGCCCTTATCTTCCTATGGGCTCGGTTACCTTCTCCCATCCTCCGCCGTTGTGTCTGGGACCGCAGCTCAGAGCTGGCAACGTGCAAAACATTCCCGGCAGATCCTGTGCTGCCGGTTGCCAGGGCAGACAAGAGGCACCGATGRCAGTTTTCCTGGAAGCACCGAGACAGCAGCACTTCTACCAGCCCCAAGTGAAAGCCGACCTGGTGCCCCAACAGCGCTGAGCGGGTAGGAAACTCTTGTGCAAGAGCCGCAGGCGGCAGCAACCCCACGTTTCCAGTAAATGCAGAAATATTGACATAGCTCTTTCTCTGATAACATTTAGAAGAATGGATAGGAAACTGGCTTGGGTTGAGCTGAGAGTTTGAAGGGAAATATCAGCTACTCAGCAGGGCTGCGCTGAAGCTGAAATGACTTCAAAACTTGTCACATCCGTTGGCGATAAACAGATACCTTCCTGAAAATGGTCTGCAAAACCCTGAGATAGCTGGTGCTTGACACTCCTACTTGGTTTAATTCTCTTACTCGATGAAAGAAATAGTGTTTCCCAGCTGCACCTGTGAGCCAAGCTCCCATATTTCATTTCATTCCATGATTCCATTTATGGTGTAAGAAAATAAAGAAGTTTTCGTTGAAAATTGTCCTAKGAGTAAAAATGGCTGCTAATAACTRTAARGTTTGGASTAGGAGTTTCCATTCACCAGAAGGCTGAAATTAAGAAAGGGCTTCCTATAGCCATGGATGAGTTGCTGATTTGGCTCCTTTTACTTGTAGCTCCCCCTGTGCTTTGGGTGTCAGGATTTCTGCTGCTTTTTTTATCACCATTTTCTACCAGCAATCCTGCTTTCTCACCAGGTTCCCTGTTCACACCTGTATGTAGGGAATGACCCTTCCATCAAACTCCAAAAAGCCAAGGACAACCTGCAATGTTTGCTCTGTCAGGGCACCTTTGAAGCRTTTGACCCATGTAAGTGCCTGGTGTCCAATGATTTGACCCCCTAGCTGGACTTTGACAAAAGTTTGAGGTTTGTTTATTAGTTATTTTCAGTTCTTTGCATGTCACTATGAGGGTGCACAAATGCATGCACAGTGACAAAACTGAATGTAGTTTTGGGAGAAAGATGTGAAAAGGCTGCAGCTTGTGTAAACCAGGCCTGTGTAAACCAGGTTTCCCATGGCAAAACTGGCTGTGAAGTTGCCCCATGTGTAGCAACTTTGAAGTTGCACTGATACCCCCATGGTCTCCAACCTTAGTACTTTGGGACACCCCTGTTACTAAATACTGAAACTACAGACATTGAAAAATAGCAGTCCTTAGTTGTTGTAGTGCGTATGTTGATATATCATACTGCAATGTACTGATTTTTACTTTAAGTTTTCTTGCAATCCTTGACAGTTGCACACATTTAAAAGATCTCTTGGACCACAGGAAGAACACATGAATTTTGCAGCAGATTTTGTCATACAGGAGGTGTACAGAGCCTTAGTTATAAACTCATTTTGAATATTTGCTTCCTCTTTCGCTAATAGGTGGAAGCACAAGGAGCAGTTTGTCCCAGAACCAGTTTCTCGGTAATGCTTTATAAATGCTTGCTTTTACGTCGTCCTCAGACAGAGGGTGCAGGGCAGAGCTGAACCACACTTTGCAGGGAGGTCACTAGAGGCTACCACACCATTTAAATAAGCACTGCATGTTTTAGCTGCTGTGGAAACAGGCAGAATCTGCTGATCGACTCTATCTGTTGTTCAGATCCCGAACACAGAAGTGCAGATGAATCATTCTGATGTGCAGATTACAGACACAGACATTTAAATGAATCATTTTGTCTAGAACATTTCATTAATGTTTTTCTTTATTATTAATTTCAGTGTGAGTCCAACTTCTGTTGAAAACTGTGGGATCTTTTTTGACCCAAAAGCTGATTGAATTGGGCCGATCAAGTGCATAAAGAATGGGATACTGGTGTGGGAAATAGTGCTGTCTTTTTATGCTGCTTTAACATTTATGTAAAAAGGAATAAAAGTTCAGCAGACAAGAGCCCTAAAGCAGAGGAGGTCTTCTGCTAAGTGCAGTAGAAAACAGAAGTGCAAATAACATGGTGATGAGCAGAGCGAAAAGTGCTTATGGAGGCTAAAAAGGACAACACTCATTCTGCTTATTCTAAGTTTCTGCTGAAAGCGGTTTGGAAGCTTGTGGTGCTTTGAAGTATGCCTTTGGCTTGCCTTTCTTTATAGTATAAATGAAAATGCAGCTTAATTGTGATTAATTAGTTAATTAGTTACTGCAATGTCTACTGGTAGTTCTGCAGTAATATTTCACATCTAGTTTGCCGTGTGATTTACTACTATGCAGCAGAAGGGTCATAAGTATCTCACTTTCTGACTTACACTGAGATATTTTTGTTTTATTAAAGACATAAGTTTTTAGTAAYAGATTAACTTTTAACCATTTCCTGTAGTAACATACTTCTAGAATTAATATAGACAGAAAATTTAAGATCTCATAAATTTGCAGCAAATAATAGAAAAATTAAAAGCACCTGCTAAGTACATGCAAGAAACMGTGAATCAGAAATACAGCCTCATGTTGTAAAAGAGAAGCAGAGCTGATAAGCCTAAGAAAAAGCCTACTGTACATTAGGTTGAGGCAACCAGTTAAAAGTAGCAGCAAGATTCAAGCAACAAAGTTTTGGTTTTCTGCCCCCTAAAACTGAATATCCATTTCTAGTTTATGAACCTGTTTGTCTGCACTGTTCCTAGGACCATACACAGCAGCCTAAAACCAGCAGGGCTCCTAAAACCCAAAGCAACCCCCAAGGTGGACGGCACAAAATCTCACCTGGCTGCACGAGCGCGTCCCGAGGGCCCGCGGGACCATCTTGCCCACGGAGCCCGCACCTCTGCAGAGCAGCCTCCGCTCCGGCGGCTCCGGCTCAGCGGGGCAGACAACGGGCAGCCTGGGCGAGGAAGGCCGCCCGTCCCCGCGGGCCTTCCCCCCGCACATGCCCGCACGCCTAATCCCCTGAGCTCTAGGCACACGCTTCCATTGGCTCCGCTGCGGAAACCGGGCGGCCGCGGGGATCGCGCGGAGCGATTAAGCCGGCCGCAGAGCACAGGGGCATTAAGCGCAGGGCCTGAGCCCGGACGCTGCCCCTTGCTCCCAGGCGTGACAGCCATTGTTATTATTATTATCTATTTCAACACAAGCTGAAAARACCTAATCGCTGTTTGATAAAAGCTCAGCCTTCAGTACAGTTGTGTAACTGGAGCCAAATGGAGACCGCATTGAACTGCAAGAGCTTTTTTGGTACAATTTTTGGACAATTTTTACCATACAAGCAGCTCTTCTGCAAAGCTACACACGTTCACAGGGTAACAAAACAACCTCTCTGGCCAAATTAGCCAAACTGGCAAAAATACTGGCGAAAGAGGGGGAAAAAAAAAGACAAAACAATCTATTTTCTTTGATGCTTCCGCTCTTACAACTGTCATGGTCAGCGGTCATACCCCTTCTCACCTTAGAAAAGCAATGTTATCCACCAGGAGCTTGCAACACCCACCTGTCCTCTATGGAGCTCAGATCCCAATCTACATTACAGCTGAAAAAGAGCCAACGTACACCTTAAAATGTACGTCACTGTAAACCTCAGGATTATTTTAAGCAATCAAAAAKAACATTTTAATAAAAATAAACATCTGTAAGGAAAATGTTTTTTACTGCTATAGCATTCTTGCCATAATGAGGTTTTAGGTAAATGTAAATTCTCTTCATTTGAATAAAAAACTCATGATTCTGTTTACTTAACCTGAATACAAATAGCCCTTTAAATAATTTACCTTTCTAAACTGTACTGAAGAATTAATTTATGTTTTCCTCAATCCTTCCCAAAGCAGTGAAGCACAGTAGATGCTTTACTTATTAACCAAGAAAGAGTTGACCTCTAAAATGAATGAATAATTTGGCCTATGTGCTTTACTTTGTAGAAATAATATACCTTTTTTTTTATTCTAGGCCATTAGTTGCTTTTTTCTTTTTCTTACAGTACCTTGTAAACTAAAACATAGACTTTAAGGAACATCTGAAGAGTTTTTGTTTGTTGCTATTGACAATGTTGCCTAGTTGAGTTATTTTGCTGTTCATTGTGGCTGATCTTCTGTCATTCATATTAAAGTAAAAAATTCTCTTTCCATTTACAGTCTTTTTAACATTGTGCTGCTTTTAGGTCCCACTGCTAGTGTTTTTCATTATATATACTGCTATTAGGAGTGTTCTATTTGTTAAAAATCCCTACTTTTTAAATCTCAGAGACATAAGCCATTTTCCTTTATTTCCACCTAGCAGAAGGAATCACGAGCACCTTGGAGTTCTCCTAACATGCTTAAATTTCAGGTACATAATATTCCTGATATTAGCTTGATTAATGTGGAGGATTAATTATGAACCACCATCACCACTACCTGAAATACAGTCTCATTGCTGATGGTTTCATGAAGTTCATGCACAGTCAGAGTTTTTAATTAGAAGAAACTTTGTTAATATGAAAGTCTTATGTGAGTATTCAGGTTTCTGTTTGCATAATAACTTTGTAGTGGTTCAAATGATGAAATCACAAAGCGTTTGAGATGCTGATGTTTCTGATGTTGTGCTACATCTGATATAAGGTTGATAGACAGCTGATAATGTTTTCATTAATAGAAGCTAAATAATAAAAAGACTAATAACTCACTGTGTTGAATTTTGTTGAGCAACACAATGAATTTGAAAGCTTAATCTTTCAGGGGTGCTTAATCGTGTAACATAGACCCAGCTAGAGTTGGAACTCTAGCTAGATTAGAGGACAAAGGTCTTATTTGTCAAGTGCTTCTGATTTTATGGTACTGGATGCTGACAATCTTTGGCTGATACTTTTTTTCTGGTATTTTTCAGTGCAGTTGTTTAAGTGTAGAAGTAAAAAATCCCTCAGACTGGCTAACCCAGCTGGTTCAGAGTTTTCCTAAAGGAGATGGAGTTTATCTGATTCATGACAGGAACATGATTACCTTCCCCCCACCAAAAACAAAACAACAACAACAAAACAACCAACCAACCAAACCAAAAAACCCACATTCCAGTATTCTTTTGTAAAAGACATAATTCTACATTAAAAACCCAGAAGGTTTGAATTTTCTAGTTATGCTGGAGGGAAGATGACAAAAACGGATGGCTGCATACAAGTAGTAGTAGTAGACTAGACAGGGGWATTTCTTCCTTTTCTGTTCAGGAGTTTTTCACTTGGGCACGTTTATATTGAGCTTTAACCTGAATGCCCATATCCTGAAATTCCCCTTGAAGGCCCTGCATGTGTGGATGCCATRGCAGTGCCTCTGTGGGCATCTTCTCTTTCTGTGTGCTTTGGATAATTTTATTAGCTATTGTTTGAAAATGTCATTAGACATTAAGTCAGTTTATTTAGCTATTGTAGGCTAATCTAAACATACAGAATGTAATACATTGCTCCAGACCCTTTCCTGTCAGCAGGATTTCAGAAGTCCTCTCTTTTGAAGACCTCAAACATTGAAATAGGCCTTTAACTCTGTGTGTCTCCTGTAAAGACTACAGGACAGTCTTGAGATGCCATAGCTCACTCTGCAGACCAGCCAAAATGGGAGAGGAGTCTGAGAAGAGGAAAGAAGCAAGTCCAGGCCCTTGCTGTCATTTCTAATAAATGCTGAAGTGCATTTTCCCCACTCCAAGCCTCAAATAAGAATCTTAGATTTACAGCAAGAAGATGACACACTCTGGACTGCAGTTAGCCAGCAGGATTTTGTAGGCACTTGAGCATGAAATACTCCCTCCTAGCTTCCAAAAGCTGCTAGACCGAACATGACTTCTTGAAGACTTCCAGATTTTGAGGAAAACTTGCACAGCAATCTTTTAAGATGAGGTTATAGTCATTAAAGGATTATGACTTTCAGAGGATATTAAAGACTTTTTTAACAATTTAGGGTTTTTGTTTGTTTGTTARTGACTAAAACTGCTGAGGGTGTCCGTAGAGTTTGGAAACTGTGCATAATAGGAGGGCCTGTTTTGCAAGCAGTGTACAGCAGGAAAACATTTGAGAACCAATCATGTGGTTACTGCTATAAGCACCACAAGGTGCATTTCTTAATGTTGCATTACAGCGGTCTGGAAGGTAAGTTGTCCGTCTGCCTTTTAACAAGAGCAGATTTGCTGAYCAGTCTGATTTTGAATCATTCCGTATAAAATTTACTCTTAGGCTTTCTCTTAAAAAAAAAAAGTGTTTGTAAAAATATGTGTCAGAATAAACATGCTAAATCATCAATTAATACAGCACAATAATCCTGCAAGCTAGTTGGGACTATTGTGAACTCCTTGTGACTCCTTGTTCCTAAATTTAAAGAGTTTTTCCTTAATATAAACTATAGCTAGGAGATCTCAGGCACAAACTGTTCACGAACACGTGAGCTATCTGAGCTGGCTGGGCTGCGTCCACCTTCAGAATTTTCTGAAGTGTGCTAATACAAAGAGGAGTTTATTTGTCTTTTTAGGCTGTGTCTTGAGAGTCTGACACCGCATAGAAATAAAAGGCTGAAGTAGTATGCCACTAACGTGCTTTAATTAGCTGTATGCTTCTCAGCTTGAGCTCGAAGGTTGCACGTATTGCTTGCCTACAGAACTGGGGAATGAGCCACCACCGAGGGTGCYACTTCAAAGCGGGACACCCAGAAGTGCAGCAGCAGCAAAGCTGCTTTGCAGTTCCCTAAATCCGAGGACTAAATTGATTATTCTCATTTATACGAGCTGCACAGGCAGCTCCCAGCAAAGAAAACTGAAGGTGCAGCAGCCGTACTAAGTTCCACCTAAAAATTTATGTTTAACACAGCTTGATGCAGAAAGAATCTTACCTAATTTTAATAGTCTCGATTTTATTAACCGTAATTCCTTTGTGGCTAAGGGATGCTCCTCACAGTCTGCAGTCTGCAGACAAGCAACTGATTAAAAATTCTGGCGCTAATTGCAGCACTCGGTTGCAGCTTTGACATTGAAGTTGTTGTGGTTGCTCCAGATGTAGACCTTATTGCTGAAGCAGTAGAACAACTCTTGCTGTCTACCGTTTATWATTCTTTCTTACCTGTAGTAAGCATGAAATTCTAAAATGTCACTAGTGCCATCGTTCATGATACTTGATTATCATGACCTCTGTAAGTATTGAAAGTCAGTGCATGTAATCTGCAGCAGCAGCAGATATTGTCAGATGTTATGTAATGAGTAAGAGCCGATAGCTAACATTTTGAAATAAGAAGTATCTAGGATAATTTTGGAAATCATTTCACTTGAAATCTGTTGTTATTACAGCAGAATACTAGGGTATTTTCATCAGGTGACTTGAAATTAAACTTGGTATTTCTTTTAAAATAGAAAAAAAAAAGCAGTAATGGAGAAACAGTGTTCTTCATGTGGCTCAAATTGTAAAGCATAGTGTTGAAAGAAAAAAGTTATAAATAATCCCATTTCCATGTGTACTGCACTGGTTGTTTGAATCTAGAATGCTTGCTAAATGATCTATTTTATGCCTTAATAKTGCAAGCAAACTTTGGATAGGTAGAGGCAGAACTAACTGCATAAATTACTAGATCTTGTGCGGCCTGGGGTCAGTCTTCACAAACTGTTGGTAGTGCTTTTGTTTATTTTTGAAGTGCTTTATAATGTGTTTTCCACCTAAATATATGCTATTTTGTACATGACAGATGGGCAGTACCAAWCTTCAAACCATCAGAGAGCTTTCCTTTGCCATGTTTAGAAAGATCTTTTTGATTTGATTTTGTATTTAAAGTGTAATCATAAGAGCATATATCTGTTTAAACCAAATTCAAAGAGTATCACAAAACGACACCTGCTTAAGTCTTTAATTAAAAGTGACTTAATCTCCAAGAATCTCCACATACATAAGCAGAAAGTATCTGTGTTTAATGTGTACTTTGAACTACTGTTCATTTAAAAATCAAAGATTTGTAAATGAAACACAGTGTGCTAGACGTGATGATGTTTGACTGGAATCCCTTTTTGTTGGCATAGCCTAGTTTTCTTGATGCTGTCAGCCTCTGGGAACACATTCTTATTTAAAAGTCATGCATAGGAGTAAAAGATAAAAGAAGATCAGGCTATAAAGTGTATATATATAAACTATATATATATAACATGTTTAAAATAGGCAAATATAGTTGAACATGAAATGGAGAATTGCTCCTCCCTTTTGTGATTAATGGTCTGCTGTTAGACAGTGCTACTGCCTAATGTATTCTTATTTTGAATCAATGTAAATACAAAAATTCTCACTTATTTTTACCAGTTCTTTAATTTAAAATGCTTCAGCGGAGTCAATTAGTTGGTACTAAAAACTGTATTTACTGGTAATCTATGCTTTTTGCTACTTTCTTTGATTCACAGGCTGTGCTTAATTTGGCCATCGATCTGTGTCGCTAATGGCAGCTTTTAGCCTTCACTTTTATGTCACTTCAATAAAGGACAGTGTAAAACTCCAATTAAATTCTATTAGTGGGAGATACCTTCTCCTCAAAACAGGGCTCTGAATATGTATGTGATTTGGAAGGGTCATTTGGAAGGGCTTTCAGAGGGATACTGGTTGTGTTTCAAGATGAACACGCACTATAGAAAGAGGTTCTTCTCTGTATTCTTCACAACTGTGTGGATTTTGCTGAATTAGCAAGAATTAAAACTAACGGTTGTTCTTAGTTTGTTGATGTTCGTTAAAGTTAGTTCATATTCTCTTATCCAGCTAGCTCAGTTTTTCTTCTGCAAAACACCACTTAATTTTCTTGAAGTAAATGTATAGAAACAAATCTGATATTAACAACTGGGAATGGTAATGCGCATTAAGTGATAATAAGCACTGAGTTTTATCTATTGAAGGGAAAAGGAAGGAAGGAAGTGGAACCTATTACTTCAGCTTTTGCAGATCTGTATTTCCAGATATCCTTGMAAACAAGCTATTGATAGCAATCATAATGGTTTTCAGCACAACAGTTTGTCTGATCTCATTTTTACCTATCCTAACACTGAAATTTAACATGTTGCCTGAGAACCTGACTCCCAAGTATCAAGAAGACATTCAATAGTGAGGGAGGGGTGAAGGAGAGACCTGGGTAATGGAAAGAACCCCTGGCTGGCTGTGGATGGGAAGGTGGCCCATGTAATGGGGTGGTGCAGAGGAACCYCAAGGAACCCCAAGGATGTTCAGTGAACTTGGCTTACATAGCCAAGTGTTTCCTGGAAAGTATTWMAGAGCTAATGTTTGGGAATGCAGTGTTAAAAACATTTGCTTTTGATTTGCCTTTGACCTCCTCCAGAGCTCACCAAACAAGTTTTGAGTGAGAGGAACAAGACTGTGCAAAGAACCTTGGCTTGATTTAAATGTGGGTAGTTGTGTGTTTTTAGGATGGAGATCCAAATGCTGAAAGGTTAAGGGTTCCCTCTCCTCTTGTGCTATCATTTGTTATTTGTTATTGATAGTTGTAAAATATTTTGCATATTGTTTGGGTCATTGTAATCTTCTGTTTATAAACCTTTGAAAGAATTGCATCTGGCCTTGCTGGGGCCAAATAATGCAGAGAAATAACAATTCCCATAAGACAGTACGAGACTCATGGTATTTTTCTCCAAGRAAGATTGAACCTTGCATCCCTAGGAGTTGCATTCAGGGAAGAAAAGCTKGAGACCATAGATCAAGCTGGTCTTCAGACTGTGACACAGGTACTTCCCTGGTAACTGTTGACATTGCATGTCCAAACTCATTAAGGTAAATCTTTATGTACCCTCTTTTCTGCTGGCTCAACTTGGTGTAAAAGAACTGAAGCCAACAGTAGATTTCAATTAAGATTTAAATTAAAAAAAAAAGAGAGTTTGTGGTTATATGCTGTCCACAGCTATTATTCCATGATTGTTTTAAATTTTATTTCTCCACATTATTAGGAAAGGATTATGTCTGTGATTATAATAGGTAGCAGGAAAATCAAAACAATAGTCTGAATAAATTCTGAATGTTTTCTGTTTCTGTTATTTAAAATCTTATCTATTTTTGACAAGACCGAATTAATCATAGATCATTGGTTCAAGTTGTAAGGTGATTGGAAAAGGTATTTTCCCCAAACTCCTGCTCAAAGTAGRGTCACCTGTAGGATTAGACCAGATCTTGAAAACTTCGGAGGGTGGAGACTGTGCAACCTCTGTGGGTGTCTATCACCTCTCTCATTTCGTGGAGAGTAGTGGGCACGTTCCTTGTACCTTTTCCATTGCCGATTTTGTCCACTATTCATGAAGGAAACTTGCATCAAGAAGTACTATAAGAAATCATCTGGCTCTTAAAAATCTACCAAAAYACCTACTTTTGATAAATGGCCTAAATCTGAACTTGCAGCCAAAGTTTTAGAAGCTGGTRAATTTGTTGGATTCAAAACAGGTGAACTTCAGCATTGGCTCCAGTTACTGAGTTAATCTATATTTAAGGTTATTGCTTACACTGGATTTTGGTGCCAGAAGAGTCAATATGTGAAATAAGAAAAACAACCAAAACCTTAAGACAGCTTAATGTAATACCTGACAACACTTTGTCAACCCAAAGAGTTCTCATGTGCTCTTTCTTGTCATTTTGTGTGCTGTTGTCACTAAAATTCTTGTGCAGGTTGGTCTCCATGCAAAAAAAGACTTAAGTAAATTCAGATATGTAGATGCTTAGAGAAGTTTTCATGAGTTTCATATGCACCTGGGCAATGAGATCAAACATTTTTATAGTAGAGTGTCTTACAGGTTTGTACCTTAGAGGAGTCTTCTCCTCTTTAGGCCAACTTTGGGTTTTGGTGTCTCAGAGTTTCAAGTGGCACCCCTAAAAAGATGGCTGTCCTTAGAGCTACATGCATGGAGTGTGTAACGTGGCCCTCAGTGGAAACTTTAAATTAGAGACTTGTCTTGTTATAGCTGTCATCTTATTAAATAGATCCTTTATGTCTCTGTACATAAAGTAGACTAAAAGATCAGTGTGGTTCAAAATATTGAAAGTAATAGAAAACAGACACAGAAAAATTGTAGCATGTTTTTTGAAAAAATCCTAAAATGAAAGAGGAAGTGCATCATTTATTATAACACCATGTAGACTAATGAAAAACATATTGCAGGCTGGGAATTTCTTAAGAGCTGAACTCAAAAAGTTTCCATTCCCAAAAATGCCGTGGGGCCTCCGGCTGTAAGCTTGTGGCTGGAGAGGCCCTATGGTAAAAGGAAATAAAAAATAACTACTCCATAAACAGTCAGCTCCTCTGTTGCAACAGTTGGAAGGAAGCTTTAGGAAGTGTTACCAATTGATACCCGACTCTACTTTATAAAAATAAATGGCAGGCAGTGGATTATTGTGACGAGAATGTTAAATTGGGAATTAGACACTGGGGAGATGGGCACAGTAACGTTGTGTTCATGCTGCTTCATGGAAAAGGGAAAAAGTGACTTGCCAAGGACAGCAGAGCCTTGCTCGGTAYTGCTGGTATGAGGCTCCTTAGGTGACTCATTTGTGACCTTGGAAAAGGAGAGTCATCCAAGAGCAGCTGTGGATCACCTCAACTAATTCTGTAGTGAGGATCTACTCAGATTTCCAGTACCTGTTCAGAAGAGGAAGTAGTGGGTCTAGGGGTCACAATTTTGACAATTACTTTCACTGTGATAGACTGATGAAAACAACGTACCCAGGAACAGTCACACTATCATACTGCTGTAGTGGTACTTACCGGAGGTGCAGCCCAGCAGGATGTCAGTCCAAGGTTGACCTGCTGGAGGAAGGAAAGAAAGGGAAAAATGAAAAGATTGTTCATGAATGGATGAAAGAAATACTAAAAAAAAAAATAGAGATCACACCCTTTTTTATCTTATGTATCACTGTACCATGATTTGTAAAGTATTTATCATACCCAGTGATTTTGTTCAGTGATTAGAAAACCCAAAACATTACGTTTTGCTTTGTTTGGTATTGAACTGCTGCATGACATTGTGCTTAGTGACCTCATGACTCTGGCCGAAAAGTTGATAGGAAAGTCACCGCACCGTGGTGGTGTTATTTATATTTGTGAGGTCAACAGAGATTCTTGAATCTCAGTTTTGTGCAGATCTAAAAATAAAATCTCACCCAACTTCTCTTTCCTTTTGAACATTATGTCCTGCATAGTGGGTTAAAAACTGGAATGTAGAAATGTAACAGTTCCCAGTATGAAGCATTTGTCATGTGGYATGATCAATTTACTGTCTGTTATTGTAGAAACTAGTGGTCTGGCATACTCTTGTTTTACTAATTCACTTTGATTACTGAGGATATATCTCCCCCTTTGTGCACTGTGGGAAAAGAATATATTTTAGTAAATTTATATTATTAAACAATAAGGCATTATGTATCCAGCAAGCCAAAATATACAAGCGGTAGTTTGGTATGCAGGTTAATGAATCTAAGGGAGAAGAATGAAGTATAGGACTAATTTCTGTTTTTTCTTGCTGTAAAATGAATGTTTAATATTTTGATATTTAAATGTTATAGCTTATAATATAATAAGAACAGATAATAAAGCCTGTGAAACATCTAATCTCTTACTGCTGCAGATTAGAAACTTCACAGTTTCTTTATTATTATTTCTAATGATTATGGTCCTTACAGTTTGCTGCATGGGATTTAGTCAGAGCTATGGAGCTTCCCTGTTCAGCTTGGCCACTGTTTGTCCTCATTTCTCACACATTGTGGCTAACGTTTAAGGACCCAAGAAAAACAAGCACTGTAACCAATATTTTTCTTRCAATTTTAGTTTTATAATTTGGTGAAGAACAGAAAGTAGCACAAGCTGCTATTATTACACGGCCTCGAACTGAAGGGAATGGGATTGCCCTATATTTCCAAAAGCTAAAGTGTGTTTATGATGTGCCACATAGGTGCAAATCAGCTAGATGAGGTGAACATAGGGACTTATGCATGTGGCAAGGTGCCGTGCTGAKGTCTGCGCTCATCCATGGCTGGGTGCATATAGAGCTCCTACATGTGGATGAGAGGTTCTGGCCGTGCTAGTCACTGAGTAGTCACCAAACAGGGGCTTTGCTACTGCCGACCTAGGCTGGATTCATCTCACTGCCTCCTTTAGCGACTTATCCTGGAATGATTGGGTTTTCTTGCATTCTGGTTGCATTTGTTGGGGAAATACAGTTCCCTTTATGTAGTAAACAGTGTTTCAGAAATGGTGAAATGACACCATGAGTCATAACTGGAATGCTGAGTTACGCTCTGCTTTTCACAATGGAGATGAATAATAAGTTTGGTAGTAACAGACTTAAAACTTAAAACGCGTATTGCAGAAGCTTTGCTGGGAGGTGAACCCACTGGTGACTTGATGTAATCGACTTTCATGGGCAAAAAGGCAGATTAATCAGTTTGAAATAAACTTATATATAGTGTGAGCATAATATGTTTAGATAGCCAAATAACATAACACCTTTTCATTGAATTTCTTTACATTTGGATTGTATAATTTTTATTCATGARACCTTCGTATTATAGTCTAACAAATATAAATCAAATATCATATAATCCTGAATCTGAATATATAATTTTGYAATGTTGTAATAAAGAAACCACAGAAAGATAAAGAGGAGCAACCTTGTAGCTAATGGAGTTGATTTCAACATGTCTTTTGGACCATGATGTTGTATGAAACACCAAGTGTTGTGTTGCTAGCACAAAGCAAAGCAGTAACCACCCTCCCTTCCCCAGGCAAACCTAACTGCAAATACCATAGGGCTTCAGCTTCATTTAAACTGATTCATTGGGTAGGATAATAACTGGCACTAGAAACATGGAAGTTGTAAATAAATAGTTGTTACAAGTTGCCTTACACCAAAGAGAAACTTCTTCCGTATTCTGCCTGTGTAGCTATTGATATTTCCGTAAGAAAATGTTTTTATGCTTACAGGTTAGAATATATTTAAAAAACTGATCTAACAGTCTGAGAGCCAAGAGCTCAGGGCCTTGTTCTGTCTGTTAAGCGTCTCCAGAGGCTGARGGCTGCAGGGCACCCGATGCATCATCACTCACTTTGTGCCCCTTTTTTATTGAACAAGCCTGAAGTATTTTCACTGCTGTGTGGTTTCACAAGCAGCACGAGTCTTATCGCTAGATCAAGCTTAGAATTYACCGCTTCCAACAATTGTCTAACGGATCCACGTGTTTACACAGTGCGACACTGGCACCCACACGGTGCCGTCCARGTCTCCAGGCGGTAGTACTGTTTTGTGCTTCTGCTTTACAAAACTGCCAAGRAAAAGCCCCAGGCATGATTCCCGGGAAGCAGTACATGGTCCCTCTGCCCGGCCATCACTGTTGGCTCACAAAATTTAGAGAACAAACTTTTTATTCATCTGTTCTACATGAAAATGTTGATCCTCAAAATATTCTATCAATGCTGATTGTATCGATAAAAAAATATTTAACTGTTTTTGAATATGGGACTGGAAAATAACGATTTCGGAGCTGTTCTCTCTTTTCTCTGTGTTTTCCAAAATGAGTGGAAACTTTATCCATCTCTATGCCACCACAGCCACTGCTATCAGCATTGAGTACCATTTCTRTCTCTGAAGGTCGTTGCTGCTTCTTCCTGCCACCCTATCTTTGGTTGCTTTAAGTACTTGCATAGGCTTCCAGTGAATCAGAGGGCTTAGCTGACGAGTCTGAAAACTAACCTCAACCTGCAGCCTCAATCACTTGGATTTTTTTTTATGYGCAGCATGATAAGACCTTTTGTAATTAGGTTGCCAGAGTGTTTTGCAATTGTTTAATTCCTGTTCTGTATGATTGGGTGTAAACAAAACAGTAGCAATTACCTGACACCAACTTTCCACAAACATTGAGTGGAGAAACTTAGTCCATGGCAGCATTCAGTGAAGGGAAGGAGGGTTGGCCAGAGTACCGAAACCTTCCTCTTTTTAATGCTCCCATGGGATCTGTCACTTCCACACAAGCAACTGCCCGAACCGGCCAAGTGGCCTTGATTTAACACTGCTTTGCGAACACCACTTCTTCCAGCTGCAGAATGTCACAACCTCTGTTTCCTTAGCCTAGATTTGAAATCTGGACCCATGTGATTCAGATAAACCACAACCGCCTGCACTTTAACTTGATGTATTTGTTTTGAAAATAACCACTGTTCACTTCAAGTTTTAGCTGCTAAGCAAACAAAGTTGATCTRCACTGAAAAATGGGGAATATTTACYAGCATATGAAGAAAAAATACCTGTTGCTAAGTAAGCTGAAATAATAGTTAGCTCACTGATCCCAATAAAAATACTTTGTTAACATAGACTTATTAAATATAGAAGAATGGAATTTCATGAATAAAGATTGATATATTGTCCCTAATGAATAGCTGTGATGTGAAGACTCTCCTCAGAACTGTTAATTGCTGTATGCTATTTCAGCGAAGGACAGAGAGCTTACAGAATCATTGCCACAGGTTTTAGAATGGAGAATGTTGCCTATAACTGGGATGGCTGTGGAGCTATTGACATTCAAAATCAGAATTTATGGGGGCTTCTGTTCTTTGTGCAAGGTTTTGGGTTTGAAGTTAAGCTAACTGGGTTTGTAACGGTGCTTATCTTATGTTCTGGYCCTGTTCAATCACCAGAAAATATTAGGGCTGACAAGGCTAACTAGATATGCTCCTCAATTAATATTTTTATGCCAGATTAGAGCTTGTGTATAGATCTGGACAAATGATATGTTTGTAGTTACTCAGCCACTGTTTGCAGCTGGCTCAYGCTGCTGCGGCTACTGTGTTGCAGYCATGTGTGTCTGCTGTCCAAAGATAAAATCAACCCAAGTATTAACGYYGAGTTTCAGTGCCTTGAAGAGTAACTCGATGCATTWCAGAAATCTTTTATATCTCTGATAGACAACTTTAATATGACACTTTGCCTTTCAATTCTGGGTCAATGTGTACAGTATGTGTCAGTGCCTCGTAACGCCAGGTTCTTTCTTTGCAGCCTCCAGATCTGGCATTCTGTTTCCAGTTTAAAATTTATGTTTTTCTCAATTGGGTAGCAATTTTTTTAGCAGTGGTGGTTTCTTGAATGTTTTCTTGAATTACCACACTGGAACTTGTTTAAAAAAAAAATGATCTTGTGAAAACCTAAAAAAAATCTTTTGTGCAAAACTGAGATAACCCAGAAAAAAAGGAAAACGAGCTGATTGTATGTGTRTGTCCATACATGCATCATGTAATGGAAGATGTATTTACAGCTCTAATTTATAAAGATCTTYTACCATTAAGCTTTTAACCATAATAATTTAATTAAAATCTTTATTTTTACTTTCTGTAATTGCCAGTTTGTAGCGTTACTGTGTGAGTTTTATTATTTATTTACTCATAAATGCCTAGAGAAGCTAAACAGAAACCTTGAGGTCTGGGATACTTTCCCAAGTGTAATTTAGAGCTGTTGGTCAATCAGTRCTCTGCTTCTGCAGGGAAATACGAGTAGCTGCAGCAGCACCTGCTAGTACAGCATGTACAGAATGTTAAGTCTGGCAAATCTAAAATCTGATTTTTGTTCAGATAGGGTGTGGACCGGGCAGTTGGAGGGTATTTACAGAGGTGCTTTGAATGTCAAGCCAGCCTTGCCCAGTGGGACAGTGTTGAGGAAATTGCGTTCAGATCCCCAAAATAACATTACAATGGAGATTCAGTTTTACTTGATTGATTTAGGTAATTCTGCTCGCTGCCAAACCGTAAGGGCTGCGTGGGTGGTTTTTTTCACCCTTCTTTCCTCTCTGCTCTCTCCCCCTCGAAATAATAATGCTCAGAACTGCTGGCTCTAAGCTGGGCATAAGACAGTGGAACTGTTCCAGATTTGAAAGCCATTTTTAGTATGTGAAAGCAGCGCTATGGATGAAGGGCACGAGCTGAATTCCTCAACGCTGGTTAYGTGACCAGCAGGACCAGCTTCTCACGCTTCGCTGTGGATTCTGTTCTGACCATGCTTGTTGAAAATCATTTATGCACTCTAAGATTTAGCCCATTTTATATTCATTATTTAACRCCCCCAAACTCCTGGGCTGATCTGAACTTCCACCTGGCACAGCTGAGAGGCAGCATGTGCTGCTGGGCTAAATGGCAGGACATCCTGCTGGCCCAGCAGGTCCCCAGGTGCCTCCTGGCTCGCGGTTTGGTTTGAAGACCCGCGTCGTCTCCCAGCAGCCGGGCCGCGTGCCCGCGGCGGCCTCCTGACAAGCTGCAGCTGGACCATCTGCAGCACCTCCCTCTGGGGTACTGCCAGGTGGCCCCAATTGCTTCCTCAGCTAACCTTTTATCAGGAGCAGGAGCAAGAGGGGTTTCCCCTGCTAGCAAACAGCATTCCTGGAGGAGAGGCTGAAGGGATGGTGCGTACTGCTGTGCTCATCAATGGAGAGGGCTTGAACGTGTTGCTACAACACAAGAGTGGGATTTTGCAATGAGGAGGAAGTGTGTGGTTTGATATTGCTGCATCAAAGTTTGCAGTGACCCGCCCGTTTGTTTTGGCGTAAACAGCTCTAYGCTCAAGCTATGAACAGTCTTGACAACTGGATGTATACATCCAGGCTTGTGATCTTCAGGCTTCGTTGCTGCTCTTTGAAGTTTGAGCTTTATGTTTTAATGTTTTGTTTGGAGATGTAAATGTTTAGGTTTATTATTCTGCCCTTCTAGCCGCTTCCCTGAAGTTATCTTGCAGAATAAATACGCTTTCATTCAGCTTTCCTCAAAATAAGGAGGGAGTTCCTTTTCTTGGCTGTTGATTTAATTTTGATCTATGTGACATTATACTCCGAGGTAAGTGTTTGTTTGGGAGAATACAAAGGAGGGAAAAAAATAAAAAGGCAGGAAATTGGAGCAAGCTTTTTTCTCTGTTTAGACACAACTGCCTAATCCTGAGTTCCCAAATACAGGTGCTGTCAAAGGCCCCAACTTTAATAGCAACAGCTTAGGAGAGCCTGCTCAGGTGCTCTGGCAAAGCTTCCAAGCCACTTGTGAAAACAGGCGTGTTTTTTGTGGAAAGTGTCCCATAATTTGGAAAGTGCTGCTTTATACAAACTTGTAAGAAATTTTCTTATGACCTATACCTTCCAAAGTTACTGGTTTTCACTTAATCATCTTCTGTGTTTACTATCTAGAGTCTTAGTGTCAAATCTGTTATTACTATAGTTACATTTAGAGACTAAAACATGGAACAATTATAGCAATACTTCACTGTGTTACCCAGTACATAATTTGGCACACTTTAAATAATCACCACTTGGSCATGCACAGATTATTATATCTGAATTAAGAAATTAGCATATGCTGGTTCTCATATTTCAGGCCTATTTGTTTTCAAAGCGATACGCAGAATTGAGTGTAAGTCATAAATTTCTGTGGATGAAGTGAAGGCTGATTAGAATTTTAATCATAAGGAAGGAAATGGTCTTGGGTAATGCACTACAGAGCAGAAGAGCCCTTCTGTTACTACACAAGACAGTACTGTTTTCTTAAACTCTGCTTCCAGTCCGGTTASCACTTGTGCCTAGAAGTCATGATGGTGATGCTTCCCGTTTGATAATGCAGAATGTAATCCTCCTCACTTAGAAATTTTGCTGATAAAAATTATCTTGGTTATAAAACTGCTAGGTAACAGACTCCTGAAGTTGAATTATAGGTAGCTGTGCCTGATATTTGTTGATAAGTGAAGCAGAGAGTATATTAAATTAGCCCAGTTCTGCCCTTTAAATTAAAGGAGACAGGCTTTCTTGTGACATGCTTTTCTTGTGATAGCATCTTGTGCATTGCACTCTTGGGGACATAAAAGAGGACAGAGCGCTCAGTTTCATAAATGACTTATTTTGAGAATCAAACAAAATTACCGGAATCTGTGCTGCTGGGCATCATTTGAAGCCCTCCTCTGATGGCCTAATCCTCCCAGGACACGGTGAGCTCATGCCAGGAGCTGTTCCAGGCAGCAGCTTGACCAGTGGGAGCTCACGTGGGAAGCGGCTTCCCAAGAGATGGGGACTGGCCCGTGTCCTCTCTACTCGATGCCTCCTCCAGCCAGAGGAGAAGCTGCATAGCTYGGTGTGTGCTGAGTACTGACCTTCTCGCTGCACTTGCTGCAGAAGGTTGTCACCTTCAATAAGGAGCCACATTTTGGCGTTATTGCATGAAAAGTGTCCGTATTGCAGGGAGTATATTATTAGAGTAGTACCCAAAACAAAACAAAACAAACAAAAAAAAAACCCACCCCAACCCATGAGGGAATTGAAGTCCTACCCGTATTTAGATGCTGCGTGTGTATTTATAGGCACACAAGGCCCAAATATGGTCTCTAAATTGGCTGTGTGTCTCACTGGTTTCTGTGGGTGTATTACATTGTACAGAACCAGGGACGTTTGGCGCTGCGGCATTGATCAACATGATTCATGTGACAGCCACTCTCGGCAAAAAAAGAAAGATGTGTATTTGTTTATTTAGTCCTTTGAATGTTAGACCGGACCTTACAGTTTATTGTCCATCTCTAAGATGTTTTGTTTACAGTTTTCTCACACCATTTAAAAAGTCAGAATCATGACCCCCTCTGAAACATCCAAATCCTGCTCAAAGACTTAATGGTTTATGTACAGTCTTTTATTTAAGTAACTTTAGATGTTTTTTCTTTTTGTTTCCTTTGATCACTTGTGTAATGTGCATTTGAAGTGCATGTGTTGCTGCCTTTTGGTGTTGCAYTAGCTGCATTTGGTTTTGCATTGAGAAGGGTTGAATACCAAATGCCCTTTTCATATGTGTATACAGTAGAATTTCAGTTTCATCTTTCAGTCAGTGCATGGGAGTTGCTAGGATTTAGGGCTTGATTGAAGGAATCTAAAAATATAGTATCAAAGAGCCCGAAATGAAAATATGTTTTTATAATTTTTGAAATTTTTATCCCATAAATCAGAGTGGAAAGAACAAAATATATTCAAGATTTTTTTAAATTAAAAATTCTTGTATCGTTTCATAGTAACAGCACAGATAGACTCTGACTCTCTTCAGCAACCAGAGTACAGTAACCAGGAATATACACACTTATGAAGAAACTCCTTGTAATGAATCCTTTTATGAGAAAGCTGCATTCAGAGATTTCTTTTCATTCTATCTCTATCAGAGTGGATAATTGCTAGTGTTTAACTCCTTGACTAGGACAGTGTTTGATAAGCTGACTCCCAAGGGTGGAAGTGCCCTTCAGAGACAGTCTCTGTAGAATGTATAAATTCTTTAGTTTCTTTTGTTACAGCTTTCAGGCCCAGCACCACAGCAAGTTTAGTTCTGGTATCTGCATTAGATAGAGCATTTCAGCAACATTCCTTTCAAACAAAGCATTATCTGGTGATTCATTGTTAAACATATAGATAGTTCTGGAGCTCTAAAGAGACTCATTTCTTTCTGGCTCCATATGTTATCTTTAATCAGAAAATAAGCAGGAAAATATGTGAGCTGAGAAGTCTTCAGAAATCACATGTAACTATAGAAGTTCTGACTTTATAGACAGTTTTACAGACCTCAAGGCTGGATGGGCTGCTTGTTTTGCCTACGAGCTATATTTTTATCTGCTGGTGTACAGTTTTTTGTTACAACCATGAGATATTCTTGTGTCACTCATCCAAGTTGTCACAGTATTCAGAACAGCATTATCATGACGGATTTTTCTTGTGCACGTGTTAATTTTCCCAATTTGGCTCACTGAATAGAGAGAAGAAAGGAGCACCGGTCCTGGGTGGTTGGAGAGAGATCTCCTTTTGCAGCAGGCCARGTTTGAATGGCTAGAAGTGATCTTGCTGACATCTCACACCAAAAGCTCCCTTAAAATAAATTCTAGCATCAAGCCATCTAGTATTAAGATACTCAGAGCTACTTAGAAGAGCAGTAGTGCTCTTAGTAAGAAATGCCAAAAAGCCTTGGGCCACATTATGTACCAGGTATAGAGTTCCTGGCACCAAGCCTGATGAACACATGACCCTTGGTGGTACCTGCCATGCAACTAGAGTGACCACAAGCCAACACTGAGCAATTATCACAAGAAGTTGTTAATTACTCTGCAGTAACTACAKCCCTTTCAAATGTATTGCCTGTAAATCCACTTTCCATTTAATTAAGGGGACTTTTGTATTATGGAACATGTGTCAATGAAGATACTGAAGTGCTGCTGTGGCTTATAGGCCTTATGCCACTGGCTGAGGTGTGCAGAAGAGCATGCAAAGTGGYGTGGCCGCTGCAAAAGGCCATGGGGGTTCATGTGTGCCACTTACCTAACTCGTATTTGTGATACTCTGAGGTATTTTAACATCTTTCTTACCATTTTTTTTAAATCATCAGAGGAAGTGCCAGAAAAGCACTGGGTACCTCTATGTCTTTRCAGAATTGTGATGAATCTTGAGGCTTCCTATTTACAGTATCAATTGCATGTAAAATTTTGCAGTTTGACCAAAACTGTTCTTGGACTTGTATTTCCAAATGTGTTGAAAGGATATATTGCTATATAACTTATTGTAYAGAACTTTTAACTAGCTTTATATCCTTTACACATAAATGCCCATAAATGGCATCCCTCAGTGTAACTTTTAAAGTGTTTCTTAAATATGACAGAAACTACAGTTTGTATGCAATTGTAATCCTTTGTTTGTAAAGGAAGACAGACTCTTTGGGGATAAGATTATGGAAATAGTTACTATTTGAAACTGTTCCAGTCAGGAGCTTTACGCCTAACTTGAATGAAATCAGAACATAAACTTTATTCTAAAAAGAAGGAAAAAAAAAAAGCAAATTAAGAAAATAATAAGATTTTTCTTAAGAGTAAAACATTTAGAAGCCTTTACGGGCCTGTATGCACTTGCAAATCGGTTGTAATTTTGAAACCTGTCCAAATGAGATTGTAAAGTAGTGTGTCCTATATAAGATAGGTAAGTAAAAGTGATTAAACAGTATGTTGGCGGTTGATCTACTTTTATTTTAATAGATTTTAAAAAACATTTTTAAAATTGATAATTCCTTGTAACAGGAAACTGAGAACTATATTAGGAAGCTGCTTTTTCCCTATTACTAGATTTATAGGCTGAGTAGTTCAGGAGGCTTTCCAAGTTAATAATTTATTTGGAGTTAAGAACTGTTTTCCACTCTTTCAATCGCACTTTCAGTTTACTTTAGGATTATCCATTTCACTACTTTGTCTTTTTCTGCCTTTCTTAAGTTTTGCATTGATATGAATGTTTTTACCATCAGAAGTTTACTTACTATGTCACTGTAGTGCGATATTCCACTGCATGATTCAAGACTTAGGGAGCAGGAGTGTATACCTAATTTTAACAAAGTTGCTGGTGTGCCTGAGCTGCATGTCATTAGTTGCACCATTAACTTTAACTTGTGTGGAAGCACTGTAGATCTTGGCTTGGTCAAAATACTTATTTAAATATTATGATTAAAAAAAATGTATTTCCTAGTAGAATAGTAAAGATAGTAACTGATGTGTGTAATTTCCTTTCTGTTTGGGTCAAAGCCCAGGGATTCTTTAGGGATTCTTCAAAATATTTGATTGTTGCAGTTTTTTTGTTTAAAAAGCCTGAGATTTGGGTCCCTCCTGTGAATGAAAGATGCTGATTAACTTGAGTGACTGCAGCAGAGCTATTGAAAGGACAAGGGGGCTGGAGCAGGTCTGGTGTGGAGTGGTTGAGGGAACTGGCCTTGCTTGGCCTGGAGATCCTCAACCAGTCCCTGCAAGGAGGTCACAAGGAATATGGAGCCTGGCACCTTCCCAAGGTGTCTGATAAGAGACGGTGGCATAGAGGGAAGCAGGGCATGTTCTGGGAGCCTTTGAGCGTGTGGTGTGGGAGCTCATGGAACCTCTGGTCTTGGAAGTGGCAGTTCCCATCAGGACCAAGGCCAGGTAGCCTGGTCGTGGTTGGAGTTCAGAGACTGGGCTAGATGATTCTTTGGTTTGTGCCAACTCCTTTCTCTCTTCTGATAATTTATTTCACTTGACATGGAAGGAATGTCTTTAGCCATGCTGGTTCTTACAGCATATATGTGCTTTCCTCTTAAAGTGTTTTGCACTGATTTTATATCAGTAGCCTGTTGGGGAATTCTAGTTTGAGACTAGTAAAGCTCCTAGGATCTTATGAGCGGAGTCTATATTTTGTGCTGTGGTATCTGAGAGGCGAGAAAAAAGTTCTTTTAAATGAATTCCTTCTTTTTCCAAATAGGTAACTCACTAAATGTATTGCAAATATTTGCTCAACTCYTCAAATATTGGTTTAGGTTTAGAAAACAAATTAACCTAGTGTTTGAAAAAATCAGACATTTTGTACCTGTACGCGTTTCTGTGTCAATGACAGTAAGTACCTTGACCAAGGTAACAGATCCATCTTGCAAAACTTAGGTAGGCGAACATATTCTTGTGACTTTAAGCRTTACTGTTGCTTGCATTTGCATTAGGCTAATGCATTTATGTGTTTGTATTTTAGGCTTTGCAATATGGAGGGCTTGTCAAATTACAGCTCTTTAATGTTGGAAAGGTGGACTTGGTTGTGTTTTTTCTTTGTTTTGTGGGTTTTTTTATTATTATTGTATTTATTATTATTTGAAGAGATCCAAGTAATCCCTTCAGGGATAACACAACTAAGATGCAACTGAAGGGGAATGAAAAGGATGGCAATATGGGTTGTCTGTTCTGTCTTCAACTACTGTGACCACATCTTGCCCTGTWTTTGGGTACTAGAAAGCAAAGCAAAGTGGGAGTTTTGTTCAGTTTTCACTTCTACACTTTAGTCTAACCAGCATCTTGCARCCACAGATACAAATGAATATGCCTACAAAACTTAACAGCTCCAGTTGAAACCTGTTTTCCCTTGTTATTTGTTTCTGGATGTACTTCACAGTGTTTTTTGTTTATTTTTTTGTGTTTGTTGGTAGTCAGGAAGCCCATGTATATGYTAGGCAGCTAAACACTGTTATTCAAGGAATAGTACCTATAGCAGCCAGGGATCATCTGAAGGGAGAAAATAATTGGAAAAATAGCTCATGTAGGAGGACTGGGAACAGAGAAGGACTTAGGTTTTATACTAACGTTTTATGTGTTCTGAGAACAGGGTGCTTTAAGCAAATAGATTTTTTTTTTTTATTGTTTATTAGTTGTATTAAGCTTTTTTTGGAGTTATTTGTTTGCATCTGCAAGCAAAAACTACTTTTTTCCCAAAATGTTGCTGTAGGGAAGATATTTAGTTCACATTGTCATAGTTTTAGTGCAGATGCTGACSCTCTGCGTAAAAAGCAAATGGTTCTTTTGTGTTTGACAGACTCACTGGTGCCTTACTATAGTTCCTGTTTTTATTATTCAAAACATGCAATGTTGTCAGTCGTGAGTAAAATCRCAGGTCACGTTCCCAGTCATCTGCTTAAATACTGCATCATTTTTAACCTGCTGTCTGACTTGCAAACCTTGGCCTATTCYGAGGTGTTTACCTGCCCTGTCCTGAGCAATGCTTTGGTGGTTGTGTTTGCTCTCAGCTGTCCCTCTCTAAACACCACTACACTTAGAAAGGCAGCTATTTCAGCCATATAGTGCATATGGTGAAAGGTTGTAGGTCCTCAACTTTCCTCCTGTGTTTACTTTTTCTTTGATTCTCTATGTGCCACTGGACTTTTAGTGGTATTTCATGGAGTTTAGCACATCCTTCAATCTCTTATTTTTCCTTTTTTTCTTCTATTTTTTCCCCTCCTCCCATGTACAACTCCGTATTCCCTTGGGCCCCTTCCTGTCCCCCCATGCCTGTGTGTACTCTTATCAAATACTCCTGCACTTTGTACTTGCAGYTCATATTCTGTTCCCTCCTACATATAAACATTGCTGCTTCGGACTTTCCTGAGTTTCTGGTTCCTTTTGAATGAAACGTTTCCTATTCCCCGCTGCCCTCTTTGTCCTACTCTTATTCCCTAACTGAACTCCCTGGAAATAGCGTTACTGGTTTTGGCAACATAAGCAGGCTCTTGATGGCTGATGTGCCATTGTGTTTAGCCTGATTTTGGGCACTCTGAAGTTGTGTGTTCTGCCTTTGCTAAGGCAATCTATTGTACTGAAAGTAGACGCTGGTGATTCAAAGTCCCAAATCCTGCACGTGTCACTCCTTAAAAGCACCAAAGGCTGGAAGATCTGTGATAACATGAGGGTTGGCAAGCTGAAAGCCATGACCTCTTAAAAGGCAGGATTACATGTATATTCTTGCAGTTGTTTTAAGGAACAGTGTCTGAAGCCAGAGAGGCAGCCAAAACTCTGGTTTCACAAGCTGCACACTCACTCATTTGCTCCCACCTTTATATCACCTCTTTTTGCTGGCAGAAACATTCACAATGAATTGACTCAAGGAACGAGTTGTTTCTAAAGTAGCCTTTTGGGGGATAGAGGGGTAATTTTAGCCCAAATGCGTTTACAAGACTGCACAAATGCTTGTGCCAACCTGAGGAAGAGGTAGGAGAAAATGGAAATTGTGGGTTTTTTGGCAGCAGTATTGACTTATACTGGTTTAAATTGTTCRTCAAACTATTACTAGAGATTCTTTTATTCACCAATAAAGCTTTATTTAGAACCTGAGCAGACTGATTTGTTTGCTTTAGCTTTATCTAATTTAGAAACATATTATTTGTACTGTTGCAGTTGCTGTGTGACTGCACATATCATAGAAATGATTAACTCGCTAGAGGAAATAATGTGGATGTTTTAGTGTAAGGCGGGAAGGGGAGAAATCAGAGCTCTGTGTAATGATATTATGCTTTTAGGCATATAGACAGCTTAAACGGGTTCACAGCTGCTTAACATATGCCCTCTGCCTGAACTCATTTTTATCACTTGATATCAGACCTCTCCACATACAAAAAGTTGATGTGATTGATGCTGGGTTATATGGTATTTGTCAGAATGAGCTGAATCATTATGGCTATGGATTCAAGAATATAGAGAAATCAAGCTTAAAGAACAAAAAAGGTCTGTCTCTTTGTATTTATTAAGCTTACTTAAAGCAACTCTTTGCTGGAGTTGGTGGTTCCTGCCTTTCTGAGCAGCAATTGCTGAGTGATTTAGACGTTTCCACTCTTTTGTTTGGATTTCATTTGCAAAACCATTTAGAGTTAAAAGGTGACAACCTAAGAACATCTATATGCTTTGTGAGGGTTCCCTCTGTTTTKCATGCCATTTGAATTCTCCAGTTTATTGCATTCTTCTTTGAGCTGGTCTTTCAAATATGACTATTCCTGTAAGCCATGTAGGCCTCTTTAGAAARAATCTTCAAAGTTGTTATGAAATTGTGTCTGAGGTTAGTCATTAGGTAAAAGAAGGTAGATAATCTCTCAACTGTAGTGTCCCACCCTTGCCAAGCCTGGTCTATCAATCTATGAGTAGTAGAAGGCTCTGCTTAAACACTTTCAAGTGCTTGAAAATTAGCAGGAATGGCTATAACTAGAATCATATGTCTAAACACAAAAAAGAAAAGGCCAGAGCTGGTAATTATCTTGATTACAAGAGTTGAAAGAGTAGGATGCCTATCAGAAATCTCAGATCCTTCAATTAATAAAAAGCGCAGTAGCTGAAAACCATTATGCAAATGGTATTGCCTATTGCGTGGAACTTGGTTCCCTTTCTGCAGAKGCCTTTGGTGACTAAGCTCACCTCTACACAGTGTGGAGTATCTGTGGTCTGGATCCGCTGTGATTCTGCATGTGGTTCATGGCTAGGTGGCTCCTACAGGTTATATGTGCAGGGCTTGGGGTATCATCTCTTAATCTCTCTTTTTCTGCTCTGCTTTTAATCCAGCAAGCACAAACTATTCTTTCAAAGCTATCTGCAATGTATCTCCACTCCAGCTATTATCCTATGTGCTATGGAGATGTTGACTTTTCTCCACTAACAATTTAAACATTTACCTCTGCATTTTCTATTGACCATCTCCAGTGCTCTTTACTGCGTAACCACATGTGCACTGAGCAAGTTCTGTGTAACCCTCAGCTGGGCCACCTTATTGCCCCTTTCCAAACCCTTGCTTAAAACTCCTTTCTCTTGAGGCCTGCAAAATGCTGTGTTAGCTAAACAGGTACGTGATGCACTTAACCTTCTTGGTGGATTGGTTTGTGCTTTCTTGTATTCCATATGTTACTCTGTCTATCCCTAATATATATGCTTAATTTGAAAATTATTTGGGCAACAGCTGTCTTCTGTTGTATGTATTTGTTCTATCGTTATAAAATATTAATTCGTGTCTCCTGCATACTTTCATAGTAAAAATAATGGGTAAGTACAAAATGGCAGGTATCTTGATATGCGCATATTATGTTCAAATCATAAAATGTTTCTTCTTTCAGGAACTTAGCTGAAYAATAGCCTAAATGGCTTACAGATTAAAAGATAAAAATGTGATTTGCATCCTCAACAAAGACAGAAAATTTAATAAAAAGTTTGAGTTGGAAACTGAAGGGTTATAAATTCCATTCACACAAATTATGATGTTTAGTTTATTAAAAAAAAGTATGTTGCAATGATATTTTTTCAATGTGGTCTGCTGAAAAGCAAACAGGTTTTATGGAGTATTTTTCCTAAACAGTTGACAGGTTTTAATTTAGGCTCTTAAATCATAATTGTTTTTCAATTTTCTGCTCTGCCTCACAGAAGCATAATGAGGGCACACCTGATGCTACAAAAAAAATGTCATTTTAGTGTTCYAGGGCTGTGTGAAAAACATGGAAAACCTATGAATTACCATCATACATAGATAGTTACTGGGGAGCTTAAAAGAACAGAAAGCATGGYTGAAACTCTTTCCACTTCCCTTCTGAAAAATGCATCACTGTCAATTTACAGTTTCAGAAAACAAGCGAGCTGTCCTCTGGAAAAGGATGGATTTAGCTCTAAAAAGTAATTTGTTGATTCCTTTGGAAGAGATGCTTRCTTTGGTGGTACAGATATGCAGGAGGTACTAAGACTCTTCTCCCTATTACAAGAGTCATTCAGACCACATTTGTGCCTTGGAGACTTGGGATAAGCAGGCACAGCTACTGTGCCAGCTCACATGAAACAGCCCTTGGGATCCAGAGGGGAGGTGGAGGCATCCAGTGCCTCCCTTGGCCATCTGTGTTAACGTGACCACCACAGAAGGGGCAAGCAAGGTGGATCTTGCTTAACAGGTACCTATTTATGGTCTTTCCCAGTGTTTTCCTGCTGTTGCTGGAGAAGAGACGTATGTGGCCTTATTCTTGCCTTTTGCAAGGCAGGATTGAATTTCACTCTTAATGTCTTATTGGAGTTCTTTAAATTTAGCTAAAAACTTGTGAAGGATTTATTGATCTACARTTATCACCTGAATCTTTGCTGTTTTTAAGGGAGTATCTGTTTAAACAACACATGCATTAAGATAATGACAGAAAATACAAGTAGCAAGTAACACTAAGTTGCTCGTTCTTCAGCAGGGTGCCAGAASAGCCCCTTGGCTGCAGTAACAAGCAATTGTAAAGTTCTTTCAAACAACGTAATCAGATTTGTAAGTGTTGAGAATGAATGAGATTAGCCCGTGTCGCACACAAGTTGTTATAATTTATGGTATAAAACAGCACACAGTGCTCAGGGCAAGTATGTAGTGTATGTGGCTGCTATGGTGATTAAAACACAAAAATAAAGCAGATAAATATGCACCATACTAGAAATTCATTACTGGCAGCCTTTCAGATCGCAGGCTGTTTCGGCTTGCGGTGTCAGGAGTGTTTCATAATCCCGCATAGCAAAAGGGACCTCCTGGGGCAGGGAACACAGTGTCTTTCTGGAGAGGAGGAGTTACATAATGGCCTGCTTTTACCTTGTCAATAAGCAAAGTAAAYGCTAAAGTGATAAACAAAGGGCCTTTTTAAATATTTTATAGTTCCTTGAAGGTTAGTGTCAGGACAGGATTTGGAAACTGTAAAATCCTCATGGTAACTTGCCTCAGAGCTAGCAAGGAGGGAGGCAAGGCAGCCTGTGCAAACTCCAGCAGACCGGTGCGCCTCCCGTCTTGCACCCCGTGCAGGGGATGCTTTGGAGCACTGTACTCACCCAGGTCCCGGCTCTGCTCACGTGCTTCCCGGCGTTCCAGCCGCTTTCGGGGTGGGTAATGCCAGTCTCAGTCCTTGGCTTGCAATGCTTGCAGTGCCTGCGGGAGTCTCCCCAGCCAGGGGTGACAGTCCATCCTGGACGGTGGCTGAGCGTGGTCCCACCGGTGCTCCCTTCCTTGCTTGTTTAACATTCTTCTGCTGTCACATCCATCCCCCTCCTGCAATGCAGAGCAATGCACTTGTCTGGAGGCTTTTTTCCAAGTGGAATTCAAACAGCAAAACAACCCATGCGTTTCCTCACCGATGTCGAGAGCGCGAAGGGAGCAARAAGACTGGAAGCGCTTGCTGCCTTTAAATCCCCGTCAGGATCTGCCGAGCACTGAAAGCGATGCGGCTCGTCACGGTGATCTTCAGAGCCCAACTTTCCGGGGGGAGGGAGAAAGTGGAAAGCAAGCGGAGCGCTTTCCCGCTTCCCCCACTGGGCCCCTTGCCGACTGTTTTTATTGATTTCACTCACTGGAGGCTAGCTAGCTCGCCGGAGAAACACTGTGTAATGTGTTCTTTCCTGGCTCTCATTAGAGGAGCTCAATGCGGTGCGGTCACGCTGCCGAGCGCGCCTGGCACACTGCCCGCGCGCTGGGGTACCTCTCCCCRAGGCTCTGCCGAGGCTTTCCGAGCGCTCCGGCTCCGCTCCCRCCTCCTCGCAGCCCAAAGCCGCGTAAAACTAAAGTTCCTGGTGCCTGTCAAAGCTTGTCACAGGCTTTGGCGATGAGGAAGGGGCTGGATGCCGTGACAGATTGGGGCTCATTTTACTAAAAGCCTCCCCTCTTGGGGAAGAGATGAAGGAGGCTGTGAATGCACRTGGCTGCTAAGGGGTGCCCTGTTTTTTCTTTGCGATTCCTGTCTTCCCCAAGTGGTTAACATGGTTTAATTAAGAGCGTAAGTGAGATACTTCAACAAATATGTGAGCCTTCCTGGCAGTGTTACAGCTGCAAGTGAAGCAAAGCTACACTCCCTGTGACAGCATTGGTGAGGTTGTCATGAATGGTTCTGTAGTACTTGGGACTGTGATACTGCTGGGGGAGAAAAAAGGTGTAAACTTGTGCTTTAGGACTTAATCAGTTAAAATATGTATTTTGTAGGAAGAAATAACCTGCAAAGTGGGACTCGACCAGCTAGTTTTCTGCAAATCGCTCTTGTTCAGTAAATGCTTCCGTTTTAGTGAATTGTTCAATTTCTTCTTATTCAGCAGTTCCTCCTGACAGCGCTTTCYGAGCCCTTCATCACTGGATGCAACTGTGAGAGATGTGCAAGGATCACGTAGGTTTAAATTAAATCAAGTTTCAAGCTAAGAAAGCTGCGTTCATCTTAAATTACAGGTGCGGCTTTAGGATGCTATGTGATCACTTGTACTGAGAAGGTACTTGAGTTCTGTGTGTATGGGCACTGGTGTTTTTTTTCTATTTTTTTCTTCTTTTTACATTTTTCCAGATCCTTGAAGAATTCTTTCTGGGATCAGGAAGGTATAAAAGCTTGTTCTTATTGAAATCTGGCTTCTTGCACAACTTGTTTCAGGTTTTTTGCTGTTTCAGAAACCTTTCCAAATCAACATAATGTAATTTATTTCCAATGTTCCTCTTACTAGGGCTTGACAAAAAAGCAAGTTAGTYTTATGAAATTTTAAAAATTACTTCTTTTTACAATATATAATTAGAGAACAAAGCTTATACAATGTTACACTCCTTGATATAAGGAAGCATATTGCTACAAATGTTGCTTTTGATTCAGGATTTACTTTCTGCATAATGAAAAATCATATGTCCTTTCTGGTTATCTTTTGGTTTATAAGGTGCTAGCTAATAGAAATTAGTTAATACTCTGTGTGTGTGTGTATATATATATACATATCTATATATATATCTGTAGCTGTAGCGTAGTTCGTTCTTCGTAGTTCTCAAACCTCAAACMGGAAATCATTTGTCAATTTTTCATTTGTGAATCTTGCATCTAAGGATTTGCCAACCTTTCTTCTTTGCAATTTTTGAACAGTATAGATTTTTTATGCTGGTAGATGGCCAGTTATTTATCTGGGTTCATACATATTGTGCAAGAAAGAAACAGAACGTTTTGTATGCTAAAATAATGGGGCAAAAGGCCACATGTAAGCAAAATTCATTGTGTGGCTGGTTGGTAGCTTCTAGTTAGTCCTTGGCCAGTGAACAAAGCCCCTTTTGATATTGCCCTATATTAAAAATAATGGAATAACACGAGCTTAATGAGGAAACAAAGCAATACAATGCTCCCACTATGAAAAATACGGTCATCCATTTCCTCAGCTTYCTCTTTGGCATTCAAAAATTTGAAGCCTTCTTTATACATTTGTCACTCCTAATCATGTTAATTTATTCTCCTGAATTTCTGATGTTGATRTTTTGCTGTTCTACAGACTTCTGTTGTTCTGCTGGTAGAAAACTACAGAAATCCATTCACTGTCAGAAGAGCGCGGTTCACTGATGCTTGGGGTAGATTCAGTTCCCATTTTCCAGTTATTTTCCCTTCTCCTTTGTGGAGCACCCTGTTCCAGCAGATTCTTTGCATTTATCAGGKTATCTTACAGCCCGGGTCACCCAGAGTTTGTCACATTGCTGTGAGCCCCTTTGCACAGCCGGTTGCAGCAGCGTGCTCGGCCCCAGCAGAGCCAGCGGGTGTGTTGTGGTTTTGTCTGTTTGCACTTAGTGCTACGGGAGGCAGGGCTCAACCACCAAAGAGGCAGAAGTTCAGCCCTGCATAGGCAAGCGCCGACAGCAAGCTTACAGTATGTGAAAGCTGGGATCCTGGTGGCTGTTTTCAAAGTTTCTGACTGTGTGCAGCCTTTCAGTGGTAAAAAAAAAAAAGGCAAGTGTAGGTTTTCTAAAAGACTGATAAGAAGGAACAGAAACCTTTAGGGGAGAGATTAAATTCCATTCAGGTACGAAGCAGCCAGGAGCCCTTGGTTAACTCTAAAACTGGAAACATTCAAAAATTGACTTACTAGTCTGCTGAAATGCAACAAAATTAACTGTATTTTTGTTGTTGCCTTTCTCACTGGGCATAAAAGGGTCTGATGTCTTCAGGAAATCCTTTCTGGGGTGAAATCTTCTGCCTGCTCCAGGCTGCCTTGCAGCTACAGCTGCTTCTCTTCTGTTGTGCCTTGCAGAGCCGGTCTGCTTCATGCTGTTAGGTGCTCTACTTGACCCTCTTGGAGATGGCTGCCTTTTGGTGATGGGCAACCTCATTCCTAACCACCACTTATGCTTTTAAAACGTGGGCAATAATTCGAAGTTACAAATGATAATGGAAAGCTTCATTTGGTAYGTAGAACTGCTGTGCCTCAAGCTATTGACTACTTTGAGTCAGATATCTTGGGCTATTTGTGTGGTATTGCTACCTGTTCATGAAGTTAAGAGGCTGGCAGTGATGAAGGGCACCCTATGGGCTGTCACAGCCCTTCACATACACATTGACTCAGGATAGCACGAACCTGGAGTGTTTGCTTGGGAACGGCATGGCTCAGCTCACATCTTACCCTTTGCAAACACGATGTGGATTTTTAATGACTATATGCCTTAAAGATTTGAGGGGCTTTCTGTTACTCAGCATCCATCTTGATACCTTTTCAGGCCTTCTGGAAAGCTTCCAAGGGGRAGACTCCCACCCCCTTAATCACAGGAGGCAAAAAAAAAGTGCTAGTTCTGCTCTGAATGTCATTCATTCAAGTGTGCTGACCTGGCCTGACCTTGTTTAGATTGGGATCTAATGAGCTCRTGGCCCAAGGTGGCATGGTGGCAGGCTTTGCAAATAAGCAAATGTTGTGGGGGTCTTTCCTGCATGCATGTGTTTTAAATTTATCACGTCAATAACCAAGAGTATCGCGCGCGCAGGTATGGACTTTACGATGGTGTAGTTAGGAACAAATTGTAGCACTGCAAATTCCTCTGTCACTTCATAAATACAGAAGGGGACAATGTGCAATATTTATGATTGTGAAAGTGAAACCCTAGGTTTTGAATTTAAATGCAAGTGAGAYAATACTAAAATGCTTAATCAGAATCGTCTGCAAATTTGGGGCACATCTGTCAGAGCCATATTAATGTGGCAGGGAAAGTAAGATTAAAAACTAGTGCTCTTGATTTAAGATAGGAGAGATGCATCAGTAGAGTATCATAATGAAGTTCAAGTTAAAATAAATAGTGCTAGGTGTTATATTGCCTTGAAAAGCTTGKGTTTGTTTTCTTTTGAGTCCTGGGTTGGGAAGGAGAGCGGTTATTGATAAAGCTACTATCAGCCTCAGTGGATAGYATGCCCCCAAATGCACATATAATATAAAGAACATAAATTTTGAGGCCTTCAAATTAAAAAAGCAGTTAAGCCCAGGCTGGTATGCACCACGAGGCTAATAAAGATGGCAGGTAGGGCTCGAAGTACAACTTTAATTAGAAAACAAACAAACAAAAAAAATCATTTGAGTTATAAAATTCCAGGCATTTTCACAGCAACTGCGTGGGCAGTTCTAAGCAGAAGTCTCATAAATCCTATTTTTGTTGGACTGAATTACAGCATGCCCCATCCAACGGGTACCTTAAGCCATAAATCCTGACTCGGTGAACCCTGGAAGAGCTCCAGGCCCCACGGGGGAACAAAGCTCTGGTTTCCGAGGGCTGCGACACGAGGAGGGTTGTGTCGGCAACAAACATTGTCAGGGCTTGGTATTTATGGTGTGTCCTACTTATAGGGAGGCAGCAACTCGTTTTGTTTTTAACGGAGCCGTGCCGGAGCGAGGGATAAAAAGCTTTTTGATAACGTGAGGAATGCAGAGGGGGAGGTAAGAGATAGGCGGTTACTGTAGGGCCCGAGCAGCCTCGTTATCGGGCCGGCTCTAATGATGTGCGGCGGTCACTTTATTTGAAAGCTTCATGGCTCGTGGAAAAGTAAACAAATTCATTACATTATTTTTAAAAGAAGATTAAGTGTAGTGTGTCGTCTGTTGGACAGCTGCTGCGGTAATCTCGTACAAACACTTTACAAATGACCACCCTCGGTGTCTTCCCGGGCTTTGCGTGGCTGCCTTGTTGTTTTAGTAAGTAGCAGCATGGCTTTTCAAAAGAAGAATGCTGTGACCTGTGAAATAATGACATACCTGCCTTCACCCTAAATATTATTTCTTCCCAGTGTGAATTATAAAATGTCTTCTATACAAATGCAACGTGTGCTGCTTGTGTGTGTGTGCGCCCATGTTTGCACATGAAGGCTGGCTTCTCTGTAAAAATAAATATTTCCAACAAGAAAAGCACGTCTTCTATGTTGTCCTGCTCTTGCTTACTCTAGTGTCTGTTTTCTTGCCCTTTTTTGGCCTTTGAAAACAGGAGGTTGAAAAGAAGAGTCAGGAGTGAACTTAGATGCCACATGAGCTGGTGCTGAGTGAGTGTTTAGTCCTCAGCAGGTGACTTTGGTGAGAAAGATTACGGGCAGGTGATGGCCTCAGTGAGTGCCCTTGGTTTGCACGTCAGCAGTAATAGTGATGGCTTCCACCATGCCCGGGGTTTCCTTTCGGAGGGCTTGGCAATCCCCAGCTGATGTAATGCGAAGGATTTGGCTCCTCACAAAGAYGTTGGCTGAAGCCCCGTCTACAGGGTGATGGGTCTGTCTGTGCAGTTCAGGTTTCAGTGGGCAGYTCCCATAACTGGAGAAGAGCTTTGCTTCTGCCTTTTGTTTACCCTCCTGGGGGTCCCCTTGCTCTGATGGAGATAATTTCACCTCACCGTGTTCTAAATTTAGCTTGCCCCCATAGGAGATTCTTTCCCGCTCTGTTTGCATTAATGAATCCAGTACAACGGTTTCCGAGGAAGTGGGTGAGTTGATGGAGTTGCTTGAAGCCATTGCGGGTTGGTAGGCATCACAGTAACATTTTGCATTTCTCCTCTCCTAATCTTGTTAAGTCATGAGCAGGGAACTTAAACTGTCTCCAGAGAAAATGGAAGCCAGACAGCAGGATTTAAATCTCAGCTCATACTTAGAAGTATCTCAGTATTTGAGACACTTGACACGTGACTGTGTCAAGTCCGTAGCGTGCTCATAAGCTAAGAATTAGCACAGACAATTCAATCTTGGGCTTGGAAAAAATTCAAAAGTACGGTCAAAGTAGTCCAAGAGTCCATTTCAGAATGTCATACTTCTCATTGCTGAGTTGTTACTGGGAAGCTGCATGTAAGAGGCAGTTTGACAGTGTCCAAATTGCTACTACAAAGCAATTAGGGTTCTGAAAAGGCTGGATTTCTCAAGAAGACACAATAAGTGGTGTTTGTCCTTCTCCAGTGTGGATTGGGAATGAGTAAACAGCCAGCTAGTGTTGCACAAGCTGGAGCTTCGTATGCTTCCAGTTGATGCCTAGCCGTGGATGCTGACAATTCAGTGGGATCGTTGCCAGGAAAAGTCATGAATCAACAATTAATGATATTCTGGGAATCATTGAAATGCGTCCCAACCTGTTAYGGAACAGGTTTGTATTTGCATACCAAGTGAACATTGGGTTCTCTGTAAAACTATGTAGTGCTGTTCATCTGTATGTTAAATATTTTTGTTTTGGATATCACAGAATCAAATCCTTACTTGTCCATGTTTTCAATATGGATCAGTACCTGTTCAGCCTCTGAACTAAAGGAACATCAACCTTTGTGAGATAGAYATACATGCAATATACTCAAGATAATCTAGAGCCCTTCTGTGAATTTGGTRGTTATTGCATTGTCTCCTCTGGCATAGTGGAAGTTTGTGCAGTAAAGCACCTGTGTGGAAGATGAATTTTCACAGTGCAGGGGAACCTGAGGTTACAGAATAAACAGCTCAACCTATGGATCATGTGAAAACTCCACTTCTGTGACTTCAGTATGTATATGTTAAAATTAAAACTCCACACCCTTCCTCCACTGCTAACAGCCTCTGCTGCTCACATCTCTTCTCCCTGGTATGAGAGCGCAATTACCACAACAAATTCAAGGTGTCATGTTTAGTGTAAGCCAGAACATGTTCAGATTACTGTATTGCTGAAAACAGTGTAATCATGTATAGGGGGGAAAACAATTTCCACAGACTTCTGTGTTTGCAGTGTTTACAGTTCCATAAACTGGGTGGAAGAGAAGGTCAATGTAAGTATAGTGTACAGCTTGAAGCGTCTGGTTTGAAATATTTATTGTGCTTTCCAGTTGCATTTCTGCATATTAGTTTGTGTTCCTATAGCAATGTAAATATTTTCTGTGATTATTATTTCAGGCAACAAATGAAGAGGAAGATCTTACTGCAGAGGAAAGACGGAAACTGGAAAGAAAACTAAAGAAAGAGCGTAAGAAAGAAGAAAAAAAGCTGATGAGAGAAGCTGGAATCTCTATTAAAAAAGAGAAGCCCAAAAAGCCATCAGGATCTGAGCAGGCTCTGGCCTATTTAACTAGGTAAGAATACTAAAACCAGTACAGATGGTCCYTAAAGAAGTAAGCTGTAAACTGTGCCAGAAATTTAGAGCAAGCTGAACCAAGTAATAAGACATTAAAGGAAATTCCTGTAATTAAGTACTAGGTTGACACCCTTCCATACAGTTGTTCTTGTCATTTTATTTATATCTCGGTTACAAATGAAGGATGTTAAGTATGGTAGAAACATTTTATAAAAAGATAACTCCTAACAAGATGATGTTATAGATGATACATAAATATCACTGGGTTACTACAATTACAAAGCTCAAAGGCTTATTACAGAAAGGATAGCATTGGGTTAATTAGTTTTATTTAATGCATTATTTTATGCATTTCTTTTCCTTATATAAGCAAATTTCATGAAATGATTAATAATTATGGTGTCTTAATGCAAACTTCTGATATTTGTAAATTAAGATGGGTTTATGCCACTATTTTAAAGTTAATGATGCTTTATGTTGCAAAGTGTTTAGCAAGGACAGTGAGTGATTTTTGAATCGGAAGTAATTACTTAATCTAGTTAGCCTATTCCTAAGAATACCTAAAATTCCACCGTAAGGCAAATATTATGGTTCAAATAAAAAGGATTAAAATAAGACATTCACAGTTTAGAGCAGATAATAAGTGATCATGTATAAACAGGAAAATAGTGTTTATTTCTTTTCTAAACTGCAAAATATTCCCTGCCCCTAAGAACTACAAAACACTGTCAGGTTACAAATAGTAGGTTAACACTGGGAATAATTCCAGTGCTGCATCTCTGGCCGTGCTTAAAACTGAGGTGTTCAGACTGCATGAATTGTTCCTTACARCTTTCAGTGGGGAGGGAGGAAATTAATTGCGTTCCAGGCAGAGGGACATGTGCATTTTTGTTATATAACCTTCAGCATGCTGCAGTGATGGCAAAATGACAATAATATGTTGATCTGGAGAACAGCTGGAAGAGTTCAGAAATGTTTTGGACTGCAAAGGGATTGGTGGTGGTGAATTGCCATCTGTGCAAGCTGCTCTGGAATGTGTGTTAGTAACTGATGGATATAGAGATAATAGCTATGGGGTTTGGAAAGCAAAGGAGTAAGCTGTGGGGTTTTGGTTAAAAACCACAATCATCTTTATGAAGTTTCACCTTGTTAAGTGAGAGAATATGAAACCTGTGTTTGAACTCATTTCATTTAACGCTTTCCAAATTGGCTTGAAACAGTGGCACCTGCCTCGAGACCAATGGCTATGTGAATGGCAAGGGTTATCAGGAATTATTTCATCAACAGCTCGTTTCAATTTCATAAAGTTGACAGGGAGCGCCTTCAGATGGTGCAAACACAACCATAGACAATGTTCTAACCACAAAGGTAATTTGACCATCATGTGTCATTGTAAATGASCAAAAAATAGCATAATCCTACTTCAAAAGTTTTCTCAACCCAGCAAGACTGGAAGAAGGAACAACACCTGGATGTAGGTCATCAGGGAGGTAGTCTGTTATGTGGGAAAAGGAAGCAAAAATCCCATCTCTTGAACTCTACTGCAAGAATCCTGACAACTTCAGTAGATCAGGGATTTCAGTCTATGTGTTTTGGTAGTGTTACAGGGATGAATAATAGATGGGAGGATAAGGTGATCTTGGAGATGCAAGAAGTTAAAATAACCGGAAGTAAACAAAAGGGTGCTGTAGGTTTATGTTTCGCTCCACCTACAATAAAAGCCTTACCTTAATTGAGGATTTCTAGGTGAGGTGGAGTCTTAATTCCCTGGCTATGTGTGACTCTCCTGTAGGACAGGTGGAACGTGAAATACTGTAGGGTAATTAAAACTGTGATATTTATTTAGAGACTATTCACACCATTGGAGCCCAACTGTGTAAGGGGAGAAAATCCTTTAATTTGTTTTGATGAAATGTCTTCTAATAGCTATTACCTACAAAATAAGTATTCTCTTGTGCATCTAAAAATTCTAGATGTGCAACAAATCTTCCACTGAATGCTTTTTAGTGTATTTTAAAACTTATTTCAAGAAGTGGGGTCATCTTTTCTGATAAGTGGCATGAAATAAAGAGCAATTCTTCACTAGATTTCAAGCAGGGCTATCTGTTTTGAGCAGGATGTCTGGAAGAAGTAGCAAAAATACAACTGGAGAAAATAAAGCAAGTTATGCTGGGTTTTGTTTTGTGGGGGATGCTGTGCTTAAAGGCCCTACTTCTGCAATAACTTGGTTTTATTGAAAAAAAGCAGAATGGAAGTGGGTGACTTTCACAAAGACCTGTCTCATCCTTTTACCGGTGCTGGATTAATGAAGAGTGTTTATGAGCGGCAGGAAGGCACAGAGAGTGCAGGGAGGGCTACGCTGCTAATTGGGTATTTGCTTCCTGATGCTTTWGCTACAAAGAGAGCTGCTATTAGGGTTTGGTTCAGGCTAGTGCTTAATGTGGAAGAGCAGCACAAGTTGTGGCTGAACACACCAGAAATGCTATTGTGGGCTCCCTGGGCCAGGGACTGCTGAGGGACTTTGAATTTTTGTGGTATAAACCCACCAGTTCTTCCATTTCTCAAGACTTCTTATTAGTGAAAAATCTAAACTCAAACAACTAAATAGCTCCAATTGCTTTACCAACCTCCCAAGCTCAAATTATCATTTTATTAGAGGACTATCCTAACAATCATAGCTCCTTTTGTAAAAGAAGCTGATATCAGCCAGAAAGCTGCTGCCCCAAGCTAGTCTTTCAGGGTGCTGATGGTTTTGCCCTATGAGCTGGATGACACTGATAGCCCAGACCTTTCTCATCGGAGACCAGGAGGGCCCCACCAAGGTTGGCACATGCTGAAGTTTTGGCGTTCTTCATCTCATGGCTTGTGTTTCTTTCTCCCCTTGTGTTGACCTGTGGAAAGAGAAAGGAAGAAAGGTCTCTGCTTCACCTGTTTCTTTCATCTTTCTCCTCAGTGAGATAAGGTTTGGTGGTTTTCCAGCACAGTTCTGTCTTGGAAATCACAGCTTGCCAATAGAAATAAAAAAAAGGAAGCTCTGCAAACACCACGTTCTCTATCTTTCTGGGAGGGCAGAGAAAGATCTGAAGATAGAATTAAAATGAGGACGCTAAAGCAAAAAAGTTATAAACCTATGAGAAGGGAAAATAACATGAGACAAGGAATTAAAACTGAACAGAAGAGGGGGGAAAATATTACTGGAGAGGAATAGGGAAAAGCRAATGTGAGGAAGTGGTTAAATTGCACAAACCTTTTCCTTTTGATGATGATATGCCACTTTTATGATAAGTGACAGTTCAAGTTTAAAGCTGATGTGAGAAATTCTCTCATTTCCTTGCTTCTTTCAAAATATAGAAATTCACACTTTTCTGAGCGTTGAGTGCCTTCAAGTGAAAAGATGTTGCAATTCATGGGAATGTTAATTAGACTTAATTATAACCTAACCTTCCATGGTGCTAAAATGTTGGCGGAATGTATTTGTCTTGGCAAATTTCTCGCTCCTAGAAATGTTTCTATTCTTAAATTTGGCTTGGKAAGTTCATTGCTGTATGGATCTGCACATATGGTTTTCTCTGTCACCCATCAAAATAGTAGGTAGGTATCTGAATTAATGTCACTAAAAGGAAGTGAAAGCCTGATGGTGTGTTACCATCTGAACTACACAGAAGAGCTAATGTGTSTCTCTGCATATTGATGTGAATTACCTAAACCTTGGGGTATTATTGACCACTTATTAATGTTTTGGTRCTTTGGTACATCTGGTACTTGAGTTTGACAGCAGTTAGCTAAAATTTAGTGTCCTTTTGCCTTCCACTCTCCTGAAAAGAGAGCAGTTTCATACAGGGAAGACCTCATGGAATCTGGGCAGGGTGGGGAAGCACAAATGATGCATCTTTGAGACCCTCCTTCTGGGGATATGTAAGATCACTATTTTGGAAGCAGATCTGGAAAAAAACTTAGTGATTTTTTTTTTTTATATTATGCTCAGATTGTATCACAATTAAGCAAATTAAAAGTATGATTCTTAACTTGCTGTATAACTCATATATAAATATATACAAACTCAATCGTCTGAATGATTAGTAGCCTCAATGCCTATGTATCCTTCTATAAATCCCTGAATGTTAAACTGCTTTAAAACACTACCGGTCTTCCTCAGAGTCTCTATAAGGCTTTGGCAAACTCATAAGAAGTGTCTCTACATCTGAATTTCTTTCTCACTCAAATGTGACTTTGCCATTGTCCCCTGAATGCAATTACTCGCATATGTGATGTCTGCAAGAAGGGCTTTCATGTGCTGCTGTACTGATACAGACTGTAGCACAGAAAGCAGAAAGTYTCATTACAGACTCTCTGCAGCTTGAAGGCAAAGACCAGTGAACGAGCTCCCTTTGTGAAAGGGAGATGCAGCATTTGCAAAGGCTCATCACTTATCTTGAATTTCACAGACTATCAGAGGACTGATCAGATTATTAATCTCAATTAACCAATAGCAAAAAATACTCTGTGAACTTAAGAAAAGCTATTGTAATTAGAAAGGAAATTGTTGCTGAATTCATTTTAAGAACTGGGGCTTTAAGGTGTCTTGAAAGAGCAGCTTTTCCTGCTTAGGAAGATTAGGGAAATAGTGATGGAGAGTAGCTTTGCTTTAATAATTGAAGGGCTATTTTTTTGAAGGTTCCGAGGCAAGCATTAACTATAGATGTAATTAATTTATTCATGCATGCTTTTGGTGATTTTTGTAACATTAATTATATAACAAACCTTAGGAATCCAAAGAATCAGATAGGGGAAAATTTGCATTTGTCRCTGCTCTGCATTGGGTTTTTATGAACTGGGCAGATGCTTTCTGCTGTCTGATTTCTTGTGACCTTTCTAACACTCTAGAGATCTGAGATTTTTATTTTTGCTCCAAGTTTCTCTATTGCCCTGATTTTTAATTTCTACCAGGACCTAATGTGCCTTGAGGTGGGATGCTTCCCCTTGACTTAAATCAGTGTGTGTCTGTAAAACTGAATGTTAGCAGGCTGGTATTAAAAGTCCTTCTGTTCTTCCATGTTTTAAAGGAAATCTCCACAGCAGAGAAAGTTTTATTGTAACAGTAACAGAGTGAGTTAGGTTGTCATCATCCCATGGTCCTGTGTAACTTCAGKAACTCTTTGCAGTTAACAAAGCCTCATCGGTTTGTGTTTAGTGCCCCAACAGCCCTGGTAGTACCCAAACCTCTGTTAGACAATGARTTTGATTTTTGAGCTGTATCATTCTGGCACTTTGTTAATTTAATGTCTGCTAAGCCTCCCTTCTCTTTTTGTGGCAATTTCAATATTGGCAAGAATGTGCTGGCTCTAACTATAGTAAAATTTTCCCTGACTGTCAAAGGGACAATGTTTGACCTCACATCAGCCTGAGCTGCGGCAAAGTGACACATTATCCTATCGCAGTTGAGTTTATATTTGGTTTATTGCCAAATGTGGGTGGTCTCATTATCATCTGATTATTCAAACTGTGCGTTTAGGGTTCTGTGGATGTCCTGTTACACTCCAGTAACAGCAACACGGAGCTCTTGCCTGTTTAATCAAGATGTGTGAGTGCCATCCGGCTTGATGATTTTCAGGCCCTATGGTGCTCATTGACTTCTGGATACGCTTTTAGTTTTGTATTTTAGTGGCAGCTGATAGGAGAAACTGCTTTGGGTCTGTGCCAGTGTTTTTCTAATCCCAGAATGACATCCACAGGGTTATTACTCAGGAGTTACTTTTAAAGCATTAGTGATTTCTTGATGGGGYGGCTCTTTTTCTCTGAGGCTTCTTGCTGCAACTGAAGATAAATTTATTGTCTATTAAAGCTAACTGAAGTAAATAGTAGTGATGGAAATTGCTGCTTAATTCTAGAAGTGGTGGTGAAAAGTAATATCAATATCCAGRATACTGGCCTGAAAAGGCTTCCAGATGGACACAATTACAAATTTTTAATTTCAGTCATTTCTAATAAGTCCTCTCCRTACTGATATATCAGTTGCTAGAACTTTGAAGAACTAGATACTTCCAAATATTTTTGGATGTATCATGCCATTTCTAGATTGTTGTATCAGCAACTCTGATTCCTAAAGACAAAACAGGATTGTTTTAAAGAATCTGAAAAGTTGGGTTTTAAGGCTGAGCTTACTTAYAAGTAGATGTTCTTAGATACTGCAAATACTTCTGGTGCTATTTTCAGGTCATTCAGAAGGAAACTTCAACCAATGTATGCTATTCCTATCAACTTAGTAAATGTTCGTGATTCAGCAAAGCTTGGAAAAAGCAGCCAGGCTTATAAGACTCTCCCTGAAAGAAGCCTTGTAGGGTTTAGCTATAAATATTATTTTAGATGAAAACCCTTCAGTCTCTTATATGGAGTAGTTTTGGAGTAGCTCTCTGATCCATTTACTTAGCACTAATGCATGGCTTAGAGAGAGCAAGGGAGGCCGGTGTCCCTGCTAAGATGTTCTCAGTCAGAATTGGTAGCTGTTGCATCTTAGTAAATCTGCTCATTGTACTATTTAGCTTATGGCAGAGGAAAGATTTCTCCTTGTAATTTTGATAACCATAAATGGTCACTAATTTTACAAAAAGGGAGATACAAAATCAGGAACTCTAATCYTGCTTTAGAGCTCCAAATCAGATCATTTGTCTTTCTAAATCTTTGAATTAATTTTATGGAAGGTCATAAGTAYACATCTCAAAGCATGTTTCAGTAAAAGCTGAAGAGTGATTTACTTGGAAACCTTCTGTCTCTTTTCYCCCCTTTTTCAGTGTGAAGCAAAGCTGTCAAAATATTTACTTGTGCATTTGGTTCAAACAATCTCAGGGGAAATGCTACATTTAACAGTATCATTAACATGAATTCTCAAATCCTTTTGAAATAGCATCTATCACTTAAAGTATCRTCTGAAAAAAATCAGCTAACCATGCCCATCCATATATGCATTTTTATTTTTTCTTAAAAAAATTCTTCTATCTTTTCCAGGTCATACTAACGGAATTTTGTTTTTTCACGGGACTCTTAAGGATAACATATGCTGTATTTTGACAAAGCAACAACAACAACAGAAAAAATCATATCATAACAATAGTGAGACATTGCATCATTCTTCAGATGGATAAATTGAACAGCAGTTGACTTTGTGATTCACTRGTGCCCTTGCACTATCCAGAGGTCCTTTCAACCTAGTGACATGAGGGAAGCTAGGCACAGATTTCTTTTTATCTGAATACAGGCCATTTTCTTTGGCTCTATGTCAAAGCCTGGTCCCAACAGACCTGTAGATTTTTTTTTTCTCAATTCCTAATTTTGGGTGAGGAGCTTGCATAGATTTTTCTTTTGGTGTGGTCTCAGGACATTCTTAGAGGTCATGAGCTTCTATACTAATTTTGGGGCTAGCAAACAATATGTGGRTTAATATTCCAAACCCTTTAGGCTACTTAGAACTTTCTGTCTCCAGTGGTCTGGATTTTGCACCTGTTATTTTCCCCTACTTTTCATGGGACAACCTTGTAAAATTAACCTAGTCTTAAAGTTTTATTGTTGTTCACATTAGCAGCAGTCCTTAGGAGTATTAAATGACCAGAGTATTTTTATTCAAATCTGCAATTTAATAAAACTAGGAACAGAAATTCCAGAGTTGGCCAGCTGCAGGTTAATGACAGGGCTGTTCTCAGTCACATATATATGATTTTCCTCTTGTATAATTTTCTCACTTCTATATGTCTTGGGTGCATACCTATATGTCAAACAGGACTGGTGGTTCTTAGGATCTCTTGCTCTCATGTCTGAGGAGGCTTTCCATTCCCTYTGGATAAGTGAGGGCTTTTTCAGACCTTTGCTTGCTTTTATTACTAAATGTTTCAGTAGGATTTTAAGGCCCCTCTCAAACCTACTCGAGTAAGTTGTCAGAACTACAGATTGTATTAGCAGTAATTAACCATTGTGCTGCCAAGTGTTCCCTTGGATGGGGAAAACTGGATTACAGGTGTTAAACCCATGAGCCTTGAGGTTAAAAAAACCCCCAAAAACTCAGGTTTCTCTGACTGATTTTCTTTCCTGTAAAATAACTTCTTTATTTGCAAACCTAATTAAGAAAATTTAATGCATCCTTTCTTAACGACTCTCATTTCCAGCAAAGTAAAATTAATACAAATTAATTTTCTTAGCATGTAGACATYAGTTCAAGTAGAGATCCAGCTTTCATCTGCCCATATTATACAAAAGRGGTTACATCTAATTAAATGATTAAGCAGGTCTAATATTTTTCACCTCAAATGACTTCTRGCAGCCTTGTGAGATATATTAGAGTTGGAAGCAGAAGTCTTTACTAAGTGGCCCATCTCYTTCAAGACCTAATCCTGGTAGTAACTAAGTGCTCTCATTTTCCACTGCAGTCACAAGAGTTTACTCTTTCAGTTGCTTTGAGTTGTTCCATTTGTCTTGTGGGGATTTTGTGCATGTCCTTTTATGCAGGTTGCAGAAAATAATTAAAATTATGTATTTCACATGTAAGAGAACCTTGCTACAGCAAACTAACTGTTGGTAGTTTTTAACTGTGAGCAGGTTGCAGGGATTATTTATTTCATAGGAACRAAATATCATTAGCAGTGGATGTTTATCTTCGAGTATGCAACACAGCTCTTGGTCCCTTTCTCTGAAGTCTCTTCAGCACCTCCCTAAACCTCTTGCCTAGTGCTGGCTCAGGGCCCAGGCATCTCATACTTAACTCATCTTCTGGATTTTGGAAAAGGCATTCTCTACTCGCACGTCTCCTTCCCTTCAGACTATATTCCTGAGATGGCAGAAATGCAGACAGACAGTATCATGTGTTCTTTGTCATAACATTTAAATCTAAAGAATTAACACACCTGCTCACTTCCTCTAACGCATTTAAGCTATTCATCCAAAGCCCGAATATTCAAAATACAGYGGAGAGTAGTTTTGTAGCTCTAGGGAATCATTTAGGCTAGTCAGCCACAGCCAAAATTAAAATTTAAAATGCAGTTGGCAATGATTATAAATCAGTTAGCTCCAGGGAGCTGTCAAGGCTTCCCAAGCCGAGTTAGAGTAACAAGCTATATTTTTGAAATAATAAAACTGGATCCTTAAGGAAACTTGTCTCCTACTTCACACATTTATTAATATGGTGATGCCTGAAAAGGTATCGGTAATTACTTTTATRTGGAATGAGAGCTGTCTGCAGGATTTGGTAATTGGCAGATGAGTATTTTCTATGCACAGGTTACTCCATCTTAGTAACGCAGTACACATTGCAGGACACCAGGAATGCAGAAGGTGATACTGTCCTGAATGCCATCCTTTAAGGGTGGATTTTACTGTGGAGTGAGGGGTACCTGAAGAAATATCAGCTGAACTGAGAGAGTCTGAGCGGGTTGTCCACTGCTCCACAGTTTTATGTTGATCTTGATGTTTTTGTTGCTGATCAGAGGCCAAGCTGGACTAGACAGTTCACAGGGCACCTGCCTCACTTGTTGGCTTCAAGGCTTCTCAARATAGCATGTACATAGTAACTATATAATGCTAACTTTCCACTCCATATAGTAAGTAATAAATTTGCACTTGGGCATCCTGACTAGCTCAAACCAAAATCTGTCAGCCAAGAGCTTCACTCTCCAAATCTTTTTCCCAACATTCATTTCTTCACCCCATCTCAAAAACTCCTTGATAGCTTTCTGGAGGAAGTTGCTTTCTCTTCTAGCACTTTCCTTTAGCCTGTTTTGAAAATTATGATATTTTCTTATGTTTCTGGTATTTGCTTATTAAAATCCCAAAGTAACATTCTTTTAAATGTTGCTAGCTTTTCTGTTCTTAATTATATGAACTTTTATTATTGTATTGCTGAATATATGGCTTCTCATAGCAGCTTTTTTACCTTGTCTAGTTCTGCTTTTATTGCCCTTGTTAAGTTATATAGCTAAGAATAACTATTGCAGAGCCAACTCAACACTGCTAAAAGCTATAGGACTTTTCAGCCTGCCAGTGAGCAATTTCAGGGTAATGCACCTCTGACTGGATAGGATACACATGGCTATGTGTTCCTGTGGCAGATTTGCAGCCCTGAGCAATAAAATTGAATCTTCTAGATCTGGCTCAAGTGGACTTGCATTGCTTGTCCTGGTGAGCAGTAAAGCCCAGTGATTATTTGCTTGAGCTGAAGCCCCCACAGCACCTAATCTTCTTTCAGCTTCAATATGGAGCTACAGCCTCACAAGGAGCACTTTCAATCAGATTACAATCTGTGTGCTCCGAAAATCCTTCCTTTGATCAAATTGGTAGATATTTTAATCTGTCCTTCAGAAAATGCTATGTAATTCTCACGCGAGCATGTGAAGATGCTAAAGAGCTATCAATGAGGGATGTTGTAGATTAAAATCCTTGAAATAGGCAACTRAAAGAGGCCAGACAAAATAATATTTGAATGCCTGGAATCAGAGTAAACAGTTTTTAAAGAAACTATTGTCCTTTGCTCTTAATTGTTCAACTTTTTTATATTTTTTTTTTTTTTTGCTCTCAGGGAAAGTCTTAAAGCAATTTTAAAAACTTTGAAAAATGTAAAAAGAGGGTGAAAATGAGCTAGTGGTTGCCCCTAAGCTGAATCCTTGTGCTRGCAGGAGTATTCTGTACCACAGTTAGTCATTATGTGGTGTAATGGTAAGACACAGGAGAAGAGGAATGACCCTATTTGCTTTTCCTATGTCTGGTAGCACATCCCTCATCTGCTAATCAGAAAGTGTTTATATAAATGGATTGCTGCCAACGTTTGTAAACGSTTTTACTGCAGCTGGCTTGTTAGAGGATTTTCATACAGACTATGGGGCCCTCTCTACCTCCTCATACCCCCCAGGATGTTCTTCATGGGAGGGAGGCAAAACAGTTGTTTCCAGTTTTCCTTTCCCTTACTTCTGGTCTAGCCATTGCTCTGATGAGAATTAAGTGCAAGGRAAGATGGACATCTGGAGAGGAGATGGGCTTCAACACAGCACTGGGCTGCAGTGTATTCACTGCAGGGGCAGAGCAGATTGGCTCCGAAGTGCTCGTATTTCTTTTTTTCTTCTCCTATGATAATTAAACTTTCTCCCTTCTTTTTATAAGGGTATGTGGGGAAAAAAAAGCATATTTAGCATAGTATGTGTTAGCTTTGCTCTTTCAAGCCTGCTAATGGCCTTTCTATTGCTGCTGTAAAACAGCATTATTAGTGCTAAATATATTTTCAGATTAAAATACAGTTTTGTTGCAGACAGGTTACTACAGATACCAGTGATTAAATAATCAGGCTAGAGAAGAAATTTTTAAAATATTTTTTTCTCCCATTGTAATGTTGATGACAGTTGCAAATTGCTTTTGAGATGCACTACATACATTATACCATAGGTAAGAAATATAAGCTTTATTGATGATCTGCTGTGTATGATTTTTGAGCCATTATTGGAGTTTTCTGGGTCAACTTTCCACTTAATCGGTCTCATCTGTTTATACTCYGAGTGCTTCAAGGATCTGTCTCATGTTGCTTTTGAACAGTGAAGGAGGAGGGGAAATTYTGTCTTGGCTGAAGCTTTAGGATGCAAACATATTATAAAATGTTACAAATAATGGCAAGTGATAAAAGTACCCATAAGAAAACATATACTGTGATGAACGCTCTATGTAGATTTAGTCATGTTATTGCTTATAGATATATAGGTCTTTTCTTTTTACTTTGTCAATACTGTATAAGAAAATGTTGTGGCCCTTTTGCTTTCCTGTGCACATACATTCTGTCCTGTTGTTGGACATCAGGACAAAATTAGATACTAAAAATTAGCATGTTTCTTCTTTTGTGCTTGTTCYATAAACTAAAAAACGTGTTTTTCTTCCTGTCTTTTCACAAGTCTTTAGTTGTTATCCTATGTCTAAACCAGATGGAAGAATAAATTGAAAAATTGTTTTTAAACCACAGATTCAGAATTGGTTCCAGGATAGCTGTTCTACCAAAATTGTGGCACTGACTTTAAAATCTGTTGACAATTTTATAAAGTGTTTTTTCGTTTGCTTTTGTTTTCTTTCCTGGTAAAAGATCTTAATCAATGCCTCATCAGCCAGGGAGATATGGAAAACCTTAGGAACTTATCAAAACTGAATTGTAATCTAGGCTTCTGCACTGGATTTGAGAGTGTTGATGTAATACTTTCTTAGGAACTGGAGTTGAGGTGAACAGAATAATGTGAGGAAAATCACAAGTAAAAGATACAGCTCTCTTAGGTCTCTGTCGTTACTGTGATCGAAAATTAGTGAGCCTGATTGCAACTACAACCATTTGTGTCAAGTCTTTAGAAATCTAGACAACATAATTTTGTTTTTTCTTCAAGTGGGAAAAAATCAGCATCACACATGCTTGAAATGAGATTCAAAACAAATACTTGTACATTCCCCTTTAAATAATTGTGTGTAATGACTAGAGGAAAAAAAAAAAGAAATATATATATATTCCTAAAGCATTATCTCCATTACTGGGCTTGTATAAAATTTCCATCAGTGTTGAATCAAGCTTTTAAATACTTTTAAGGGAATTGTTTAAAGTAGGGTTGTACTTTATTGAGGAAACACCTGTTATCCACATTTTTGTGATAGGGCTCTGAGCACAGCAATGATCTGTTCTGCACGGTTTGCAGAGCTCTGAGGGAGCAAAGTGCTTAACCTGATTGCTACAAGCCTTAGCCAAGTGCTCACCCTCCTACATAGGACACTTAGAAGAATACAGGTGATTATTAAGGATGATTTTCACTAGAATTAATAACTAAATGTATAAAAATGGAGAAATATCTGAGTAAATGGAGTGTGAAGAGTGTAATCATTTTTGCAGATTATTACAGAATACTGTTTTTTAGAAGTTCTATTATATCTTTGTAATGTAGCTCTTAATGTGGTGTGATGAACAGATCTTTTAGTCCATTCTCCCTTGTAGGATTCAGGGAAGCTTGTGAGAAAAAGACATGAGGGACCTTCTGGCTAAATCACAGGAGTAGAAGTTCCTCTGTGACCTGGTCCTTAGGGCTAAAGAAACCTTTCAAATAGTTCCTGGGTACTAATAATGGCTGGAAAAGTCAACGCTCTTCCAGATCCTGCTTTACCTTGGACAGATACCCATTCTGGAAGATGTATCAGAAGTTGTGCCAGACAGTAAATGGCACAAAACTAGATGGATTGCAATGTTCTGTAAAACTGTTTGCATTTAGCAGGAAATGGTGCTCTTAGGACCATTCTTGGTCATTAGCAGTCGCTTGTCCGTCTTTTTGGTTTCTTGAGACTTGTCTCATACCCAATAATCTTTTCAGTTGATTTGTATGAGTTAAAAGACTCTTTCTCATCATAGTTGCTGTCTGCACATAGGGTATTGTTTAATAGTTATGGCAGCCTTATGTCATTTTCTCCGGGGCAGTAGTCTAAACAGAGGTGTTATTGTCTTTGAGTCTCATTTGTGATGATAATGTTTTCCTCTTACTGTGTTTCTGGAACCAATTTGACTGCTTTCCCTCTCCCCGCTCTTTCTCCTGGAATATTTTGGGGAATGCTCTCCCCTGCATGCTGGCAGTCTTCTTCTGTGTGTCTGCTTACACTAACACGTCTCAAACAACTTTTCTGTCAATATATTGATAAGAGAGATGAAGTTAAGCGTTTTAAGGACATATTAAGCTTGTGTTGAGCAGTTGGGATGGTACAACTCAACCACGCTTGGGGAATAAATTTGTGTAAGAGATTTGGGTAGGATTAGTTTAATGTGTGGAATAGATATAACTTGCAAATGTGTAAATAAGTAGTGGAGCTTACAGAAACAGAGACATTTTAAAGACTTTCATGAGCAGGGGAATGCTTTTCATGGGCCAATATCTCAGATCTGTCATTCGGCTTTCCACTTTCATGTTGTAAAGATTGTAATACAAGCTCTGCTGCCACACTTATCTGGGTTAAAAACAGAATTTTGTGCAGATGCACAGAATTTCCTATCATAGATTTCATGCACCTGTTTAGAAAGGTGGATCTGATAGGTTTCTTTTAACAGCAAGCACCATTTTTAGAAACCTAATAGACGTTGCTTCCTGCAGGAATTCCAGCCTCTCACATTTGAGAGCCAAGTCTCTGCTATCCAGAGAAACTGTATCTCCAAACGAGCATGTGTCTTGTCCCACAGGGTGCCAGCAAGAAAGGCCCTTTTCCCCCCTTATTTACTGCAGGTTCCTCACACTGCAGCTTCTGTGCTGCTGTAGGGCAGTCCCTGTAGTGCAGCGGGCACTGCGACTGAATCGGGTTTCCTTGCAACTGCTTCGGTTTGCAAGTAGGTGGTGGCAGTGGGAGAGAATTTTATTATTTCATTCTATAATTTCGAGCAGTTGGCTTTGGAGCCCTTGTATTTGTGCAAGGTGTTTGTGTTTGTTTTCCTCTCAATCTTTTGCCTATCTATTGTAATTGCCCCTCAAAAGACTTAGAAATCGCTTTGAGGGTTTATCCTTGATCATGTAAAATATTGCCTATTTTGGTTACGGTCTGTCTTCCCTACTCTACCACTGTTTGTCAGACAAATAGACAGACAGACTATATTTTGGCTACAGAGATTTTTAATTAAATCTGCTTAGTGCTGATGCCGTGAGGTAGGCTGCCAGGCAGGCTCTTTCTTACCCAGATTTATTAAGAAAACATTGGGGTTTTTTGTTTGTTTTTCCCTTTGGGCTTTCTGCAGAGGCCACTGTATTAGCCTTCTGTAGGAAAGTGTGGTCATGTTCTTATTTCATTGAGTTGACTGAACAATATATTAGCTGGCACAGCCTTCACTGAATATGAGCACTCTTGTGCTTTATTAGACTTGACAATGGCTAAACAATACTAATTCTCACACCCAGCTGSCTTTTCAATTGATTTCTGTCCTTTCTGCTGTATAAAACTAACTGGAACATTACAGACATCTTGCATCCCGCCCTCTGGAGACTTGTTTTTCTTTAGAGGAAAATCAAATAAGTACAAAATTTCTGGATTTTTTTATTCGTTTTTCTCTCCTACTTTCTGCTGGATGTTTAATATCTCAGTGTTTTGACAGACTTTGGTACATTGTAAGGTGCTGGGTTTTATGCATATATCTTTGGGGAGAAAAAAGCTGTATTTTATGGTGAGATTTGTTAGTTTGCTCTTTCATTTATGGAACTAAAACTGTTTGACTCTTCACTTAAAACAAAGTACACCTGCTTTCAGCTTGCTCTCATGCTATATGTAAACTTGCCATTTTAATCTAGCTAAATTTTGCGTACTTAAAACGTGTTTCATGAACAGCCAAAGAACATTTGCAGATGTTAGTCATTTGTTTTCTGCATTTGTTTGTGATAGTGTTGAAACAGCCTGAAGTTTGGAGCTGAACATTGGAATCATAATTCTGGGGAAGCGTGAGGCATTCCAGTGAACTTCAACATTTAAGTTGCACCTTGAGATAAATCCAAGACTGAAAACAAATGTATCTGAAAAATGAAACTTCTCTGCTCTGTCAGCAGTTTATTTGCAGTGGGAGAGGCGGTGTTGAGGTCTCACTTTTTCCCATGTCCCAAGATGTGTTTTAATTGTTGGTGAGATGCATGTTCTACCATGAGTCTCTCCAGTCCTTTAAATTTCTTATGAATTTAAAGTAATTGGTACTTTCTTTTTGTGTGAAAGCTGGGTAGCTTTCTTTTACCACTGCACAATGTGTGTGCTAATACCTGTTTAAAAACAGTGTTAGGAAGCTCAGTATAAAGCAAACAGAGCTGTTGGAAGAATTACATGAAATGAGTGATGAAGAATGAATATTTTCATCAGACTATTTAAGCCATGTTTTTTCTTTAATATATTGCAGCTGGTCTGAGAAACCAGAAGAATGGAAATTTCAAAAGACAAGACAAACGTGGCTTCTCTTGCACATGTATGACAAGGAGAAGGTTTGTATTAAATCTTCTTTTTCCTCAATACTTGGCAAGATAGTTTTATGCATTAGTTATAGCTAGCCTTTATTAACCAAAAGTTGCTGGAATTAGCCTTGCACTTTTTTATTTTAATAATCTATAAATCAGTTGCAATATTTTTTAACTAAAAGGATTAGGTATTTTATCTGTGGAAAATGAATTTTTTAGTTTTGAGGGGTGATCTTTCTCCTGTATAACATAGATTTTTATACTTGCTATACGTTGAATGTAAATGGAGACGATTCATGTTTAATATAAATCTGGAGCTTCCTGAGAATTTATCTGAGTTGTCCTTAATTTGAATTCCTGAATTTGTAAACCAGTGCTCTCAACTGCCACTTGTGAGTTCTTGGTAGCTCATGTTGCTTCAGATACCAGTGTCTCTATGAGATGGTGCCATATTGTCAGGATGGTAAAATAATTCTCATTAAAATATGCATGAGTCTAATTGAAATTATATATCCATGTTAAATGTAAAAGGGAAAATCAGAAGCTGGACTGGCATTGTTACTGGAAGCTGTGGATCTCATAACTCAGAAAACAACATGGACTTTATTTCCCTCAAATGTCTGACCTTGGTGGTATTGGGTGGAGGGTCTCAGATCATTCATTTTGCTACATAATAGAATGAACCATCTAGCCATTTGCAATCTGACTCATTTTTTGATGCATTTAGTTGACATTCAGTCAGCTTTTTCTGGCTTTTTTTTTTTTTTTTTTTTTTTTTTTTTTTTTTTTTTTTTTTTTTTTTTTTTTTTTTTGCATCTAAACATTTAAGCGGGAACAATCTTTCTGACCAAAGTAATTCAGCATTGCTTAATCTGGCTACCTGACATACTGTTACCTTTATGATTAGAAATATGTTTAGAAAACCATGTAATTAAAAACAGAGCTTCATGAAGGCAAAAATATTCACAGTGTAACACTTTGAAGAGATTAGACATGGAATACAAATTTGATTGTAGGTATGTAGATTGCACTGTCTTTGGTTTTTTTCTTTTAAAGTCTGTATCAACCTTTAAGAATTTACATATGCTCTTCAAAGCTACCTAGAAATTGGTTCACAACCAAAATGATTGTGTTGCTTTTTCACCCATTCACTTTGGGTAGTTGTTTTAAAGTATCCAGAGAAATAATTAACTAGCATTCATTTGCAGTGGACCCGTGTATCAATGCATGACTTGAATYTGTATTTCTCAACACTGAAATGGACACCTTCCTTTCTAGATTTTTTTTTAAAATCTACTGAGACTGTGGTGATTTATGTTCCCCTATTTTTTATTGCTTAATAAGGTGAGATGCATTGAATATGAACCATAATGATTAACATCTGCATTTAGATTCAGTAAAGCTAGCCGAGCTACTCGAGTGCTTATAGTTAAGCATGTGATAAAATCTCTTCCCTCCTCAGGACTGCACTGAGGGCAGACCAGCTCCTTTGAATACGTTTTCATACCCAGATTCAGCTTCCTGTCCATTACTGAGTAAAATCTGTCGGATATCCGAGCGTGACTACAATACAAAAGGAAACGTGCGTTTCTTTCCTTCCTAAGCCACGTCTTTGATCTTCTGATGTCACCTGCATGCCTACTGAGAGGCCATGCTTAAGGGTATATCAAGTTTCCTCATCTAATATGCCACTTTCTGTAAGAAATATACTGAGATTCTTTAAATTTAACAGTCCTTTACAACATTTTTTTTTAAAGTCTCTTTAAAATCCATCTGCTAGTTGGCTGAGAGCTGCAGAGCCGAGTCTCTCTACCTACAGTGTATATACTTCTCCAGGATCCTATATAAAATAAACACTAGATCATTGGTTGATCTCAGAGTCGTTTGGCACAGCATCTGTAGGAAATAACTATATCAGTTGTCTTCAGTTTCTGGACTGCACCCCCCGAAGCTTCACAGAATGGTACCTGCAAAGCAAGCTTGTTCTCTGTGCCAATAACTGTATTTGCTTTGCAAAATATGTGGGCCTCTGCCAATGTGAAAATACCTTGGAGGTATGCAATATAATTTTTAAGAGATAGGTGACCTTTTCCTGCTATTTTTTTGATTTTCCTCCTTCGTGGTGGCACTTAGCTGCTGAGCATTCAGAAGCTGCCGGTAACCGTTTCTCTTTTCAATACTTCCATTTCAGTCAGATCCAAGGTGTATTAGCTAGTTAGAGCATGGGAGAAAAGAAACAAAAAAAGAGAAGCAAGAAAAAGATCAAAATATTTTTCTTTTTAAAGAAAAAGAAAGGAATTCAGTAAGCATCAATTGCATTTTCCAGAACCATGATTAGGGGGAGAAGATATGTTTTCTTGTTTACATGTTACTGGTTTTATGCTCTTGTTGAAATAAACTAAATTGTGGCATTAAAGGAAAAATACACAGACATTTTTAAGCACTTGGGCTTGAGGATGAACAGTAAATGCTTGTAGGCCTCAGGTCTGTCTGTAAATGTAATCTTTCTAAGTGTAGAGCAGGCTTTTAATTGCCCCTTTAAGCACTTAAGTGATACAATAATAACTGCAATTCTGCACTGAGATGTGACTATATCATGAGGTCTGAGAAAAAGAGGCCTAAATTAGGTAGATAATTTGGCCAGGGTGTTGAATACAGAAATGTTGTTAAGCTTTAAAAATCCAGGACTGAATTTCTGAGTAATGAGCACTGTCATGTTGAACTTGTTTGTGTCTGAGCGCTTTTGTGTTGTTGGTACTAGTTTACAGTGAGTAGGAGAGGTTTCAAAAACATAGCTGTTTTCATTATGTTTCAATGTATTTGGTATATTATAACAACATTTTATGTATAATCAATTTCAGTGTAACTATAAATTTCTTATTTTTAGTATCTACATTACACGAGAGCATTCCTTGGAAGAATTAGGAGGTTTTCCATAGCATGTAATTTCTAAGGCTGAGTGTAGACTTTGTTTGTGATTCTACTACTTTGTAATATCCCTGATGGATTTTGGCAGCATTGGAATGTTCTTTCTTCCTCTGCTTTGGGAATGATAGAAGTTTTGGTGATCAAAGTTATACTGCCAAATGTTGATGGAGAAATAAGTTGTAAATTAACTATCTGTTGAAGTTCTATCCTCTCTGAAATGCTGATAGTTTGCAGAATTGAAACAGCCCTCAGTTAATCTCCAGTCCTTTAAATACTTGCGTATGTGTTTGACTTTTGTTGACAAGGCTTTTTAAAATTCTATGTGTGAAATGAAACATAGAGGAAATTATTTGCCAACTGAGGTGATTTTAACATCTGATTGAATGAAGAAATATCCTCTTTTTTGATTGAAACGTGTTCCTCAGATACCCAATGTAAAGTTAAGATAGGCTTCRTTGTAGGTCTGTTTGCTTAACTGTTGCAAATACATTGGCTTATGGTTTAGAGTAGCAAATAAATCATTCAAAAATCTATGCTAGGTTATTGCCAAGATAAATTCAATGTAATGATTATTTAAATTGTACATTGGACCAGTTAAGCTAAAATTTAACCTCTTAGTAGGTAATTAGAAAGGAAGTGAAAGGCGGGGGTAATGCAGTTATAGGTGATGAAACTGCTTTTAATGTTAAACATATTTGGTTTGAAGGACCTATCAAGTTAATATGATTTAAAAATTATTTCCATATGCCTGAATTTAATTTGTTTTTCAAATTCGCCTCTATCCTCTTGTACAAGGATTTTGTCAGACTCACTAGCTATTGTTGGCTAGTGGTATCTCATCTTAGCAAGCAAATAATTTTGGGTAGGAGTGAGGAGGAGAATCTGAGGCTTTCTCAGATGCTTCCAGACAAATTCTTCCTTACACATGTGCATGCTGCTGTCACTAGAATCAGCATAGTTTGCATATATGTATCCAAAAGGAAGATTTGGATAGTGCTGTTGAATTTTTTTTCTTCTAAAAACCCTTAAAGGCTTGAGATCATATGCAGGAAGTGTTTGCATTTGCTGCTCAACATTTCCACATCTGGTTAGAATTTGCTGTCAGAATCGTTGCCCGTCGGAGCACACAACAGTCCTGTCCTGATGGCCTGGCCCTCCCAGCGCCTTCCACATTGGCAGGAAACCTTTGTGCTCAATGGTGAGTGCTGACAGATGCAAAAACCTTTGCTGGTCCCCTAGTAGTCTCAGGTGATCGTTTGGCAGGACTGTGAAGAACTATAGAGAGAGAGGAAAATAAAACATATTATTTTTCTTTTTTTGTGTCTCAAAGGTTCCGGACGAGTATTTCACCATTTTACTGGATTATCTGCAGGGACTTAAAGGCAGCGCACGAGATGTAACCGTGCAGAAAGCTGAAGCCCTAATGAAAGAACTGAATGATTCTGATGCAGAGGATGCCAACCTGGTGGAGAAGAGTGAGCGCATACGCCAAGTTCTGCAACTGCTATCCTGAGGGTGTTCTTCCTCGTGGAGATAAGGCTAGAATGTCACAAAGGGTTACTGAAAATTAATTGCAAATACATATTTTCATAAAGAATCCTAATGCTAAATTAAGGCTTTGTACTCTCTCTATTTTTTCCAGTTAGTTGTTTATCATGTGTTAGAGTGACGTCAAAACAGAACCTCATCTTTGCATCATAGACATGCCATTTTGATTAAGGGTAATCTTATTACATGTCATTTGAAAAAATAGCTGCTGTTTCTGGTTGTGTTTTTTTTCCACTTCTCCGCACATTTACTGTTAAATGACAGGAGCTTTGCAGTTCTTAATACCACTACAGCAACCAACTGAAATCCAGGAGGGTCTTTAGGAATGGCAGCTTTTGCAGTGAGCGTGGTACAGTGCTAGCTCAGCCAGCTGTGATCTATCACTTTCAGCTTTAGGAACATGTAATTTGGATTTGGAAAAGATCATGTTCAGTCTGTTGGAACACGGGTTGTATAACACAGTTGCTTATTAGTACTTGAACTGGTGGTTTGGAGATATTGCCAGCTATGTAAGGTTTCCTTTCATATTTTCAAGTTTTCAAGTGCTTTATGGCAATTGTTTAAATATTCAGATAATGTGCAGCTGAGAATAGACAAAATCTTTGGAAAGTATGTATTGAAATCATGTGATTGTACCTAAACTTACACTGTGGTGAGGGGTGCTGTGCTCCAACCTCTTGCGTATTGTCTGCCAATATTACATTTTTGTCTTGTCTCTTGTAATTATTGTCCAGAAAAGTTAATTTTTGTTTGTTTTCTTTGACATGAGGCATTTGTTTCCAATGAACATGTTCAGAATTAAGACTTTCAAGGCCAAGAACATTAATTACTCAAAAGTTGAATGATTGGCTTATTTAATAAGACTTGTGTTTGGACAGCCTCCTTGACCTTACTCTTTAGTGTTTCTGTGGAAAAAAGTTCATACTTATTAATAAGTATATGAAATGTGTATTATTTTAAGAGTGACTGTACTGGGGGATTCTGACTTTAATTTGCACGAGTGGGGGAGGGAAGAGTCTATGATATACAGGCCAAATCTTTAAATAAGAAGCATTTGAATGAACATGACAGTCTTCACAGCCATGAAATGCCACAAATCTTTAAAAGTAGAAATAATATTACTCATAACACTTATGTGTTCTGACTTCTTCAAGATGATATTTCCAGCCAAAAAGGATGAGAGATCCAGCATGCCCTGCTCTAAAGCAGTTCCTGTAAAGGAGCTTAACTCTGCAGTGGGCAAAATACAGCAGCAAGGGCTGGTCTGGGGCTATGGAGCTGCCAGGGGTTCTGGCTAAGGGGAAAGGGTTGGTGTGGGCTGCAGAACCTCCTGTCTCAGGGGGTAAATACAGCGTTGAAACAGCATCTTCCAAAGGTGGAAGAGATGGTGGCACAGGACAACATGCAGGAGCAAAGAGGTCATGCAGAAAGGTGTGGCAGAGCCTTATGAAGAGGAGTGTTGGCTGAGAGGGTGCTGTGAGTGGAGAGTTACCTGGGTCAAGTGAGGAGAACTGAGGGCAGAAAGGTAGGAAGCCTGGGCTACAAATGCAGACTGTCACATAGCTTGAGCATGTTCAGGTGAGGGACCATCTTGGTACTGTGGCCACCAGTCTGTGCTCTGAGGGTGTTTCTTCCCCCATGCCCTTTTCCTTCCCTTTTTCTACCGCTAGTAAGGTTACTAGTCAGAAGGATCTTTCTGAGACCCAAAGAGCTATGTGAAAGGGCTGCCACTATGAAAGCTGGATAAAAGGATCTGTAGTGAAAGGATATGATACAGACGTTAACTAGCAAAAGATCTTTGATCTTATGTTTTATGTCTGCAAACATGTACTTGAGAAGAATTACTGTCACACTAAGGAGAAGCTGATCCTTCCTTTCTTTTCTTCCAGCTCAGGAAGGAGGAATTTCTAAGGGATGAAACTTTCAAAGTTTCTTTCTGTGACTTTGTTTTCATTTGAGCAGTCATAGAAGATTCTTCTTAGATATCTTTGTCCCTTAGGTATTTGGAAACTACTATTTTTGATTTCTCTGTTGCTCAAAAATGTGGTACTGCATTAGGCGCTCCATACACATTGTAGATCAAAAACACAAACACATTGCAATCATTTTTTGGAAAAGCCTGTAATAAGGATTGCAAAACAATATCCAGGCAGAAAAGATGTGAACCTTTATTGGCAAGTTTGACATACTTGTCATGCTTTGCATTTTCTGTACCTTGGTTCATTGCAAATGTTGACAAAACTGTAAAAAGAGGCTGTCTAAATGAGTCGAGTTCTAGATCATTAATATTTCTTTTTACAAAAATTAATTTAAAAAGCATATGGTGACTGCTAATCTAGAGTCAATGTGAACTATCGTATTTGGAGGACAACAAGTAGAGCCTCTCGCAGCCCTCTGTGCAAGATCCTGCTCTGCTCTCTCCTCAGCTGCAGTTCCAGCCTTCGCTTCAGTGCTGCCAGTTCCTGGGCAAAGGGAACCGTCATCAGCCTTCCAGGGCTTCTGGAAAATTAGGAAGCTAAAAGCTTAAGAAGTAATAGTTGCTGTGGGCGAGTTTGTCAGAGAAAGCGAGGTATGTCATCTGCCACGTGTGGTGTCTAGAAAGTGGGTAATGGGCTTGCAAAACTGAATATTGAATACTGAATATTTCTTGGGTTTCAAACCATCATATGAAATATTTTAAGTATAGTCTTGATGGCATTTCAATCTTCAGAAATTTTTTTTTTGGTTGGCAAAGAAGTCATCTGTTCAACACCCATGAAACACAAAAGTCCATTTTAGAGAGGTACGGATCGTTAGTCCCACTGTTCAGGTGAGACTCAGGACCTAGACAGTTTACCCGACATGAAGTGCAAATGTGATAGCATCTCTGGCAATCAAATTTGGTCTCTTCCATATGCTGCTCACCTGGGCAGCTTCTGCTTCCTGCTCAGCTTGGCATTATAATCTAGGAATTTACATTGTGTGATGAGTAAAGATAGCAAGATTTCCTTCATGATTTGTTTTAAAGTCTCAAGTGTGTAATTACCTTCATTGGATTCCTGTAGCTGCTCTAAGCTATGCAGAAAGATGTAACCTGTTACTTCATTCACCTTGGTTTGTATGTGGTCATTGGCATGTGCAGCATAGGCAATCCTATGGATGCAGAAAGGACAAAGTTGTGACTCTGCATCTGCTTAAATCAGTCTGCTGTGCTAATAAAAATTAGATCCATGGCTAGAAGAAATAGTGTGTACAGACTGACAAATTATATCTTCATCTGCCTACTCTAATTGTCTTCTAGCTGGGTTAATCTGTATTGTGGAGCTCKGACTAGCAGAATTCATATCCTAAGAGAATGCTGAAGTCAGGACTTCTAGGCAAAATAAAGAAGCATTAATTACTCAAAATTGCTTGAAGCTGGAGCTGTGCCTCTAGTAGCAGTACTAATTACTCAAAATCTGACAATGTAAAAAGCTCTCCCTAATTTGGCTGATCTTTGCTATGGGTTGTATATCTTCTAGGTTCCCTGTCTGCCCACAATTTTAATTTGTTATCACCATTGTAAAATTATGGAGTAAGTGGATTCTCTGTCCGTGTTTGGAAAGAATTTATTGTAGTTGCTGAATGTGTAGTTTATTTCCTTTTCCACTCCCACTGGAGAATAACTCTGCTTCGTTTCTGTTAATTTATAAACAAGGTGACTCTTGGCGCATCTCCCATCATTCAGCTAGCTTAGAAATTCTTCTTTGAGGTTTGGGATTTTTTTTTTTTTATTCTTGGCAGTGAATAAAACAAAGACACAAACATTAAAAAGTCGTGTATCTGCAAATGAAAAACAATGATAAACAAAACTTGTAAAGTCAATCTTTCAGAAGATGATAAAACAAGAATGAAAATTATCTGTGCAGTCTTAATTTTGCCCCTTCATGCATATGTAGTATGATGCAACCTCTAATTATGTTATCAGATGCTGTTTTTTTCATAGTATCTAACTGGTAAGTCATTTATTCAGTGTTTTTCTTGCAACTCTTACATTATTCTCATTATAAAAATCTAGGTCTATGACGTTTTATTAAAACTACAGAAGTAACTTTACTGTGTGGATTTGATCATGCAAGGATGAAATAGGTGGGAACTTTCCTATTGACGTCATGTGGCATAGGATCTGTTTGCAGACATTTCATCACAAATGTTCCTTTGAAACATTTTTTTTAAGTTCTGATTCATTTATGGTCAAAATAGTGAAATAATGTTACTTAATTTGCATCCAGTTTTGTTGGCATAAAACTTTCCAGGGGTTTATTCTGGTTTAGCCTTGGGCCTCGGTTTATGTCTTCCTTTCTGTACAGCTGAATGAGCTAGTTATTTCTGTCCCCGCAAACAGGGATATTAGTAGTTTACAGTGATTCTAGTCATACAGGGACACAATTAAATATTTTTGTTGTTGCAAGGCAAGCTTGTGTTTTGCGATTACATTCTAATTTAAATTCTTCATAAGAATATACATAGTAACAAGATGGTTAAAATAATTATTTTTAAAATACTCTTTTTTTCTACAAAAAGAGAATACTAAATTCAGTTAAACTAATGAATAAAATATGGGAGAGGCTAAAGCACACAGTGGTTTATATTTTAAGTCAAAACAAAGCTGAATAAGATGCTTGTACTACTAGGAAAGTTTGGCTGGTGTTACAGACAGAGGGAGGGACCTTCGGACAAAAACAGAAGAATAGTCACACAGTGGCACTTGTTGATTATTTTTTTTCCCTACATGCATAAAATTTCTGGCGTTCCACTACAAAACCCACAAAAACACCTACATTAAAAAAACTAAATAGGTTTCAAACTCAAATACCTAAAGGTCAAGAAATGCCACATACATAAGTTGCCAGAAGAATTTTAACTCTACCTCTTTATGCCTCCAACCTGGATACTGAATGAAGGGGGATTGTGTTAAATGAAAAAAATATGTGATTGCATACTTTTTGTGGGTTGAATTTGACTAAAACTGATTTATGAGCTATTTGAGCATATTCAAAGCTTAAGCTGCAGCCATGGTGTTTCTCTGCTAGCATAGGCACAAGTATATAGGCTGTATGGATTTCTCAAAGAGAGCACTCTATAGAAAAAGAAAACTCTGGCAGGATCTTGGGGATGACCGAACAGCACCCCGATTTGCTTAGTTAAAACTAGTCTTTTCATAAGCTATCAGAAATGCATGTTAGCAGATGGACATGGCTGCAGACAGCCAAGAAACCTTGTATGGGCATCGAACATACCAGAGGGCAAGGATGACAGTAGGGAACGTTGCTTTTGGTTAAGGCAAAGTGCCACCTGGCACAAATCCTGGCTGCCATAAGGTTAAAAATAACAAATACTATCCCCATTACATAAGGAAATCTTTTGTCCATGTTTAATTGGGCACTATGATACAGAGAAAAGAATAAATATGTAGCTTCTCTGAGCTCTTAACTTGTGGCTACTGCTTAGGGCCAAAACAACTAAAAATACCGCAGCTGCTTCTAAACAGGGCCTTGTATACAAGCTACTGGTATTAAACAGATGAACTCTGTGTGAAAGTCTAATGTCTAAACATGCTTCTAGGAGCATAAAACCACTTCTTCRTACTGGTGACACCTCAGCCCAGGAGAAGGGCCCTAGTCTTTGTGTTGCTTATAAAAGCCTTCAAAGTATCCGCCTATTCCAAGCCATTAGTAAACCCTGTGGAGGGCTGAATCCTCCAGTCGAGTTCTGCTGCTCGTAACGGTGGAGCAGAGCAGCTCTGATGAGGCAAGTTAAACTGAAACATGCCAGTTTATCCCAGAAGGGCAAGCTGTATTCGCCCGCCTCGTGTGCATGCCTGGGAAGCCCGCAGATCTTTGCAGGTCCCTTTCCAGGGAGGAAACAGCTGCCTCYTTTTCACTTGAATTGGCAGTTTTCAGCCTTTATTCTGGGCAGAGGAAGGCACTGGGTACAGGCCAAGGAGGATGTGTTACTTAGTGACATTTTCTTTTGGGGCGTACAGATCACCACCTTGTTCTCACTGCATTCAACATGAGATGCTGTTAGTGATGAAACTACAGTTGATGTCCAAGCCAAAATCTTGTGTTTCTACAGAAGCTTTGCCTGAGCAAGGCCAGTGTAAGTGAATATCTAACTGCAGCAAGGAAATAAAGCTGTGCTTGTGCCTGTCACCGCCTTGTAGACCATGTGGCTGTTACGTCTTCTAGGTCAGTACAACCTTTGCTTAGGTCACAAACATGTTTTTGAAGCTTTCAGTATTTGCTGTAAGCAGGAACGTGTCCTTCCAGGTCTGTTCTCAATCCTGTGGTTTTCTCTCACCATCTCCTGTGTACCTGAGACAATCTGCTACCAACCCTTTGGTGAAGAGCTCTGTCCTGGTGCTTACCCATGCAGCTGGGGTAGTAGGAGGCATTTGGGGTCCTCAAGGCTTGGGTAAGTAATATTCCATAAGGACCAAAATATCTTTASAATTCATTCCAGCCTCCTTCCCAAGGAAGGATTTCCATCTCAATTGTCCCAACTCTTTCCCAGGAAGAGGTCCMATCAAGCAAATTCAGACCTTATGTTCTAGATATATAGTGACCTCTTTGGTTTCTGATACAAAACTCATTCAAAAACAATCTGCAGCAATTTGTCTTGAGAGAGCCTTCTGCACTATATTATATATTACTTTTCAACAACCAGGACAGTGTGAAAGAGAATAGAGTTTGTGTAAGGAAAAACTACAGTTAAGCTGACAGTTATTTCCAGAGATTGGCTTACTCTTAGAAAATACTCACTGGATCTCTAAAAAATCCAGGGATTCCCCCTCTGCTTTGTAAATCCTTTTGATATTATTTCAGCTGTCTTTGGACAGGAGAGGAAAAAAAGTGACCGCAGAGAAATCCAGAGTACATCTTGACATTGTTTAATGAGAAAATACTGACTTTTGTTGAAGTACCCAATTTAACGCAGAGCAGGCAGAGAGTCCAAGTTCTGTTTCACATTTTAAGTCTTGGTCTCTGCATGAAACACGGCAGGTGAGTGGTGGCTTATGCTCCTTGCTCAGCCGTTGCAGATGATTGCTACTCAAGGACAGGAACGAAGGGAATGTGACAAGTGCAGTCCTTTTACAAACAGCACGTCGTGTGTGCCTTTCTGCTCTGCTTGTGCTGATGCTCCCCTTGCCTTTTAGTAGGACTCCATTGCATGCAATAGGATGTGTGTCTCAGCCTTGCTTTGCATCACTGCTGTGGCAGTGGGTCTTGTATATCTCATAAAACTGCTTAATAGTCAAATTAAACTTTTGACCTGCTGTACAGCTGCAAGTCACTGGTGTTTTCAATCTTCAGCAGGAGGCTTTGAAGGGTATTCTGAGCAATCCAGTGTTACTTCTGTTTTAGGCAACTGAATGCAGATAAGMGAGAACACGAGCCTGTACGTCAGGTGTTTTATACATAAAGGAAATTTCACTATAGCTGTGTGAGTGATCATTGAAAATGGCAAATACTTCATCTCTGAAGTAAATTGCTGATACCTGTACTTTTTTTTTTCTCAGAGAACTGAAACTATTTCCAGATCACCCATTTGCCCATGGAACTTCCTGCTGCAGAGATTCAAAAACAGGTTACCGAGTGCTGCAGCTGCTGCCCTATGAATGTAAATGCATTGTAACATTTCCAGGTGATTTTTTTTTTTGCATATTTGAAACTGATAAAATAAGCCTCTCAAAGGAGGACCTATATGTCARATGTCTTATCTAGAAAATCCTGCTGTTTTTCTCAGACATGATGTTTATCTAGGTCATCTTATCTTTCTTGCAAGCCAACTAGATCATTATAAAGGGCATCTACTTCTCTTGAAATGAATTCAAAATCCAGCTCAGCCTTTTCTRTGGATCCAAGACAGTAAAATGCTTGTAGTCCTGTTCCGATTGTCAGGATGCTAAGGCTATAATTCAAGTCATTAGGCTTAGTATGCAAAGCCCTTCGTAATCTAAGTCTTAAGAATCTGAAAGGTCACTTGTTTCAAATAATCCTGAACAGTGAATGTGAAGTGCTAGTGGTGACAGTTTTGATCCTAAAGTACCTCTTAAAAAAACACTTTTCTTTTTTGTCCTTAAACCATATGCACGTTGATTCAGTATGATCCTAGAGGACATACAAGCAGCTTGACTCCTTGACTCACACAACAGTATGCAACAGGGTTTTATTTTTAAATTATTCTAGCAACTAGATTGAAGGGATGGGYGGTTTGCAGAAGGCTTTGAACAAGCAGTGTGCCTGTGGAAGATCTCTGCTGCAGATAAACCATCAGCAAGGTCTCCAAAATCCTCCTTGGGATGTGCCCGTGTTGAGGCCTGAGTGACTCACGTGAGCAAAGGTGGCTCGAGCAATGTGGGCAGCAGGACTCTGCTCATCKCTTGGTTCAGGCAGCCCCGGGCTAGAGAGCTTTGCTGCAGGAGACGCGTGGCTGGCATGGGCAGGCATTGGGCTGAAAAGGTCTGTCCATGGGCACAACCATGGCCCATGCAAGGAACAGAGAGGGATTTTGATGCCTACCAGTGCAGGACAGTCCCATGGAAGGGAGCAGACAAAAAGTGCATGGTTTAGTGGGAGGGAAGGACATGGAGCAGGACCTTGAGGTGCCAGGAGACACCTGGACTCATGGGGGGAGGGTTGCAGGTGAGGTTCTGCATGGACATTGTCGTGTTGCATTGAGGGAGCCATTATTTTACCCAGTTTCTTAACCTGTCATCAGGAAGGTACCAGGCAAGGGAAGTAATGAATGATAGGTTTTGTTTAACSCTTTCACGYGTCGCTTCGAATGCCCTTTCCCMATACCTGATACTGMTCTGCATCCATATCTTTATGCTGASGGCAGAATGCCTGCTGGGAAAAGGGCTAGATGACTTTCCTTTTTAATATATCCAATTTGTTCAGTACTTGGAGTGATTTCATCCTCATATTGTAKTTATTGAATGATGCTCTGGATAGGGTTAGTTTTGTACCCTGAAGGGCTTTCTTTTCCCTTATATATTAATATGTAACTTCTATTAACATCGAGGCGYGGTGCATGCATAAAGGAGCACTGAGTAGCTAAATTGTAGTTAAATACCTGTGCCCCCCTGGCTCTTGTATATAGAATGATTATTAATACATTGTCCTTGACGTGCTTCATCTGAGGATTCTGCCACAAGATGCCTAGCTGGAGAGGCCTGATCATCCCTTTATTACAGGAGGGAAAAACAGAGGGAAAGAGATTAAAAGATTTGCCGGCAACATAGAACAATCAGTGGCTGTGCTGAAAATAGCAACCAGGCTCCTGGTTTCCATTTCCCAAACCTGGCCTCTAGACAACACTACTATATTAAAAAKGTAAATGCAAATGTAGAAAATAATTCCTTCGCCAACCTTCCYCACTAATATTTTGTCCTTTTTAACTCCTTGCCTCACAGAATAAGCTGGTAGCCTGGCGCTCGGATCAAAGACTCGGTGACCAGATGGGCTGCACTTACTGAGCAGAGGGAAGGAAGCAGGACAGAACCACAGTGACCAGAAAGCCCATGGCAGAAGCTGGGAGGAGGTTTGTGTCTATTTTGAGACAGAGAAGTATTCAGTAGCTGCAGGCAACTGTTCAAAATATTTTGATTACTGTATTTAAGGAAGCCAAAAGTGATACTGGTGTGATAGTCAGCAAGTCAACCTCTGTATTCTAGAAAATATTTCTCTTTTAATGTGCCGCAGATATGAAGTTGGCAGTTTAAGAACACGCTGGTATTTTAACTGTTTGGTATTAAATCTGCAGATGATGAGTAAATCAAACCCAACTGCAGTTTGAAATACATGGCCAGGATGAGCTTCACAAAGGAACTACACAGCTGCAGGGCCTCCTGCTCTTTCAAGCCAGAGATGCTGGCAATGCCATTAATGGTCTCATTCCTTTGGGTTTGTCCCAGCTTTATTTCTGTTCCCATATTGTTCTTCTATGCTGTAAACAGGCTTGATGATCAGAAAATAAAAATAGCGTGTGGATGCACCCCAGGCAAGGAGCCAGAATAAACTTCATGAGTGAAACTGAATATAGAAGTGCTGCACTGAGTTATGCCAAGTAGAGCCCATGTTTAGCACTTTTTAAAGAAGTAATTAGGAAGCAGTCTCCTTTTAAAGGCAAGACAGCTAATCATCTTCAGCGTGGTCATTACGGAACCATGATGCTGTGAATTAGGGCTAAATCCTGGCAAAATCACTGCTGTATGTGATTGGGTGTGAGATGTGGCGGCACTTGCTCAGAAATCCCCTGCAGAGCTGGTGACATCMGTACATAGTTCAGCACTGCATCCAGCGCCCAGGGGGATCAACACGTTGTCATCCGGACCTCTGAAAAAGAAAATCAATGTTACTGCAGCCTGTGAAGGGACTGAGYGTGTTCCAAATTGGAGAATCACAGGATGGCTGAGGGTGGAAGGGGCCTCTAGGGATCATCTAGTCCAACCCCCCTGCTCCAGCAGGGACACCCCGAGCATGTGGCACAGGGTGGCATCCAGGTGGGTTTTGAAGACCTCCAAACTACCCTTCACCCTCACCCTACTCCYGTTCAGTAGATATTCAGGGGAATACATGGCAAGGTCACTTACAGTTTGGCTTTGTGTGCCTTCTATGTGTCAAAATACTGCTTAGGACAAATGTTACGATACCTAAAACAATTCAAGCAGGCTCCTCTAAAGCAGCTCTGGTTCAACAAACCCAGACAGGAGGARTCAGTGAGGTAGTCCTGGTGCTGGCTGCCATCTCTACATGCTTTTGGCATCCAACTCTCACACCCTTTGAGCTAGGCTTCAAGATCTATTTCATCTCAGATTTTGCAGCCTATCAGAGGAGGTACCTGCCAGCTGATTGCTTAAACGTTTAGGATTAAGGCAATAGCAGCTGATGTTGGAAATGGTAGAGAGGTTTAAGGATCCTTAGGTTAAGGATACTAAAGTTAGGGGAGCTTTCTGAGCCAGGAGAGGGTGGGCAGATATACTGCTGAACCAGACATGTTGTCTTGACATCCCTCCAGCCCTGGATTTATTTATTCATGCATTTTTTAATGTATGTATTTATTATCCCAGGGGTGATGCTGTGTGGATTGCTGTGGCTGGGTTTCAATCAGGCTGGGAGGAAAGAGGTTTCTTAGCAACCTCGGCATGATGTATGGATCCCTAGGATGAGGTTCTCCCTAGGATGGAGAGGATGGTGTTTCCTAGCAACCTGGAGCCACATGGATTGGCCTGGCCAAGTCCTTAGCTGAAAAGAAAGCATGACGGTTCCTGCTGAAGTTAATTCCTGTTAATTTCAAAATCTCACATAAACTAATGGGAAAGCCCGGCTGCTGTCATCTTTCTAATACATCTTTCCTAAACCTTCTCAGCTCCTGCTGGATCCCTCTCATCGCTGTTCAACCGGAGCTTAGGTGAATGGAGTTGGAGGGGATGAACTCGTGAACTGTGGTAGGAAGCTCAGGAGATGCCCTGCTCTGGAGCATTAGGAAGCTCCTTGATCTGAGGAGGTCTCCGAGGAGCGTGTGCGTCTSGCGGGTCCCTCACCTGGGCGCAGAGCGATGCTGCGACGCTGATGTGGGAGTGACACCTGGTGGCGCTCAGACCAGGGCGATACAGGCTCCTCTGCATGGATTTGTGCAGCTCTGGCCGTGAATGAAGCTCGTCAAGGTGAGATGGGACCCAGGAATTTCTTCCTAGAATAGGCTTTGAGATTATAACGGGTTCTCCTTTATGGAAAGGATAATACTTGTAAATATTTACACTGTGGCTTCAAATATTTTATTCCAGCAGCTCAATTTAAGTTCTCATAGCCATAAAACTGCAACACATAATGTGCACTGACTATTTCTGTCTYTGCCTCTGAGCATCTTCTGTTTTGMTAAGGCTTTGGCACTCTCAGGTCCTTTCAATTACTGGGAAAACCTGTTTAGAAAAAGCTAAAGCCAGTATTCAGCTTAGAAGCCAGTATTCAGCTTAGACCATTGAAGAATTTAACTCTCTTCTAACAAAGGTCTGGTCCATGGATCTCAACGGAAAGCCCCAAACCCCTTCAAACTCGGTGAGAGCTGGTGCTCCAGAGCCCTGCTCGGGTATGTGAGTCCMTGGTGGGAAGCTCCCCCATAGAGGACAGACTTTCCTAAAGGTTCGTGTCCTAAAGGCTGGTGTCACAGTCAGCAACAGGGTGGCTGCAGCTTGGCTCCTGGGACTTGCCCCACGGTTGTCACCACGTGTTAATGAACTGAGCAGAAAGCTCCGAGGGAGCTCGTGTTGCTTCAAAGAGCTGCTCCCAGTAACATTGAAAACACAATTTGAAAGAAAAATAAATGGAAAAGGGCTCTTTCTTTCCCCCTTTGGAAGCCTGTGGTTGCTTCCCGGGGCCGCGCGGCCGAGACCACCCAGGCGCCAGCAGCTCCGTCCTCGCTGCCCTCCCCTCGCACGAGCCCGGCAGCCAGAGCGGATCAAACGGCGTTTTCCAGGCTGCACCTCRGAGCAGCCAGCCCGGAATCCAGCTTTTATTTTCTTTTTTATCTTAACAAGGTTGGCTTTTGTTTGCTGTGCAGCAATACGGCATTCGGGGCAGGACTTTGCCTGGGACCCATGTTTGCTTTGGAAGAAGGGTCGGGCTCGACCTCTCCCTTGACGCCAGCAGGATGGCAGCGGCGCTGGAGATGCCACCGAGAGGCTGGGGGGCTGTGGCCAGCGACGGAGACCATTCCTGTGGGTCTTGGGGTGGCCTCTGTGGCAACTCCCCCMCTGCATCGGGATGGGGTTGGCCACAGATGCCACCAGAGAGCAGACACAGAGGGAAAGCAAAGGTATTTTTTACCAAGAGGGGAAGACAGGCAGAGTAGAAGCTGAAATCTTTATTCAGAAAAAGAACAGCAAGGAAAAAAAAAAGTATTTTAAATATGTAGTGTTTGTGCATATTTAAGCACTGGGTAAAATGTGGGATTGAAGCTCTGTGGACTAGAGGCCTGAGAGATGGGATGAGAATGCCAGAAATGAGGATTTAAAAAGCGCAGCAAATCCTGCTCCAAAATGCCCTGCAGCTGTGTTTGGATGAGGGAAAGGAGGAGCCCGGTGCTGTCCTTGAGGGAATCCTGAAGCCTCAAGAAGGAGTGAAAAAAAAGAGAGCAAAAATTAAATCCTGTGCTAATTATTGTTCAAAACCACCAAAGGCTCAGGAAGGACCTCAGTGAATCAGCACTTCATACGTGCGGGATAGACTAGGATGTGGCTGCGTGTGACAGGGACTGTCCTTCCCATGTACAAAATCCATGACTGTTTTGGGGCCAACACCGTTTAAGAGCATCTCTCTCCGTGCTTCCCTTCCTGTAATTCTCCTGAGACCTGGGAAACCACCCTGCCCTCGAGCGACTGTAAAGGTTTAWTTTTTCAAAAGGGTCATTGATTCCCGGGTAAAGATTAATTTTCATTTTAATRTTTAACTTAAATTGCTATGTGAAAATGTTTTTTTCGCGCCATCTAGGGAGATGCTCTGATCTTTGCCCACATTGGGCCCTTTCACAAGTTGCTTCACTCAGCGGGTAATAAATAACTTTCCCTCCTAACAGGGTGTGGGGAGCGGGTTGGCATCGGGGTGGTTTCGAGTGTGAAAAGATGCAGCTTCTCCTACCATTTCCTACTGAGCCTCCCTAAAACRCCTTTCTGGAGCGGCTGTGGTGACAGGGCAGGAGCCAGGAGGGCCCCCTGGGAATGGGGCAGCAACCTGGGAATGGGGCAGCCACATAGGAAGTCCTTGTCCAGGCTAGGACAGCGGTGCAGATAGCCAGACTGCCGGGCTCGCCACAGCAAAATGTCGTTTGCAACACGAGCGGGTTTGGGTYGGAGAGCCTGTTCCAAGGCAGCTTYTCYGGGGTTTGGAGCAGGAATGGGTGTGAATGGAGACGCTGTTCTGCGTGGTCTGCTTTGTGGGGGAGGCTCCTCGTTTGAAAGTAATTTGTAGCTCTTGTAAATGCAGAGCTTGCTGCACTTTGGAACAGTCCCAAAGTGTCCTGAAGGACTCCAAAATCTTCRTGTTGTAGAAGGGCTCAAAAGACACCTTGGATGCCCCTCTCCCAGCTACAGGACTGTTGCACGGGTTGTGAGGTTGGAGTGGTTCCCCAAATGTGRCATGTGTTTCTTGTAATGGCTCTGACAGGTCTCACTCCGTTAGAAGCTGCCAGCTGGACAGCAGATATTTTACAARGCCTTTCACATATATATCGATCTAATAATGTACCTCTCCAAGGCACAATATTTCTTATTGCTTCTGTCACGTGAAAAGCTAAAGTGGAACCAGTTAACACAATGCTGCAAGCAGGAGGAAATGCTCCTCGCTGGAAGACTCAATGATTGACCTAGAGTGAATGTCTGCATTGGCCAGACYAGCTGCTTCCATGCTAGACAAGGGATGGATAATGCACGGAGGGTTGTTTGGAGGGTTGGTATTTGTAAATTCAGGGTAAAATGAATAGTTAGATAGAAAGGAACGGACACGAGGGATGAAGAGGAAATGTGGAGAGAGATTTAGTGATCACTGTCTAATAATAAAGCAGATATGGGATTCAGAGGTGCTGATTCTTTCTGCTTTCTGTCTGTTCTCAGACAGAATAATCTGAGCTCAGAATTCATGGAATAAGGGAAATCTGCCCTGTTCCCACTGTGTGGGGAGCCGCAAAACGCTACCACCCGTAGCAGTGTTTGGACTTTGCCTTCTGCACATGTATTGTCCAGATTTTTTGGAGAGCTGGGGCAGGAGGGAAGGATTATGCAAATCYGAGCAAAAGTCCTCATATCAGTTTCTCTAAATAAATATAGCGTGAGTTTTCTAAAACACAGCTTGGCTGCAAGGCAGGCTCCACCAAAATATGGCTGCCTTCTTGTTCCTCTTTATTTGTGGGTTGTGCACGTTGCTTTTATTAGCTGCACTCTATGTCTCAAAGGGGTTGAAACAGTCRTCTTTGAATTTGCCTCCTGGACCATTTCCTCTTCCAGTTATTGGTAACCTGCACTTGCTGGATATCCGAAGGCAGGATAAGTCCTTAATGAAGGTAAGGAGCAATATCCCTTATTATCMGTGTGTTCAGGATTAGCACTTAAGTTTAAAACTCTGTCACCACGAGCTGTTCTAGTTGTTCAGTGCCAAAAGCAACTGAAAGAACTGCAATGAGTTCTAAAGGTTTAAGGAAACTGCTAAGTCCTGACTCTGGAAGGACTGGTATTAAACATAAGTAGTCCTTGTGTGAGAAGAGCTGTGAGCACGTTGAAAATTGCTTGTGTTATTCAGGACCTGTGACCCTGAATTCTGTCACTTCTTGTGTTGTGAAATACTGGAATAGTTACRTGTCCATGTAACTGAATTGAAAGACTTGTGCTTGCCAAAAAATTTCATATTTGTTATTCATGTGCTGTTTTTTCATGGGAACACTCATTAATGTAGCACGCTTCAGCCAAGAGAGGTAAGACAAATCATTTGAAATGGCAAATGACAGGAGGTTATGTAAGGCAGATTTCTGCATAGGAATTACAAGCACCTTGTGTCTGCAGCCCAGAAAAGGGGGGAAATTTCAACCAGTTTATTCTTTCAGAGCTGAAATGCAGGACAGTGGATGTTCCACATATCAGGACAACAGGGTGTGATCCTGAGACCACAGGGTCTGATCGATCAGGATCGATCACCAAACTTCAAAGCTGAGCTTGGTTGGGCTTTCCAGGGAATCAGCCAAGCGGGAAGGGAGGCTGTTGCCGAGCAGACGTGGTCACCAATGCCCTGCCCCGACTGGCACTGGCATAAGGAGCTGCAAAGGRCAGAGGACGGGGCCCATCGGCCTGCAGTGATGGGCAGGACGAGGCCAAGGTTGGTGTGAAGATGCTGAAATGGGCGAGATGTGTCATGGGACGTTGCACCTAGACCAGAGGAGCAATCGAGGTGACGACAGAGGCCAAGGACATGACAGGCAGGCAGGTAGCACTGGGGCTGTCTGCAGAGGAAAGCACTTTGAGTTGCTAAAGCAGAGTCTTGAGCAGTTGCTGACCCTGTGCAGGCAGCACCCTGGGAACGTGCCCGGCTCCTGGGGCTGCTCCTCAGGGAATGGCTGCAGCGCCGGGCGCTTTGTCCGCTCCTGCTCTTCCCGCTGCTCTCCCGTGCCGGCGCTGCCCTTCCCGTGCTCACGGGCAGACATTCCCCTTGCAGGCAGCTCCGTGTAATGCGTTTCCTATCGGCCTTGTGCAATTGTAGTAATGATTTGACAGCTGACTTGCCAGAAGGCTTTTAAGGTGTTAGCGAGCAAATGGCATGAAATAGGAAATCCTCCCTAAAAGGAGAATCCTTAAAGGATTTCGTCATGAAAGTTGTATAGTACTTGATGTGGCAACTGAAACATTATTTTGAGCAGATGGCTGAAGACAGAGTTACAGAAGCAGAGAATGGTTGAGGTTGGAAGGGAGCTTTAGAGACTTCCACTGTTTCAGTTTGTGCTTGTTGTCTCTCCTCCCGTCACTAGGCACCACTTAAAAGAAACAGACTCTATCTTTTTTACWTATTTATATGTATTTGTAAGACCCACATGCATGCACCTTTCAAGGCTCACGTTCAACCTGCCATCCACCAGGACACCCRGGTCCTTCTCCACAGAGCTGCTTTCCAGCAGGTCAGTTCCAGCATGTGCAGGAGGTTGTTCCTCCCAAGGCGCAGGGCTTTGTACTTGCTATCTTGGAACTTCATGAGGCTCCTCTCTGCTTTRATATATCCATTCTAGGTGAGTCGTGTTATACATCTTTGCATTAATTGCTGTAATAAATAAGGACGTCTCGGTTCTTTCATCCTCTTGTGGTCCTCTGTAGCGCTGCAGTCTGACAGGTCAGCACTTGATCCACTGCCGTCTGGTTACTCTTCTTAATGCTTTTGTGCTATCGTTAGCGTCATGTCATGTTGTGTTCTGCCTGTCTTACCCTCCTGGACCAAACCATGTGAGTACAACTGACTCAGGAGTGTGATTATTGAAACCGTTGGGTTAAGTAGGCCAGAGTTGGTTGCTCTGATTTCTGTTTTGAGGGGCTCAAGGCTTAAACTTTGGCAGCCCTCCAGCCCTCCTGACCGCAGAACAAGGAGCGAAGGCAATTCTCTAACCACCGCAGCAGGATGTGCTGCTTCCACTCATGAATTCCTTGTTGTGTTTTTTCTTTTTCCCTAGATTTCAGAGAAATATGGCCCTGTGTTCACTGTGCATTTGGGGTTCCAGCGGACCGTGGTGCTGACCGGCTATGATGCAGTAAAAGAAGCTCTTCTGAACACTGACGTGTTTGCAGACAGACCAGCTATACCCATATTCCATCACATCCAGCGTGGAAACGGTGCGGGCGGTTTGGGAAGATGAGGATGTGTTTACTATGATGCCCTTAAATGCTTGCTTGGAATTGCAGCAGTACTTCAGGGTCTTGAGCCAGGCCCTTACAGTCAAGACCTACATTTTTAGGAAGCATGGGAGAGGATTGATTGTTTTTAAGAGAAATGCTCTGACTTTTTTGTTATTGTTTTAGAGGTCACATTTGGAGGGCTTTTTGCCATGCAGAGGATGAAAGTTATTTTTTTCACGTGAGAGCTGTTATTCTTATGCAATTGCTTTGCTGCAGTAACTGGGAGTTCAGACAAAGACAGGATCACGCATGAGTCATGACAAAGACTGCAAGAACTGGCAGCAGTGCAACAGCATGGGCTGTACATACCTCAAACAATTACTTCTGTAAACACATTTTTGGCATGCTTCTGAACTGCATGTTAAAAAGTAATATATTGCCCAAGACTAGACATTGAAAAACAATGAGGGGACTAATCCAGAGCTCAAAGGAAAAGATCTGCTGACCTAATACGTATAGAATGTGTACAGCGTGTTGGTCTTTTTCTTCCCACTTTATAATAGTGGGGCCCAATGCAAGGAAGGGCACCCTATGCCACTTTTCAAAGTAACRTATGAAGATATAGACCGTGTTCAGTCCTTGAAGCCTTCCTGGGAAAGGAGGACTTCTGAATTAAGCCCAAAACAACTCCGTGTCCTCCTGGATGAGTGATTCCAAGTGTGCCATTGGGGATAGAGCAGCGTAGCACAGCACTGAAAGCAATGCTTGAATGTTCTCACTGCATTGCAGCTCCTCACAGCTCCTCTGTGGGAGGAAAGGTACTTCCCTGTAGCCTGTTCCTTGTCTTCCTGCGCAGCAATAAGTTCATCCTCTMCAAGACCAGCTGTTCAGAGAAGTGGTTTATGTTTGTGATGTGGATAAAACACRGTCATCTGMTCCTAGCCCTGCTCTCTGAAACAGMTGGATGKTTTTTTTAGGCAAAAAACACAACTCAGTCTGAGACAAATACCATATAAAGTGCATGTTACTGTGTACGGCTGCAAAGAGGCATCTCTAGAACCACGTGAAACACGGGGCTTTGGCGTGAACAGTGACTGATCTTTTAAACGATCAGGTTTGGACCCTCCCTGGGGATGCAGCTGCCTCGCTGAGCCCTGCAGCCAGCGCTCCAGTCCTCTCCCAAGCTGGCTTCTCCAGGGAGGGTTGTCCAGAAAATATCCGTGCTTCCCAGCTGTGTTTTCAGCAGTTGCTTGGAAAATCCCACGCCGCCGTGGCAAACCCAGCGTGCGCTTCYTCCCTAGGTGTGTTCTTCTCTTCTCAAGAGCTCTGGAAAACAACCCGGAGGTTCACCATGGCGACCATGCGGGATCTCGGCATGGGAAAACGCCTGGCSGAGGAGAGGATTCAGGAGGAGCTTCACTTTCTCCTTGACCTGATCCAGTCCTTCCAAGGTGAGCCGGGGATTTGGAGGTGAAGTATCAGTTCCTTTTATGTTGCTTTACAGAGCTGCTGCAAAGGCCGCTGGTTGCTCCAGAAATGACAAATACACTTGTGATTTTGTTCAATTTTAGGTGAACCTTTCAGATTACGGTTTTTGAATACGGCCCCCACCAACATCACTTTTGCTATACTCTTTGGGAAAAGGTTTGATTATAAAGATCCCACATTTGTCACTCTCTTGAGGCTCATCGATGAAGTCATGCTCCTCCTTGGCTCTCCGTTCTTGCATGTAAGTTGCCCTCTGTGCTGAAATGCTCCAGTATCTTGTCTGAGTTTGTTGGTCAAGCAGATTTCTGTTGCTGGACAGTTCTTGAGAATCTTGAGGGCACTGAAACCTAAGATACTTAGCTCTGTGGTTTTCCTTCTTTATGAAATCCTGTTGCATAAACTACAGTGGACAAAGAAGGTCCAGCATGACACTAGAATGAACATGTGCGTGTGACCTTGCTCGCAGAGAGCAGGCACTATGCGAGGTGGGAGGAAGCCCAAGAGCCTCCATGGAATTCCGCACTATAGACTCTGACCTTTCCATATCGATCTTCAGTAATTTATCTAGCAAACGTTGCAGTTTAAGGTAACTYGTTGTCTCCTGTAAGGGAACAGACCCTATTGCAGGAGAGCTCTGGAATTTGGGCAACCTTCTTTCTTCAACGTTTCACCGTAACCTCAGGAAAAACATCCTGGTGTGTCTCAAAAATGTTGACCACATTTTTCCAGAGAATTCAGAGGGATTCTGCTTGTTTTGTCGTCATTTCCCCTATGTTTTTCCCGCTGTTGATAAAGTATCGATAGTACCCAGAACAAGCACCCAAAACCCAGCAGCTCCCACTCCCTGGTATTTGYAGTCCAAAAGATCTCATATGAAAGAGACAGGGGAAATGGGCATCTCTTGGAGAGAATGACCAGGGTTTCTTTCTTTTAAAATACACCAGTATAAGACTGTTGAAAGATTGCCTTTCCATGTGCACGTATCATTGGAAATACCCTGGCCTGTGTCAGTTCTTGTGTGCTGAATRCTGTGTGACTGTCCCAAAATTAACCACACCGCTTGTTGGGACAAGTCTGTGTGTATTTAGGAGTCATAAGGATTTGGTATTTTGGTCTCTTGATCCTTTTCAAGAAGCTTCTGAGGTTACAGAGGAGGGAGGGTAGACGTGATGGCACTGGTGGCTGTCACCATGGCATTAAATCAACTGTGAGTCAGGCTGACCTTGCTAAACAGAGCGGCACAAAAAGTGTATCCCACATAAGAGGTATCCCCTGAGCAAACAGCTCTTCAGCTTAGTCCTCCATCACAAGGCCTGGACTATTAGTTACTTAAGATAATATCAAAAAAATCAATGCTTTGTGTTTTTTTAAAAAAAAGATGGTGAATTTATCACCAGTATGAGAATTACTTACAACAACAAGTATGAATAACATCCTTTTTTTTTATAAAAAAAAAGCAGGCTTAGATTTTGCAGAAGATGGCAAAAACAAACAATTAGCACAAGGTAAAGCATGAGACTTGTCATTTTTATTCTGCAGCTGGTTTATTTATTACCATTGAGAAATGGTGTAAGTAACTTCCCCGCACATAAAGCGAAASTGTTTATTGTGCGGTGAAATTTAATGGTGCTGAGAACTGAGTGTAATTGATTTATAATTCGCGCGAACGTTAAAAATGATGATCTAACRACTTTAAAACGTAAGTATTTTGGATTACTAAATGTTTGGGATTTGGGGGGTAAAGCGTAATGCTTTATCTTTTTTGCTTTATTACCKCTTTAAAAACGTAATTTCATTGTTTCACCAGTTTACTATCGCTTTCCCTTAATTGTATTTTTTTAAWTTGTGTTTATAGGCTATGTCTAGACAAGTCTGATAGGCTCATTTATTTCTGTAGAGATTTTTTTTAATAAGAGGAGACACTTTATACACTAAATTTTTTTAGTTACCAAAAAACAAGAGCCTCCAATACCATGTCATTTGGTTATGCACATAAATGGTTTCTCCGTTATGATACTCAAGTTTTACAACATAATGAGTGTTTATTTTTGGTTTAGTCTTGTTATGCTGTATTTTCTTTCCTTTTTAGTTATTTAATTTCTATCCATTCCTTGGATTCCTCTTCAAACCTCACAAGATGATACTGGMAAAGGTGGAAGAGGTGTGTGTGATCTTAAACAAGCACATCAAGGAGAGCAAAAAGAACATGAATGCAAACAACTTGACGAGCTACATCGATGCATTAGTCTTCAAACAGCAAGAGGTATTTAAACAATATATTGACTCCTAGGGTGATATCATATGCAGAGACGCTCGAGGCTGCTTGCCTAATGACCAYGCTCTACTAAGGTCTATATAGAGATGTTTGGGATAAACATTCTCTTATTGTACCATGGATTTTTAATCCGTGTTAAATACTGGGCACTGCAGGAAAGGCAAGGAAGAACTCACTAGATCATACGGCATGGAAATTTAAAGCGTGTCCTCAGGTGTCACCACTTGCAGAAGTATTTACCTATATAAGGGTGGATCTTGAAGGAGGTTCCCAGATAAAATTAGGATTTCCAACACTCTTCTGCATCGTATGACTCTGGGCTTGAGAGGCCACACAGAAACCTTATTTTAGTTCTGCCTTTTCCTTTTATGTCTCAAAAGGAGAAAGATAAAAGCAATACCTCCTTTTACGATGCAAACGTTCTGGCCTCTGCACTTGACCTGCTCATGGCTGGCACTGAGACAACATCCACAACACTGCAATGGGCCGTCCTGCTGATGATGAAGTACCCCGAGATTCAGAGTAAGATGCTTTTATRRTCTTRCTTTTCATACAGAGAGTACAGYCTGAGCAGTTTATGYKGCCATTGRGGAYYARAGGATCCACTGGGTTGCTCTCATCYCTGTTTCTGTGCAGAGATGCTTCCGTGCAACCTCCTGCTGTGCCACTCCTCATCGCCCTGGGTCAGTCTGCCAGCAACCAGTGTGGGTTGGGGTTTGGGGGATGCTTTGCCACCCAGGAAAACACAGTTTGTGCCTTTTTCCCTGTAGGAAAGGTACACGCAGAGATTGAGCAAGTTCTTGGCGCTGGTGGCCTGCCTGCCTTTGAGGACCGGAAGAACCTGCCGTTCACCAACGCGGTGATCCACGAAGTGCAGAGATTTGTCACCCTCCTGCCGCACGTTCCACGGTGCACCTCTGCTGACACTTGCTTTAAAGGCTACTTCATCCCTAAGGTATGTGCTTAGGTGCTGCTCTAAAGACCGAGTGGGGTGGTTCCCGTGGAGCACATCGTGACCCACAGCAGGAAATGTCACCAGGAGAGGAGGAACCGAGACGCAGGGCCCTTGATGGGAAAGCAGCAGCATCTTTCCCTTTTGCTTCATAACTTGGGCAAGACAATAAGCATTATTATTAATTACACATTAGGTAGTAAATCTAGCATACTGGGTAGCCCTGTGAAGGGTCTCCTGGTCACACAGAAGTTCAGAAATTTGGTTTTCAGTGGTAGAGGTTGTCTTGCAGACATAGCTCAAAGGGAGGTGAGATTTATGAGGTTGAATGGGCAAAGCCAGATGTTTGCTACGTGTGGCTAAAGCTGGAAGTGGTTATGCTGCAGGGAACAACAGTGATTCCTCTGCTCACCTCGGTGCTGCTGGATAAAACGCAATGGGAGACCCCAGATGAGTTCAACCCTAACCATTTCCTTGACGTGGATGGGAACTTTGTGAAGAAGAAAGCTTTCCTGCCCTTCTCCACAGGTAATGACAGGGTTTGATCCTGCACAGAGTCCAGCGTGCTCAGTGCCACTCAGAAGACTACTGTCAAGGGGCAGGATAAGAGTCTTTGCTAGGACAGTTGTGGTGATTATTTTACAAATATCTGCCCTGGGTTCTGCCGAGTTGCAAACAGCCTCTCAACCCACACTCAGAGGCACATTGGGCCCTGGTCTTATTGTTTAAAGACACCACTGGAAACTACAAAAGATCCAGTGCCTTCCAGCAAGAGTCTACTTTGCCTTGGGAAGGCMAATTTCCAGGTTCAGTTCCCAGGTTAAGTCAGAGCCTGCAAGGAACTGAACAGCCCTCTTTGAATGTGTGTTGGAGACCAGTGGCAATGCCTGCTGAATGTCAGCCTTGCTGTTTTGCATTTCTGTCTGTGCTGCCCCTCACACGACTCTTACTAAGTAGCAGAGCAGAGCTGTTGAGCTGAGCCAGCACCTACCTGTTCACACTACAAACGGCTACAAATTTTGGCGTTGCAGGGAGGAGAAACTGCATTGGAGAAAGTCTTGCCACGGTGGAGCTCTTCATCTTCTTCACAGGCTTGATGCAGAAGTTTACCTTTAAACCCCCACCTGGAGTCAAAGAATCTGAGCTGAACACAACTGCAGAGGCTGGATTCACCATGAGGCCTCACCCACAGAGTGCTTGTGCTGTGCTTTGCAAATAAACCCTAGGCTCTAAACCAGAAAAATCCATGTCGTTAATCCATGCAAAAGCAGAGAGTCCAACAGATGCASCAAGGAGAAACCAGACCCCTGTGCAGTAGAAACAGATAGTGTCTTCTCACTCAAGGACTTGCAAGTGCTTAACATTTGTTGAGCAAAGATTTTTTCTAAGGAACTGAGGAAAGCCAGTGAGTAAAATTACCTGGAGAATTCCAGCCATGTGTGTGACTGAAAATGGCAGGAYAGTCACTGCTTTCCTTTATGCATTAAACACATGACACAAGAACTTAGGCTAGTTCTGAGTGGCTGGGAGAGAATGTTTCTCAGCACGGGGTTATTGCTGCATTTGGAGAGCAGTATGAAATACATCTGTATGTGTCTCATCCCCTTATCTCAGCTCTTTTCCCATTCCCCGATGTGGATTTTCAGCTGACATACTCTTTCCTGTTCCTTCTATGTGCTATGGATGTTCCTCTACCACCTTGCAGACTTCCAGGTACTGAATCTTGCACTTTTTAGGTTCCCCTTCAGCTGAGGGGTCTCAACAAAGTTTCTCGGGACTCTCCAGCCTTTTCTGGGCACTGTTTCTGCTATTCCTGCACTGATATAGGACTAATAATTCTCTTCAGAGTAGTCCAAACCTCCATCTTCTACRTTTGTCCAAAGATAGCTCAGATAAGCACAACCTCATTTCAGACTGCTGTATTCAGACAAAGAGGGGTGCAAACTTTACAAAAATGCTTCTAAAATGCTCTTAAATGGCACATAAGTGGCAAATCCAGGCAATGTGAAAGAAAACTCATGCATCTCCCCTTTCTTCTGTGGAATTTGTTGGGATCCTCCCTTTTTCTTATGCTGTTCTCTCTTCTCCTGAAAGTACTKGAGATGGGCTTCACCTCGCCCTCTCATCAGTGCAGGCAGTAGGACACTTCTCCATAGCATCTGACGTCTTCCCCGCTCTGAAACGGTAAGCAGAGGCCAGAGGATCTCCTAAGCCTGCAATGGGAGCTGAATTGAACCCTTGTCCCACGTTGTCTGGCCACGTAAACCCATGGCAGAGACCGAGGTCGAAGAAAATCCCCAAATGCCCCAGGAYGGGAAGGAGACTCCTCCTGTTCCCAGCACACCACCTGCTTCTTGCAAGTTAATGATAAATTAATATGATATATGATAAATGTATATGGTAAGTGSGTGATAATGCACATGTCTGAGCACCTGGCCTGGCTCACAGGTGAACCTGGTTGAGTGAGGGGTGCGTAAAGCCGCAAGGTTGACATGCTGCCCTCGGCCTGCATGGTGGGGCGCGTTACCCCGGTTAAGGACCGCGGGGCTGGGCTGGCACTYGGAGGGGCTGTGGTGCCATCTCGTGGCAAAAGGAGAATAGAAAGAATGCTCCTGCACACAAAACCCCTCTGCATGTCCACCCATGTCAGGTAGCCCTCCACTTGTGGGTCTCTGCGGGCGCTCCACACAGGACACGGGGACACTCTGCCCGTCCCTGCTGGCGACGGTGCGAGTGCAGGAGTTCACACCTGCAGAAACCACCCCCATGGTCTGTCCCTGCAGCTCTGCCCTCTCCTCAGGTCCTCAGGCTGGTGTGTGGCAGGGCACAAACATGTTTTGCAGCTAGAAGGAAGACCCTCAGGGCCACTAAGGAATGTGAGAAGATATTTCCACCCATTTTTAAGCCTCAAGAGCCAATGTTTTCTGCTAGATAAATCTGTAGCTGAGTCATAGTCGATGTTCTGCCATCATTTGGCTGAACAAGTGAATGGGAGGAGGCTCTTTCCCTTGCAGAGATGTACTCAGCTGTCTAATTGTGTGCTTGGGAGTGACCACTTCTATCCGTCTGCTAATGCGTGCACAAATAAGATACATTTTTTTAAAGGAATCAAGGAACGGGTTGCTGGTGCCCATTTGCATCTGGGGGTTGGTGTCTTGCTGATGTTCCCTGACGCACTCGTGTCACTCAGTCTTGCTGGATTTCTGCATGGGGCCAGYGACACTGCAGGCTTTGATGTGTCTGCTGGAGCACCCATGTGGAAAGGGGTGTCTGGACAGTGCAGGCGCTGGAGGCTGCTCTGCAGGGTAGGAAATCTGGTCTCTCTCCTCAAAAGCCCCAAGACCTGTGACAATGAGTCAGGTCTGAAGCTGCTTGAGGGAATTGGCTCAGATTTGAACCCAACCCCTTGTTTTCTGGTTCTGTTCCTCCCAYTCCCAGTGGGTGGTTGTCACATCTGCCCTTTGAGTTCATGTTACTTTAGGGAAGGAGCCTCCAGATGTGAAGGGTCCCCAGCTGAGCTGTTTCTCGGTAGAGCTCTTGCCCRTGGATTACCAGTCAAACTGATAATATCCACTGTCACTCTGGGCTCGGAATCAGCATTTCAGGGCATTTACRTTTCTGTGTAAGGCCAGGTTGGGTGGCAGCCACATGGGGAAGATATTGGCAACTTAAAACTTTATTKGGTTTCTGTGAAGGAGGAAACATAAACATTCTGATATTGCACATGATAAGGTAATGAATGTGGAGAAGCAGCAATTCACAGGCAGATACGAGAATGGGAAAATGCCTGAGCTGTGAGCTGGAATGAGGCTGAGGAATATGGTGGCAAATATAGGAGCACTACAGACACAGAGACAGACAGACAAAGATATAGAGKGAGGGAAACAACAAAATCTGGTCTCTTCTGATCCCTAATTCWGTGTGTGTCTGTATGTGTGTCATACAAGCAGCATGAAATTACACTGTCTGCAAGGAAAAATCACATGTTTGGTTCCAATGGCCAGGTTATCCCAAATACCAGAGTGATTACTCCTGGGGTCCTAGGAGATRGAGAGTGCTATTTAACAAAGTCAGAAGAGGCGCAGAGATCTATAAAAATGAATTTGCTTTATTTTCCATGCCTTTAGCACTTTATGATCAGTTTCTGATACAATTCTTGTGTAGCGTTATGATTTAGACTGCAAAGTTAGAAATGTAGACTCTCTCTGCTCAGRCTATGAGGCAGTGTTGAACCTGGTGAAGACTTGCCTGTCTAAACAGTTTTGCACACCTTATGGCATCTCTTTGGACACCGTTCCAGGGAAGAAACAACGCCATGCATGAATCACAGTGAGTGGCAATGTATGTCACAGCTTTTGGGGATTTTTTTGCAACATTTGGAGCCTCATTGCTTTGCCATGGGGGCTGCATGTCGGATCCATGTGGCTCATGTGCTGCTTGCCCTTCACCAGACAATCCTCTTGGGCCTTCCAGTTGCTCCATGCACAGCATCCTTCTCTTGAGGAGACCTACGTGCGCATCACTGCATGCCAGCACGCTGGCCAGGCCACCTTCCATAGGGTGTTTATCAACCAGCAAGAAGGATCGTGGTTACTGAGTGCCCATATACACCTCTTACAGCTCAGGAGCAAAGAGGGGGAGATGTGGAGGTGGAGAGTGGCTGCGTGGAAGTGGATGGAGGCAGTGGGAAGGGGATATGGACGTGAATGATGCGGTAGGGTGGGAGATGCTGAGTCCTAGCTTAGCTACGTGGAGTCTGAGTGGCTTCCCTGCTCCCATGAGTTGCTCCCTGACAAGGCTGTGGTTATTCACGCAGGACAGCACAGGTTGCCTGAGGCCGAGGCCTTAACGTGAAGGTTGTTTCGGGGACGGTAAGGTCCAAGTCGGCCTCTGAAACCCCTGGCTGGGGTTGAAATGTAAATGTCTGCAGCAGCCCTACGAAGAAGAGGAACAGTTCCATCTTGGCGAGGCTCTCTCCGATGCAGTTCCTTCGCCCTGCAGATGGAAGAATTGAGTTTATGTGATGAAAATAACAAGTCCTCTAATTCCCTCCGTCCCAGGACCCATCCCTTCCAAGACTTCCCATTTAGCTTGTCAGCTCTTTGCTGCAGATGGGCTCTTTAGCTGTGTATGTTGGTGTTTAGTGCAACAGGGCTGGGTAATGGGGTATGGTTTTTGCATGCATTACATTATKGAGAACAGATGCTTCCCTTTACCCAGACTCACGTGGAATTATGAATCTTCCGAATCTCTCAGCGTCTYTTGCCAACCTCTTCCTCTTAAAAATCAGGCTGATAGAAAAATACTGTTGACTGCTACAGTGGGATGGTTTGACAACTTGCTTTTCTGGTGGAATTTTATCCTGATCAGCTGCACTTTTCTAAAAGATTGTCTGTTCTCTCCTTCCTCGTTTTTGTKCTAGAGTCTATGCCCTTATATGAGTATCTATAGGAGTGAAATACTCAGACAGTAAGAACTGACTTCCCAGTATCAGAAAATGCTGGTGAAACTCTGTTGTTTTAACACATGCTGGAATCCATGCAAGTCATCGTTTAAGAGGACCAGCTGGAAAGTCTAAGGTTACTGCAGGATTTGTAGGAYGTACTCCTTTGCAGTACCTGCAGGCTCCTGCAGTGCTGGGGTTTTCTAAACTCCCAGCAAGACTCCTCCATGCTGCTGTGCCCTCTCCTGAGGGCACATTCTCCTGCGTGTTGCTGGAGTAATAGAGAGCACAGGCTGCCAGCACGTGTTTCTGGAARTCCGTAACCTTTGGAAGCATTTATGGCTGTCGTGAAGACACTGCATAGGTGATGCTTCTTTTTGAGGGAAGACTTTCTGTTACCTTGCAAGTGTTCTTGCCATTAGCTGTTTGRACCCCTAGAAGTTTGGGTTTATGAGAGCAGTCTGCCTGGGCACACAGTGACTGGCTCCACTCAGTTGTCTTGTTGCTTATTGACTGAGAATGGGGACTTTGTCATCAAAACCCTGATTGTGTTTATTATAATAAAATGGTCCTGCCATCCCTCAGTTTTGTGCAGGTCAGGCCCTTAGTTACCTGTGGAGAAGGGCAGGAAAGCCTCTCTCTTTACAAAGTTCCCTTCAGCATCGAGGAAGTGGTTGGGGTTGAACTGATGTGGTGTCTCCCATTGTGTCTTATCCAGCAGTACTGAAGTGAGCGATGGGATTACAATTATACCCTGAAGGAAAAGTACATTAAGGGTACAGAGCTTAGGAAGAGCCAAGTTTTACTGTGGCTTGTCACACACAAAACATGGCTGAAGACTTCAGGCAGCAGTGAAGTTGCTGTGATGTAGGGAATGGGCCAGGGATCAGAAGGAGCTCCAGGAAGGAGTGTTGTCCAAAGTGAAGGAACCAAATGTCTCACCGTCTCCAGCAGTTTTGCTCTGCCTGGGATAGGTGGAGATGCTGAGGGATTTATACTATTAACCAGCTGAGAGGTAAGTCAGTTGAAATTCTCCCAGCAGTGCCGAGAATYAAAGCCAAACACCACATGGTGCTGTGGGAACCTCAGGCAGAGGGTCAGATCTTGTAAGGAAGACGCTGGCTGCTGCAGATGACATGAAGGCAGTAAAGCTGGATCCCTCCTGGAGTGAGGAAGGAGTGAGCATGACAGGGATGGGATCAAGTCCTGAGGAACCACCCTCTCTGGGCTCTCAGTGTGCTCTCTGGAGAGGACAAAACTCTTCCAAGCCTCRCTTGCCGTGGGCTTTTGTCCTGTAACTCTTTAAAGAAGCCTGACTCTAAGAACTAACTAGTGCTACCGGAGAAAGGAAAAAAAATAGAGAAATCAAGGATGGTGTGTTCAGACAATTATGTACCTTGGGAAGGAAGTAGCCCCTGAAGTGGGTGTCAACAGCAGTGCAGCGGGGAACGTGGGGCAGGAGCGTGATGAACCTCTGCACCTCGTGTATCACCGCGTTTGTGAACGGCATGTTCTTTCGGTCCTCATACGTGGCCCAGCTTCCAGCTTTCACAGTCCTCCCAATCTCCTCTTGCACCTTTTCTGGAAGGAACAAGCAAAGTGAACATGTCYGCAAAGACACCAGCTTCTTTGGATTTTGGTTTGATAAAAACATATTTTTTCCAGGCTCTGGAGGGAAAGGATTCCTAAAACACAAGTCGTGATTTTCCCAGCTCTATCTCTAGTTCAAGCGTGCTCATGGATAGCTCCCCCAGCATCATTCTTTGCATCCTGCTCATACTCTCCCCGTGCAAGGCACCAAGACTATTCACTAGGACTTCATTTAGCTCCCAATTGCATCAGGAGTTCATACTGATTAAAAAGACAGGATTCAGCTCTTGAGGAAAAAGAGCTGCTGTGTAGGCCAGGCCTCTCCCCTCCTCCTCAACCGCGTCCCAGATGGAGTGTAAGGAAAGGTGGCTCACTTTGAATCTCTGGGTATTTCATCATCAGCAGAATGGCCCACTGCAGGGTCGTGGCTGTGGTCTCTGTTCCTGCCATCACCAGGTCAAGGATGGATGCCATTAAGTTCTCGTCGTGGAAGAGACTGTCTTTTTTGTTTTTCTCCTTGAAACACACAAGTGTACTRACTGGTAAGAAAGCTCTTGAAACTGTATTAATACTCAGGGAACTKGGGAAATACTGCAGAACCCGACACACGGTTAGTGTGAGCTGCATTTGTGAACTGAGTGATAGAACAGGCCTAATTTTGCAGGCACACCATCAAAGATGGGAAATTTGGGTGAGATTTAGGCTTGGTATCCACCTCCACCCAGAGCAGGCTGAGGGCCACTGCCAGCTGCTGTTTACTGGCTCCACCTTGCAGGTCTGGAAGCAGCCTGGTCTCGTCTGTGCACAGAAGGACGTTGAACTAATTCCAGCTTCAAGAAACTCCTCCTGCCCGGGACAGAAGGGAGGGCTGGATTGTCTCAGGGTGCTCAAAATTACTTTCCAAACCTTTTCTACCGGGCTTTAAGACTCTACTGAATCTTCCTCCATATGGGTGGGTAGAAAATGCAATGCCTATGGCTGGCCCACATCCAGTTGGACAGAGGAAATTCATAAATATTTTATGCTTGTTGAAATCAACAGACATGAGAGGCTGCACTGGATTTTTACTAAGGAGAGATACAAGGCRAAGACAAGAGTGGTAGTTATGAATTATCATTCAAGTGTTTTGAGTGTATTTTTGATCTTGGAGAGACAGTATTGATGATTGATTGATTTCATTGCTATAAGAAAAMAAGCTGTCATGTGAGTTCATGCATTTTCTGTGCCACTGGATAACAGCATTGACTTGAATAGTCATTTTAGCTAGAAAATATAGCTAGAAGCTAGAATTTTGGCTAGAAAACCCAAAGAAAACAGTGCAAGCAGTCAACAAGGCTAAGCAGTGGAATACCTCTTGTTGCTTGAACATCAGTGCATCAATGTAGCTCCTCACGCTGTTCTCACTGATGTCTTCCCTGCTTGCCTTCATGTATTGCCTTAAGATGACCCGCACATCTTCTATTTTCTCAAGCAAAATCTTATGTGTTTTGAAAAGAAATCCAAGGAACGGGTAGAAATTGAAGTACTAAGGAGGAATTAAGACAGAAAAAAAGAGCACKTAGTCTGCTATAGTATCAACAACCTGAAATAACTTCTTCCTAAGGGATGRCATATTGGGTGAGTCCAGTAGAGCAGTAATATCCCAGGGAGTCTTAGATGGCTCACAGATAGGTTTGCATGAACAGGATGGCTTGGCAAAGCTTTTCAGCTTTGGTTTAGTACTGCCTGATTTTTAGCACTTGAAATGTCCTGTGGGTGCAGCTCCCCTGCCAGCTGCAGGCTGGTCAGACTCGCAGAGCTCCCAGTTCCCACATTCCCTGGGCACTGCTATCGGCACCCRCTCCAGGAGCTGCTTCCCATCCTGCTGGATACTTGGGGTGACAGGGTGACATATGGATGATCATCACACTTTAAGTGTAATGGCTGGTTCTGAATATTTGAGAACTGCTGGACTAAATCCTGTGCTTTGTGTGGCTCACCATAATTTGTCCATAATTTTAAAATTCACCATTCACCATAATTTAAAAAAAAAAAAAAAAGTTAATCTATGGGATAAGTTACRTACGTTCAAATATGGAGATCCCAGAAGGGTCATAACTTCATCTATGAGTCTTAAGAGGGTGAGAAAGGTTGGGTCCTTGTAGTCAAACCTGTCCCCAAACAGTATGAGGAAGGTGATGTTGGTTGGAGCACTGTTGAAGGACCTCAGGCTGAAAGGTTCCCCTGCAATGAAAGGAGGATGGAAGCGTCAGTGGGATGTTGCTGCAGCAATGAGCTGGATGGCACCACGGTGGTCCCGAGCTYACCTTTGAAGGATTTGATCATCTCTATAAGGAAGTGAAGCTCCTCGMAAACTTTCATTTCCATCATTTTTTTCCCCATGCCGAGGTTGCGCATGCTGGATACAGTGAACCTSCGCGTTGCTCTCCAGAGCTCCCCAACAGAAAAGAAGATACCTGGGGAGGCCATTAAGACATCTCCACTGGGATCATACATGGAGAAGCTCCACCACCCAAAGCAAGAGAAGGGGGCTGGACTCACTGGGATCTCCAGGAGTCCCTCATTCCCATGGATTCCCATGGATTTGGAGAGTAAGAGTCCCGTTTCTGTGCCCATCCCTGGTTCCTCTCCGCTCAGTTCCTTCCAGTCTCCCTGGGTCTCTAGTCGGTGAAAGAGCCGCCCTCACCCAGTCCATCTGACCCAGCCCTCTCTTCTGTACAGGGAAGCAGGTCGGGCTTTTGGGACCAGCCCCGTGTGGCTTTAAGGAGGGCAGAGAGGTTGTCTAAGTCAATCACAACCTCTGTCTCTCTGTTTGCAAGTCTGTGGCCCCAAGCAACCACGTTGGAAGCTTCCCCTTCATCATGTTTCAATCATAAAGGCTTTTCTCTGAGTGGGATGGGATGTATCGGCCCCACACAACCCTGTCCATGCTGGGATTTGCTAAAATTCCTAGCAGCACCGTTTTTCTCAGCAGTGGTGAGAAAAACTATCCTTTTATGGAGTGCTTGAGCTCATGTCTTGATGATCACTAACGACACCAAGCAGGGATGGATAWTTCATCCTGTCGTAGTGCTGGATGCAGTGAAAGGAAAATGTGTGTCAGTAATGCAACCAATATTCCAGATTGTGCCAACTAAAAAGATGGATTAGGTTGTTTTGTGTTCCTCACATTCAGCTGCAGGATTTTTGAATATCCTTGACTGAACACAGTTTTTATGCAGCACAGTTTTAATTCRGAAAGCAAAACTTTCTGTTTTAAATGTCAGAGCAAGTTTCTCTCATTCATTTTTTAATCTGCTTTAATTCCAGGAATTTCATTTGGAGCAGTCCTTCCTGCAAAGTGTTGGAGTCAACAAAACGGCATTTTCTGAATAAAAATGTTGTTTTTGCCAGAAATTTTGTGACCTCTAGATGGCTCACACTCGGACTGATAAGGTAAGGAAGAGACTTATCCTGCAATACTGAYAGTCTCCCACAGGGATATGTTACGTGTAAATTGGCTCCAAACGTGCTTTTCTCCCCATCGATTCCTTGTCTTTATGTAATGATAAATGCGTTTATTGACATGATGGCTGGGCAGTTTAATTACTGTTTGCAATCCCAACATCACCTGTGGCTATCGTGTAAAGCTCCTTTTTTGGGAGGCTCAAAGCTRAAGCCTCAGCTCGAGCAAGAGGGTCAAAAGCCAAGATAAAACGTTCTCCGAAGTAGGTCGCGAGGATGGAGGGTTGCCTTGGAAAAACTGTTTGGGGCTGTTTGTGGGAAGAATTTACAGCCTCAGCCCCTTGCCTTTGCCCGAACCTGTTTCACATCGTTCCACCCCAGAGCGAGCACGGAGCCGAGATTCCGTGGAAAGATTATGTCCAAACGCATGGCACCTGGCACGGGAGACCGGGAAAACCTGACGGCTCCCAAGGGCGGTCGGGAAACGCGGCAGCGGCAGCTCTGCTCCCATTGCCCATCTTTGCAGAAGGGAAGCCCAGACTTTCTGCAGGACCCCCCTCCTCGCCCTGGTTGCAGATACAGTAGCGCGGGTGCCACGAGGTGGGTAGGAAGAGTAGGAAAGGCTGCAGAAGGGGATTTGAGGAGCGCTGTGCGGGGCTCGCGGTGAGGCTCACGCTAAGCGCCGGTGCCCGCCCCCCCCTCCTTTCTCTAGTACCGTTTCCGTTCTGAATTTGGTCAAATATTGGGATGGATGGTCTGTCTACAAACTCCTCTGTGTAGTTCACAAGCGCCTCCCGCACAACTTCGTACCCAGTCAGGACCACGACTTTCTGGAACCCGAAGTGGAGGGTGAAGACTGGGCCRTATTCTTCCGCGAGCTGAAAGAGAGGCAAGCTGTGAGGGTTAGCGAGGCCGGGGGCGCGCGGGCAGCTCCCTGGTGGCCACCTAAACCAACGCACGCAGCAGGATGCCCATCCAGGACTTTAGACTTATTGCCCCAAGAACCAACCCGGTGCCCGAATCGGGATGCTGCTAGCCTGCTCCTCCTGTTGGGGAGACCAGCAGCGGCGACGCGGTGGCCGAGGGATGCGATCCAAGCTGTGTGATCCAAGGAGCCACCTTGGACCGGCATGAGGCATTCGCTGTGAGCAGGGGACCAGGACGGGGGGGATGTACGACTTGGAAGGGGCTTGGGACGAGGCAAGCGAAGCCACTGCCCAAGCCTCTGTCACAGCAAGGATATGGGGCACGGGCAGCCCCAGCCCTCTGACCCCAAAGGGAGGGATCCATCCCTGCTCGCACTGCAAATTCTCTCTCGGGCTTCCCGGCTGGCAAGTGCTGGCGCACGTCACTCAGTGCACTCGTTCCTGCTGCCCGTGGGGGAAGATGGAGAGATAACCGCTCTGGATGGATCCCAAATCAAAGGCAAACACAGGCAATACCGCATATCTATCAGGTGAGGAGAGCGTGCAGAAGGAAGGGAGAGAAAAATGCAGCTGGGTGACCCGGGAGCAACGCGCGCCCGGCCCTGCTGGGTAAACTGACCCCAAGCCCGGCATTGCCCGTGGCGCGACACCGGGGCCGGGAGCCTCCGCGGGCGCCGCCGGTGTTTGCCGAGCGCCGGCACCGCGGGAGCCCCGGCAGCGCCCGCTCGCCAGCGGCTCCGCTCCGCTGGCTCCGTGCCCCCGCGCGGGTCGAGCCGGGAGGGTGCCCAGGGCTGCGTGCCAGCCTCGCCTGGGCCGCTTATCGCCATGAACGGCGTAAGCCGCTCCAGTTAGCGGTAAGGAAGGGTTTGAGGGCTGTCCGTGCCCTTCCCTTAGCGCAAGGTTTCCATCCCGCTSCCGTCTAGATTGTCACGTGAATCCAATTCATTAGGAGGGAAGTAAAATTTGYGGAGAGGCGCCTGGATTCAACCCTCTCCAAAGCAGCTTTGGGRACACTACGGAGAGGAATTCCTCTCGCCACCTCCCCTGCGTGGAAGGGAGGGCAGCAAATGCATCTCGTGTTCGTTATTTCCTGACACGTTAATGATTCTCGGCTATAGGAGCTGTCAAATGAATAGTTAGAATCCCCCAAGCACTATATACTTCATGGTCCTCATCACCCTCAAATGAAGAAATCTCCTATTACACAGCGGTCTATTTTTATAATAGTGACCACTTGATCACTCCTAAATGACAATGCATCAACACAGGCATTGGCTAGAAGTTCAGAAAAATATTATAATGCAATTTTCACAGTTAGTTCAAAGTTTTTTTAAAAAAGACATTTTCACTGATASAACTTAGACAGCTTTAAAATGCATTAGAATCTGGGTTTGGGRGAAGTTTTTTGTCCTACCTTCATTAGTGATTTATCTTGCCTTCTAATATCCACCAAATGCAGGTTACCAATGATCGGAAGAGGAGTTGGACCAGGAGGCAATTTAAAAGCAGATTTCTTAGAGCTGGTTGAAAAATAGAGTAGTGCTAATAATATTGCTGCACAGAGCAGACAAATTAATGCAGGATCRGAGATAAATGAAATTAAAAAAGCCATTTTTAGTAATAATCAGGTCAGGGGGGCTGAAGCAATAGAAGTGCAGTGGCCCTGTTCCCTTTCTGCCAGCTGGCTTGCTGTTTGTTCTCTGCGATTGCTACAAGCACTCGATTCTTATGAAGGTTTGTAGAGTACCTAAATAAATACTGCATACTCCACCCTCTTTAAACACCTCAGAGAATGTGGTCTAAGCAGTTTGCAAAGCCTGTCCAGAAGAAAAGAGAGTTTCAAATTACAAACCCATGCATGTGTGTGCAAGAACATATACATGGGAAGAGGTGCCTGGCATTCCTCTACAGCCTCCTCCTCCCGGCGACCTCCAGGTCCTTTATCAGCAATACCATGACCTTCCAAACGCTCTACTGACATGGGGAATGAGATRATAAATTCATTAAATAATAAATAAATGAAATTCTTGAATCCTATTAGATACCTCCACAATCAGGTTTGGACAGGATTTGAGATCCCCTTCATGTTACTGGACAGGAAAATAGTATTTTGGGGGCAGCTTCAGCTTGCTTGATATCAAGTAGAAATCAAAGGCTGTTAATAATGGTAAAGCCCATGTATCTCTGGGTGTTATAGGTCATAAACTTCTTCATAAAAGAGGCTCTGATCTGCCCGCAAGGGATGTGATTGTAGACTTTGTGTGTGAAGCAGAGGACACGTAACAGCTGGCCATGGAAAAATAGCTTGGATCAAGCGATCATGAGTGGATTCGGTTGAAATTAAATGGGAAGACAAAATTAGATCTGAAATTTCGGTGAAGATTCCTCATTTTGAAAGAGCAGCTTCTAAGAGACAGAGGGAAGAAACTATGAAGTTAGCTGGACTTGGAGGCTTCAGACCTTGTGCAAAACTGGAGCATGGAATTACTTGAAGTAAAAGAAATATCATACCTTGTGCTCGCATCCTTCCTRTGGGTTCAAATCTCATAGGGAATTGAGACCTGTTTGGCTAAATCTTGGCTTTCAGAGGGRTAGAGGGAATAAACAGCTGGCAAAAGGAATACAGAAGATTGTTTAGGCGAGAAAGATCTGTCTTACATGATCAGCAAGCACAGAGCTAAGGGTAGATTTACCCAAAGTCGGGAGTTTAGATCATTTAAAAGCTGTTACTTAACAGAGAAGTGTCCTCAGCCTTGCAAATGCAAGGAGGGGAGGGAAGGAGTGGGCCTCGTGGTCCCCAAGCAAATGGCTCTGCTGCAGGTCGGGGCTGTCTGAGCGGTGGGGAGATGTCACAGGGCAACCATCGCTCAGGAGCGGAACAGACAAGCGCATTGCGACAGTTTTCTCTTTTTTGTTGTTTTTTAATTAGTTTCCGAGAAGTGGGATGGAGACAACGGTTTCCCCAAGAGATGACTCACTCCCTGCCGAAGCGAGCGGGGAGGCAGCAAGGAGGGTCAGGGCTGCACAGGGTGCAAACCGAGGGCGCTGCGATGGCAACGGTGACCGCAGCACCCTGCGCTGCAAGAGTTACGAGCGGATGCCTCTATCTGGTATTCCAGCCCTGCCATGGGAGCTGCCGAAATCATAAAAAGGCCTTTCAGAAACAGACTTAAATTATGTCTGAAAAGCTGGAGGGGGGGGAGTTTGCTGCATTTTTCTAAGCCAGGCTCCAAGTGCAATGCATTAAAATGACAAAAGTAAGTCAGGCTCTTGCAATGACAAGAAATTCCTGTCTCGGTAAGGCGCCTGCTAYGTGTCTCGCTGGGGAGCCGCGTTGCTACGTGCTCCCCTGCCCGCACACACGGAGCCGAGCACGAAACACCTGCCCGGCGCTGACACCGCTCCAGGTGCATTCCTGGGGCAGCCGGGCCCCTCCAGGGTGCTCCCAGCTGGGTYGTCTTCAGTCCCTTACGTCCCCGTGGGGATCACCGGCCATGGGGAGCAGAATGGGAGGCACTGAAGAGACCGAGCACTGCGAGCACAGACTCCCAGGAGATGCCTCCAGCCACCCCTGCGGCCCTTAAATTAACCTAAAGCCCCTGCGATGTCTGTGCCTCCTCTGCCAACCTGCTCCTCGGGCAGCACCGCGGCCTGGCAAGACGGCAGCCTCGGATGCTCTTGGCTTTATGGTAGCAAGTTCCTTCTAAGCAAGCGCGGGAGCCACAGGAACGTGGGAATCACCGCGAGAGGCCACATCAGAGAGCCAGCTAGAGCAATAGCCTGTCAGACACAAGCCAGACCCAGGTGCTACAGGAACTCCCTAGGGTACCCTAAGATAAGAAAATACTCCAGCGTAACCTTATTTGCAGCCCGTCGTTTGCTTTTAAGTAGGTGGAGTGGCATCCTTTATCCCAGTATTAAATCTGTAAATTGCCACCCAACTGTRCATATAAGAAAGTCTATTCTCTCCTATTAGTTTAAGTTTGCTGCCATTTACTTTAATTTTCCATTTTGCCTCTGTAATGAGAAAGGGTTGAGGAAGCGGGGGACCTATTCTGTCCTGGGACACTGTGTGGCCTCTCCTTCTCGTGTCCCTTTCTGTGTGCATCCACCTGTGGGCTGTGTGCCTGCTTTTTATGAGACATTTGGATGGGAAAATCATTAAACTATGCCACATTTCTGTCATAATGCGTTTTCGGCTGTGATTTTATGCAGCTGGTTTCAAGGATTTTCTCTGTGCTGTTCCCAACTACGAGTATTCCTCACCTTTTGCACTGCTGAACATGCCACGTTCATACATACTGCGCCAGCATGGGTGTATTGAAGGTGGCACGGCCCAACTTTATCAGTTTGACCCTAAACCCACCTTTTCCAGCAACACCAGATAGATCTACAGCAACAGAGAAAAATATTTATATCCTCAGCAGGAGCTAAGGTCAGGCTTGTGGTAGCTAGCCCGCGAGCAGAGCAGCAGCAGACACGTGTGCACGCTTAGCAGCAGAGGCTTTCTTGTTCCTTAATTTCTTAGGCAGCTCTCGAGGCGTATCCAGCAGCTGGGGCCAGCTCCAAGGTGCCGTGCAAGGAAAAGTGCAATTCCAGTACAAGTACAAAGCAGCCTTCTGCAGAGACCCCATATTACATATTAACGGTACAGGCGAGAGGCTTGGTGACAAAGTACAAGGTCCGACCTACTCCTTGCAGGCTCTATTACCAGTTTTACAATATCTGTTTTCACAGTCACAAGATACAAAGCCCTATTAAACTTTGCCAGGGATGCAGGGTCTCTGGTAGGCAGTGTTATCAGCTCTGTGTTTGTAACATTAGGTAGGTTTTTTCTGCAAGCAGCCAAAGCACTTTTTGCATGGATCAAAACTTGCCTTGCAATTCATACTGGGATGACTCTGGTCTTGCTGTGCACTGAGTACGTGTTTCTTGTGGGCACCCATGACAGTGCTGTTTGCTCAGCACTGCTTGGGGCTTCAGGCTGCRTCTGTTACTCTGCCTGGAGACCTTGCTGCTTATTCCTGACACCAGCAACGCCTGGAGAGGGAGGCAGGTTAAAACACCAGGGGCTCTGTATCTCCCATAGAGCTGAGGACAGAGGATAACATTTCCTGAAGTCCTATTTTCAGTCTAGTTGAAAATGAAGTTTTGCCCYCACTCATCCCACCAAACCTGACGTATCAGATGATTCAGAAATTTTAATTAAGGAGCCTGGGGGCAGGTGGCTCACTCTGTAGTCAATGAAAAGAGGGAGCAATTCAGAATTCAGACCTTATGGCAGCTGAATCACCCACAGCCTCATTCTGTCTGTGGATGATAGAGGAGATCTCGAGATTARCTAGGCTCCAAGTTGCAGCTAAAGAAGTTGGGAAGAACTGGGAAACTGGGAGTTGTGCATCCTGGCTCCAAACTGCATGTTCCTGGAACAGCTTCTGGAATGGGCCCAGTCTTTAGCTGAGCTGACTCAGAAGCTACTCACTTTCTGGGGATGGTTATTTTCAGCTAGCTTACGGATCTGAATTGGGCCAGCCAAGGACTGAACAAGAGTCGGAGCCAGCACAAGCTCGGAAAGTTGGGGAAGAGCAGAAATGCCCTTCTGAGCAGAGGCAGAAAACTGCTGGAATTGCCCTGGCATTAAAAGACTCTTTAGTACAAAGTTCCTGGTGTGAGTCGGAATGAACCTACTTCCCAAACCACTTAGATGTTTTCTGATAGCTGTCCTACGTCTGTCTCCTGGCATAGACCCACGTTACACCCCAGTGTCTGGGGCTCTGTGAGGAAGATAAGGCAGGCTGCATTGTGCAATGGAAACTCAGTATGAGGCTCAGCAGAACAACTATCCCTGGGAGGTTTCTAGATCCATTAAGTGTTTACACTCCGTGTCTGCTGGCTCCAGCTGGGCCATCAGTCAGGTCTGCTACAGTGCTTGGACTTCGGGCTGCGAAATTCCCTGTGGAGGCTCTCAGAGGAGAGGCTAGAGCCTCTCATGGGTTACATCCATAGGGGAGGCCAGAAACCATTTCCTTCCTCCAAATAGCTCTGAAAGCTGCTTTTCTGATGTGCTGTTCCAGGAATTGGCTGCACTGTTTCTCAGTGCTCTACTTAGGGTGTCTGAGAGATTTGCATTATACCAGCGTCAGGAGAGCTCTTGGGAAGGATGATATGAAAGAGAGAAAAATAGCAGTGCTCATTGTCTTTCTTCTCCTAAAGCTCAGGAATAGACAGCTTTTTTTTATACTCCCTGTAAGTGGACTTAATTTCAAGCCTAAAGTGCTCACTACGCTTACGGCATGCAGCTGGATCACTCGCAGGGCACAGCACAGASCAGGTGAGGCATGGGGTTTAAGGTAAAGCCCACATCAGCAGTGAGATCTAGATCAGACTTGTCCACTCCCGGAGGGGTCTGGAAAACAAATTTGCGGAGCAGGCCTGMGAAGAAGAGGAACAGCTCCATTTTGGCCAGTCCTTCTCCAATGCAAGCCCTTCGTCCTGAAGATAAACAGAAGAGAAGTAAATGATCAGCGCCATAATATTGCTGAAGTTGGAAGCCTTCTAAACTGGATGTACAGCCTGTAACATCTGGCTGTTGAGACAGGAAAAGTTTCCTCCCYTGTCTCTGTTTACAAGAGGTGCTGAAAGGGTCTCAGACCATGCAGAGGCCTGTAGATATGTGAGATCATTCAGTGCCTGTGAGTAAATCAGTGTCTTCCACATTCCAGCCCAGCTCTCCCAAGTAAGAGATGGAAATTTACAGCACAGTGARCTGAGTGAATGACCAGAATTCCTTTCTCCTATGTTCTGTTTTTCTGCCTTTCATAACTTCCAACATCCAAAACTACTTCTGGATTCCCTGGGAGCTGTGCARTTAGTCTAAGCAATTAGCCTAAGTGCAAGAAGTTGTGCACAAAATACTCCTCTCACCTATGGAAAACGGAATAAATGCCTCTCTCCTAATGAAGTTTCCAGCAGCATCCAGGAAGTGAGAAGGGTTGAACTGATCAGGGGTTTTCCAGTGCAGCTCATCATTCAGAACGGAGGTCAGCAATGGAATAACCTCTGTCCCCTGAAAGGAATCGGAGAAACTCATGGTAGTTGGTAGGAAGAGATAATTTCCACAGTCCAGTTAGCCTATTTGGGGTGATTTTTTTTTACTTGTTTTGTCTTTGTTTTGTTTTCTTTCCACTGTGAAGAGGTGAGTAAGACTGAGCCACGGCAAATAGAACTAGCAGATGCTTSCCTGCTGTGCCTCACCTCATGGCAGTAGTTGCTGCTCTTTTTTGGGGCATTCCCTTCTTACATATTCAGAAACACCTTGCAAGCAAGAAACTGAATTAGAGTTTCCACGGTTGGCAGAAGAGATTCAAACCAGTGTGATTTAATTAAAGTCTGTAGTTAGTCTGGATTCAAAAAGCTGTAACTAAGAGCTCAATCCAGTCTGTAGTTGGCTGTAACAGCCATTCCAGATCCAAGACTAAAAATCACATCATAGATTAAACCAAACATGGGGGCATCTTTCATTTTTTCTGACCTTTTTCATCTGCTTCAAAACTCACCTTAGGAATCACATAGCCCTGGAAATCCACATCAGTAGGAGTTGATCGTGATACACTCATTGGGACTATATTGGCAAATCTTTGTATTTCATGTATCACTGCATCTGTATATGGCATTTTCTTCCGATCCTCCAACCTAGGCAGCTGTCCTGGTTCAATGACGTGGTTCATTTCTTCCTGAATTTTTCCTTGTGAGGAAGAAAGGATGAAGACATTGTAATCCTCTCTTTTSTTGCAACAAAAATGGCTTTTGGCTTAGCCAAGACCAATAAAAGGGAAAATAGTGAGGAGTATTTGGCAAGAGCAGAAATAGGGGCAGGTAAGTCAATGTGTGCTATGATTTTTCCGTATCTTTCCTCTTTCTGTAGAGGCAAGGGAGCGTGAATGGAATTGCTACAGGACATGCCATGCCTGATTCTGATCTCGTGCCACAGCCTTCAAAAGCAACAGATCAAAATCAGTCCTTGAGAAGACAGGAGAGTGACGAAGGTTTGGTGCAGTCATGTAAGCAGATAGCCTGCAGGAACCATCAGTCATGGGGGAGCTTTCCTGCTGCCCAAGGCTGGCCTGTAGCCTCCCCCACTTGACTGTGCTCTTTCTTTGCAAACAGCTAAATAAAATGTAAGTCAGTGGTTGTTACCTTCTCACAGTTCTTATAATAATTACTCTAAACAACACTGAATGAGTCCCCTTCCTTCTCTCATCAAAGCCTTAAGTATGCAACAGAGTATTGGACAAGAAAACTTCTTAGCCTTACTCTGAATTTCTGGGTATTTCATCATAAGAAGAAGACCCCAGCGCACAGTTGTAGAAGTAGTCTCAGTCCCAGCAGCAAAGAGGTCCAAGGTTGAAAAGAGCAGRTTGCCATTGTGGAAAAAAGTGTTGGATTTCTTTGACTCCTTCAAAACATAAAGATAATGTTCTCTATGTCATTAGCTCTATAGCAAATGATACAAATAAATGAATGTGTTGCCACTGTGCTTTTTTATCTGCATTTTAGCTTTTAGTGGCTTTATAAGCTACAGGGATCTAAACATTTTAGGATTTGGGCCTACAGTGCATGGAATATATGAAATTTGTCCGATCTTCCGTGTGTGTACAGTCCCTAAAACAAAGTATTATGTAAGCAGGAATTCAGTTACTGCAATGAATTTGATCACTGTACCATTCTTGGAGGAAGGTTTGGGATGATACCCGCCTTGCATGCTGAGTAGATGTCACCCACGTGAGATGTCTTGACAACAAGATCCCCTTAATCAGYAGTTTCAGTGGAACTATGGAGCAGGTACACCACTGCTCACTGTGTTAGCTTTAATATATTCTAAAAAGAAGTGTACTTTTTGTGTGTTTTCATTCACTTCCAGTCCCTGACAGATGGTCAGTCTTAACAGTATGTCAGAGCTAAGAGAACAGAAAGACTCTCAGAGTTAGCTTTAAAGTACCTGTTGTTGTTTCATAAGAAAGGCATCAACAAAACCTGTTAAGTTATTTTCATTAAGTTCATCTTTGTGCTCCTGAAAGAGCTTCTGGAGAAAAGCAGACAGCTCATTGACATTTTGTTGCACAGTCCTGGGAGCGCCAAAGAGAAATCCAAGAGATGGGTAGAAATTATAAAGCTGTGGAGCAAACAACATGCTGTTAATCTTGGAATCAGATACAGAATCCCAGACATACCCAGTGCAGACCAGCTGTCTGTTAATGTTCTCCTCAGCCTCACCTTGATAAGCAAATGTGGGAGGTCAGGAAAACAAACATGGGCAGCTAGATATCCCAGAAAAAAGCTAAAAGTTAAATCCAAGGCCTTACCAGTACCATAGGGGACCCCAACAGCTTGATATTTTCATTTAACAGCTTCAGCAAAGTTAGAAATACAGGATCATCATATTCAAACCTCTCTCCAAACAATATAGAGCAGATGACGTTGGATACAGCACTATTGAGTATCATCTTCGTATCAAAAGGCTTCCCTGTATTTCAAGCAGAGAAAACAAATGGTGWTGTGATTCTGCCCTGCATCAAGGAAGTGTCCTGTTGGGGTGAGTATGGCTAGTTTTGGTTTTCTCTGAGATCACTGACTGACTTTGGACGTGGTGGAGTAACACTGGAAACGGCAGCACTCAATAAATGAGAAAAGATATATTGACTATATTAGGTTTCCTTTGGAAATGTAGTCCTTCGTTCCCAAAGAAAAGCCTCTCTCACTACACAGACTGCACCACAGGGAACTCAGTTTCAATGTTTTAAGTCCTCAGTTTAATAACCCACTTAAATATGTAYTAGACTTTAAGCATGAGATAGCATTTGCTCAAAGTTATATGTTCCTTTGTCCTTGTTGCTTGATATGTGATCTGTCTCTGGATGAAATTCTTGACACTTACCCTCATAAGATGCAAAATATTTAATGAGGGAAGTTACTTCCTCAAGAATTCGGTTCTCAATTGTTCTTTTTCCCATTCCAAAATCTCGCAGTGTGGTCAAGGTGAATCTTCTCATAGTTTTCCATATCTCTCCATGGCTGAATCCTAGGCCTAAAATAAGATACGAGACCTTGTGTTACTTGCAATTAATAATTTTTAAGGCTTACTTAAGCACTGATACAAAAGCTRCTCAATGCACTGTTACACAGACAAAAAGCAAACCATAAGAGGACAATATTCTCTGCCAAAGGAATGAAATCAGTATATAGACAAACTGAAAAAAAAAGTAATCAACAAAAAGCTTACCATTTCCTTGTGCTATTTTCCTAAATATWGGTATTTCTGCTCTTTCTCCAAATTCTTCAGAATGATTTAAAAGGGCATCCTTGACGGTTTCGTATCCAGCCAGTACCACAACTTTCCTGGGTCCAAAATGCACAGTGAAGATGTTGCCATATATCTTGGAGAGCTTCAAAGGTAAATAAATGTGTTCATTCGAAACCCGGTCTGGACCCAGAGGGTAACATTAGCTACCCTAGTTGGTTTCTAGCATGAAAGGACCTTCCCAGCCCTGCCTGAAATCTCCAGGAGCTGCTGTAGTGCAAATAATAAAGTTCAGCTATCACTAGCCATCATCTCTGCTTGCACCCTGTTTGCACAACAAGGTGTCTGCTATCATTGCTCCCGAGATGAGCGGCTGATAAAATGTCACTGCATTCCTATGGTTCTTTGCAGTAACAGGCCGAAACAGCGAAACTACCATTTGGAAGCTCATTAGAAAAATGCCGTAGCAGGCAGGCCCAGTGTGAGGGCCTGTTTATTTTAATACCGTTGACCTGAGGCGAGGGGGTGTGCACACACCTTTGGGGCTGAAGCCACAAACACTGCGAGAACAAAGCTACAATAACTCTTTCTTTCAGGACAGCACTTGTCTCAAGTTATTGCAAGGTGGGTAGTGTTGCAGTCATAGCAAAGTTATTTGCTGGCCACCAGAAATTCGAATCCAATCAGGAAGCATATTCTTGTAGATAATGTCATAGGAGCTCAAGGCTTTTACAGCAAATTAAGTATGAATCATCTGTTACAGAGAAGGGTGGCTTTGACAAGCTAATCATTCACTCAGTCGTTTAGACTTCATTTAAACATACTGTGAGCCATCCGCTCCAAATGTCTTGTTTCCGATGTGCCTCGGTTACCATTTGCTATGCATTAGATACATACAGAAAATTGAATTTCAGATTAGAAGCAGCTCCTGTTATTACAGCAGACAAATTGAATTTGTTTTCATCAAACGGTGGTTTGACAGCTTGGGAGATAACATTAACACTGGTTTCTTCCTCTCTGGCAGATCACAGGGTGCCAGGCAGATCCAGGGATAGTTAAACACATCTGAGTCTCACTCTTCATTTGGTCATTTCTTTGCATTAGTACATYTTGGCATCAGCCCTGGCTTTTCTCAGCAACATAAATATTGGATGTGGCAGGCCTGAAAGCCTCAGAAAAGTTGCTTGGCAGCTTAAAGGAAATGAAYCTGGTGCCTGCAAATGACCTATGTATCATAAAATCCCCCCAAATAGTTGTCCTTCCTTCAACCCCTCCTCAAACATACCTACGATTGAATGGGAGCTCAGGACTGCAAGACCATGAACACTGTGCTCTGCACAGGCCTGGTGGCTCCCAAAGTCCAGCCAGACGGACGCTATGTGGCTGCTATAGGAGGTCTGAACTTCTGCAGCCTCTTCTAGGACTAACGGGAGAATTGCAGTGTCTGCACTGCCACCCCGCTGTGGGTGCGGAGGGGGCCGCTGGGGACCCTGTCCCGTTGYCATGCCTGGCCAGCACACACTTGGGGAACGTGGCAGAGCAGCCACAGTCCCTCAGATGTCTCTACAGCCACCCRAAGAAATCAGAATTCATCCTGAATTGTTCTCACCTCCCTAGGGGGATATAGCAGCCGCTCTCTGAAACAAACATCACACCTGCCTTTAAAATATTTGCCTTGTTTTTTTTTTTTTCTTTCTCTTTAGAAATAAAGGTATCCATGGAGCTGAATAAGAAAAAAGGAATTTGTTTCCCTACTACCTAGTGCCCATGTACCAAGTCTTAAATAACCCTGGCCAGCGTGTGTGCAAGGAGAGAGAGAGGAGGCAGCATTCAGCTTTGCATTGCGAGGAGGTAACTGGCTTTGGAAATAAATGCCAGTTTTCTCTGCTGGGGGAATGATAACTTTCTCCCTTGCCCTCCTTCCCTGCTCCTGTGGGAGATGTCTGTCATGGCAGGGTTGTTGGTAGGGCTGGAGGTACCAACAGTGCAGACCTGGCTGCAAGGGGGCCTGTGCTTGCCTGTGCAGAAAGGAAGCAGTACATATAGACATATATATGCAGGCAGGGTGTCTGCCAGTCTGCCTGTAATGCAAACAGCTCCTTTGTGCCYCGCACCCCATGCAAACACGATCCCATCTCCATCACCCTGTTGCATTTCTCACACCAGGCACTGCACACTGCCAGTCTTCCTCCTGCCTGCCCACTCAAGACCCTACCTCTGTCAGCGACTGGAATGGCTTTTTCAGGTCCACCACGTTCAAGTTCCCGATCAGAGGAAGAGGCCGTGGCCCAGGAGGCAAATTGCAAACTGATTTCTTCCTGCTGGTGAGAAAGTAAASGAGAGCTACCAGCCCTGCTGCCAAACAGAGCAGCGAGCTAAAGCCCATGCTTTGCAGCAGGCTCTTTATGGCCATGGCTGCATCAAAACGGAGGTATGAACATCTTGGAGCTTCCTTTATAGCCCTTCTTGCTTGCTTGAACCCACCTTYTGGGGAAGCAGCTTTGCACAAAGAAAAGGGCTCCCAGGTCTTGTTTACTCACATTTAGATATTTTTYGCTTTTCTTTTTCTGCAAGAAAAGCATTTAGAAGCATGGATTATCTTAATCTAGAGCTCCTGTTTCAACCACAGCACTGGGACAAGGTGTTCGCTTTCTGGTGAAAACTCATGTTGTGGTCTCAGCAATCTCTGGGGCAGAATTACGAGACAGAACCTGTGTTGGATTTCCCCCTACAACTGCCCATAGTATGAGGCCATAGGACACTGGGAATGCAATGGAAAAAGCAGGAAGGAGGAGGGAAAGCCCTCAGTACTGCCTGGCCTGGGGACAGGCTGAGCCCAGGGCAGACAAGGCTGACCAGAGAGGACCTGGAGCAAAGGTACCAATTTGTAATAATTCAAGTTTGCAGAAGGGAGTTTGTCTATTTATAGGTTGCAGCAAACCTTATTGCTGCTTTTCTGCCACCACAACAAAATCCTCTGCTGGGTGTGAGCTCCACTGATTAAAAAAAATGATTATTTATTATTAGTAATAAAAGTGCATTAGCTGAAGGCAGGGAAGATCAATAAAATGACAAGATTGCCATGAGAAAGGGTGCTCGCCTCTTCTCCAAGGCTTTTTACCAGGCTGGAAGGTGTTTTATCACAGGAAGGAATTGGCCTGGGCAAAAGAAGAYTAGGCAGAGCGGAAAAGAAAAGGAAATGTGTGCATGGGCACATCCCCAAGACCTGCTGGAAACTGCAGTTTTGGGTTGAATCCTCTTCTCCAAGCATATTTCCAAGAATGTCCTGTTCTGCCAGGCTCCTCACCAAGCTAAAGATGTGATCGTTGTGCTTCCTGAGCGCTCATAAGCAGCAGTAGAGAGGAAAAAACCTACATGAGCATCATGGGTACCCACGGAGAGAGTCACTGGCTGCATRTGGCCCCTTGGTGCTGCTGCCCCAGAAAGCAGGGGCCTTCTCAAGGATTTCCAGCCTATTTAAAGGCCAAGTTGTACCTGGGGATAAGACCGGGTGAAATTTGTTCTTGGGCAAAGAGCCCATGGCCATGCCAGCCTGCAGTGAACTTTGCTCCCTGCTCACATATATCTTYGTCTTTCTACTACCACAAGCCAGAATCAAAATCATCTTCAGGCTGCCAGACTTCACTCTGTGGGCATCACTCGGGGAAATAATCAGTTTCTGCTAGAAAATGAGCCTGTAAATTAAAGAGACAGAATTATTTACCTTCCATGTGCTCATCTGGAGAAGGACACATAATCTTCTAATGGGAGGTAGGTTAATAATGCTACGGTTACAGTGGATAATGCAGACAGAGCGAGCTATTATAAGGCCATAATTCAGTCAATGAGTTCTGATAACATAATAAACCACACGAGTGAACAMCAAGGGCTTGTACGCCTGAATTACAACCTCCGGAGATGCCTATCAGCCCATGCATTGTTATCAGGGATATATAAAGCATGAGAACACCCTATTAAACATTAACATTTTTTAAAGACTCTCATGTGTTAAAACTCGGGCTGCTCTTTGCCACTGGATTTTCTTCACCTTGACAAACGCTGGTCCAGAAGGAAATCAATAGCTCTCAGACTTTGACCTCTCCACATTTTTCATGATTATTGYGGTGTTTTATGGGATTTCACCTACWTCTTCCCCAGTTCTGCAGCTCRGTYTTTTTATGGGATCTACCGCAGGATAGTGATCCATATCTTAGGTATTCTYTGTGTTAATTTTGTTACAAACAACTTGTACAGTGTTTCTTAGTCATTTATCTGTGAAATCGGTCTGTGTTGTACAACTGCTGTGGAATTTTTTATTAATACTTTTCAAAAACATTTTTAATGCAAATATATGGGTTTTCAGACCTAATGTCAGGAAGCCAAAGCAGCCCCACATGGGAGATTAGTGTTGGGGAACTCAGCKTATGAAGGCTTTATTTTCAACATGGGGCTGAACAGATCAACAGCCTCAACGCGGCTCTGAAGATCTTTCTTCTCTGTACAGCAGAGATGATACTGAGCCAAGGGAAATGCAGAGCATTTTGGACAGAGCTTGGCTGGTAGGTGCCAGAGTCCCAGCACCTTCCTTTCGAGCCCCCTGCCTTGGTGGTGCAGGTAGGAGGTGGAGCTAGCAAGGTAATAAAAGAGTAATAAAAGAGATCGCTTTGATTTTCAGCACAGTGTGACTGTTTCCACTGTGCCCCTCTTTATCCTGATGAGGCTTTGGTTGAATCATAACAGAAATTAACTACCATTCTGCACAGCTTTGTACCCCTCATAGCAAATCAAGGCCCTGACCTTACTGGTATGAAATTATGATTTCCCTCTAAGTGCAAAACACTAATGTTTCATTAATCATCCGCAGCAGAAATCTCCATTCCCCAGACTCTTCTGGCAATATTTTGCATTTTTGCTTGTCTAGGAACCTGAATTAAAGGGGAGAAAAATGGTTTACAAGAGCCCCTGGCAGTGATGGAGCAAGCTACCTTATGTAAGAGCTGGCCGGGTGCTCGCAGCGCGAGGGTGAGGCTCAGTGAGTGATCCCGGAGGGATGTTTCTCTGAGGTGTGTTCTGCACCTTACCTGGGAACAGCAGTCTCAAGGGCACAAATTCCAGCGTTTGAATGTGCTTGGTCTTGTTCAGCTGATTCATTTCTCGCAGCTATCCCAAGCCAGGCTGCAAAATCCCCAAGAACTGTACTCAGTCCAAGCCTTCCCCAGCCTGCTGATAAATTATTTTTCAAATTACCTATTTAGTCATTTGCATCTGTAGGTTCTTAAAGATGTGGTGTAGTGAGAGAGAGAGGGAGAAAATAACGAGAGTCCCGGACTCTACCCTGCTCAYAGCAAGGGAAACAGATTCTGGTTTCTGGTGTGATGTTATACTTCAYTTTGGCACTTTTAAAAGCAATGCTAAGCAGGTTAAAAACCCAACTGACAGTACATTTGTACCTTGTACAATTCAGATTTTTGTTATGCAATGAAAGTCTCACATCTTTGGGGGAAAGTAAGTGAAAAGCACCAATTTCTTTGTTGGTGGCACTGCTCTTTGTGGCCCTGTTTTTGCTGAATTCTTCTGGAACTCGTCGGCTTAATCTGCAAATGAGATTCTTCTTAGCACTGATTATCTAATGGAGATTTCATTTGATCTCCTTGGGAAAAAATACATACTAAACAGCTTAAGCACACGTATTAGCTTTTAAGACAAACCGTGCCTTTACAGGAAACTCTAGCAGATAGAACTGATACTCGCAGTAAGAAGGTTAAATAAACATAGCGAAATACCCACTWCTCTACCCGAGGTGGATTTGGGCAACGTCTAAACTTCAGTTTCCACTGAAAGATGCTGAGCTGATTGGTAGGTAATCGAAACAACGGGGCCTAACAACAGACAGCAAGTCGATACAGTCCTTGCATAGGGCCGAGTCACCCTGTTTGGGAATAATCCCGTGCTGGGATCCCTGCAGGACCCGGGGAGACAGCAGGTCAACCCTGGCAGCAGAAACCGAGAGGCATAACTCAGGAAAAGCGCTGAAATTGGCCACTTTGATACTTCAGTTGGTTTTTTGGAGGAACCCCAGGCTCGGAGGGCTGGCACCCGGTCTGTTTCCTGCACTTACGAAAGAGGACGGGCGCCCTTTTACTGCCCAGTGTTATAATCAGCTCAAGTGGAAAAGTGCTATTTGCCGTCTACTAAAAACATCTATTGTTCAGAGCCCCGAAAACATAACAATAATAATTAAAATCTCGTATTTCAGGCTGTGTAAACCTTATGTAATAGAACGTGGGGTAATTTTCCATTTACAGCTTTAAATACAGAAATAAGAAAGCAATCAAAGCACACAGAATAAAGTGCTTTAAGTGGGGCTTCAGGTAATATTTCTATAACGTCTGTCCTCAAMAACTGCAGATTTTTATTCTTTCCCAGGCTAGAATTCTTTATACTTATTTAATTAAAATAAAATCAACTTACAACAGATKAAAAACCTCCTTAAGCCAATTGCAGCTTGGGGCAAAGGGGAAAGATGGTAGCAGCGTGACCCACGGTGAAAAGGGGTGCGAAAAAACTTCTTAAAGCCTATGGGAAATGAGGAGCCCTCATGMCAGAGGCGGCAGTTTGGGAGGAAAGAGAGGAATTTGGATGACYTTGGTTCCCGTGGCAATCCTGACATTGATTTGCTGACACTGGTCTCTGATTTCCGCAAGTTTTCCCTTCACCAAGACACCCAAACAGGTACGTTTTGGCAGACAACTATGTGAGCAGAGACCAGTTYCCGTTTTCTTTCCCCTCTCAAAGCAGGTTCTCCTTGAAAACCGTCTGCATCCTCTGGACCTGGCGTAGGAGACTCCACAGAACAGTTAGGGAAATAACAACTGGTTTTGTGAGTAGAAAATGTTTTATTCGTGGAGATTCGGGAAGCAGGGGACATAGGGAGCGCAGCCGGCTCAGCGCCCAGCACCGGCCTGCCCTTCCCGGCAGGATTTGGTGCTTCCAGGAGCTTGGAAAAGCCCCACGGAGGGATCTGCGGGAAGCGCCAACATGGCGGCCCGGCTGGGGGTTTCCATGGTGACCCCGCGAGGTGAGCGCGCGGGCAGTGACGTCACTCCTACCCCACACCGCGGCGCGTTGCCGTGGAGACGCCACGCCCCCTAGCGGATGCRCCGCCCTGCCGGTTGCCGTGGCAACAGCGGCGCGTTGTGTGCAGGCCCCGCCTCCCTCGCGGCGTCGGCGGTCACGTGGCCGCGCGGCGGGCGGGACCGAGGTCGCGATCGATGCGCTCGGCGCTCGCGCAGCCGTGAGGAGAAGGCGCCGCCATCATGTCGACGGCGATGAACTTCAGCAGCAAGAGCTTCAAGGCGCGGCCGCCGGACAARGGCGCCTTCCCGCTGGATCACTTCGGTGCGGCGGTAACGGCGGCCACACCGCGCAGCGCCGCGCGGGCCCCTTCCCTCCGCCCCTGCTCCCCGTCCCGGGCTGTCATGGCGGCGCGGGCCGGCCGCTGAGCTGCCGCGTCTCCCCGCAGGGGAATGCGCCGCCTTCAAGGAGCAGTTCCTGGAGTGTCTGCGCCAGAGCGGCTCCGAGAGCAGCGCGTGCCGCCCCCGCGCCATGGCCTACCTGCAGTGCCGCATGGAGAGGCGAGTGTCCGCGGCGGCGCCGGGCACCGAGCGCCGCGTTCCCCGGGGATGTTCCCGCTGCCACCCTGCGGGCCCTGTGGGAATTCCGTGTGGAAATGGTGGGAGGTGCAAATACTGGAGGAGTCTGTGGTGAATGGGTAGATCCCAAGGGGATTGGAAGTCACTTAGGGAAGTAAAGCAGCATGGATGGTGGTTTTAGCCCCATTGCCTTGCACTTGTGGTGTGCTTTTAGGGTGATCTTGCATGCTGTAGTTGATAAGGAATCAGTTTTCCTTGAGAAAATTGTTGGTAAACATCAAAACTGGGCTATAATACATCTGCAAAGCTCCTTGGTGGTGGTGAGGARAGATCCCCAAATGGAGCTTTTCTGAAAACTTTTTGAGGCTTTGCTAAGTAGCAGTTACTCCAGTGGTTTTACACTTCTTCACAATAACTAGCAAGTGAATTGGAAAAGGGTTCTGTGCCCTTTGTCATGGACTGTGATTTGTAAAATGTTTTTTTTGTTGTTTTTACCTCAGGCAACTTATGGCTAACGAACCACTGGAAAAACTGGGATTTAAAGACCTGATGGATGAGAAACCAGAAGCAAAACCTGAAAAGCTATAAGGAAGACCAAAAAGACTTCTCTCTTGTGGAAAGCATAATCACTATGTAGTACATATTGTACACTCTCTTCATTGAGGAATAGAAAGTGTTTCCCAAAGGAGCTGTTTTTTCCACAATAAGATTTTTGGAATGAGCAAAACTGCTGAAAATGAAGTATTTCACACATTTTCTAATTTCTCTGTGCTGGCCTTAAAGATTAGTTAAACTGTTTTGCACATAAGAAGACTGTTACTGCTTGCAGTGCTCTTTAACAAAATAACCCATGTCTCAATATGGAAAGTAGGTGTTATTTAAAGAAATCTTCACATAGATCTCAAACTTCAGGCCAGTTTTATGCGAATATTGGCATATGCTTGGAGCACTTGTCAGTTGGAAGTAAAAGTGGTGTGATACTTGCAAATTGTTTTTAAGTAGTAATCCCCTTCTTTGGGAAGATATCCTTCTCACCGAGATACACTAAATGTTTGGATTTCCTTCCCCTCCCCCCCCATCTCTTCACCTTCTTCATTGCTTGGAGATTATTTCTTGTTCTAGACACCAATAGTATAATGATCTTGCTCTTAAATACAGTGCCGGCAATGTTCATCTAATTTTATTTCATTATTTAAATAAGACTTTTTTTATAGTGGATTTCTTCATTTCTGCGTGTATAGCATTTTGCCTGAGCTGCTGTGTKTTCTTTTTCATATCCCAGTGGTAAAATTGGGGTCAAAAGAGAATAGTATTTATTTGTGTATTGAGTAAAATGTAGATCTGAATGGATCCTGCCCCCTAAAAGGCACTGTTATTTTAAAAAAACAAATACATTGTATTAAAAAAGGATCAGAAGTTACACAGCTGGCAAATAGAGTATTTGATTCCAAAAGATACCAGGTAGGGCCCTTGTTTTATCAAAGTAGCGCAGTAATGTGCAGCAGATTTTCACTCAAGTCTGGGTATGTCTTTAAGATCTGTGATAGCCTTTTTTTTTTTTTTTCCGCTAATTTCCTGTGAATGAGCAGGGGCAGAAGTGTTCCTGTCTCATGCCCTGATGCAAATGAAGCCTTTTCTTTATGTTGACTTGAAGTCTGTATTAATTATTTTGCSTCTTTATTAGCCCTTTGGAAATAGGTTTTGAGCATACAATCTGAAGATCTGCCTGTGTTTTCCACTGTATCTTTTCCCTCTTCCCRCATTCCTTTATTTGTTTATTTATTAAGTATGTTGGATCATTTCTCTAAATCTGTCTCTTAAATTGCAATCTTCATACAGCCAGACCTKCATATATGGATAAATTTGTTCACGCCAACCAATATTCCAGAGTCTACTCTTTAATTAGTGTTCGCTCTTTAACAGTGCTGTCTGCTACTGCTTTTGTTTGCTCCCTTCCCATATGAATCTCTCTGTTCATAGAGAGATCTGGGAGGGAGTATAAGAGTTTTCCGCTCTTCATGGTGATGGGTAAAATGGAAACTTAAATTGTTGCTCAGGTCTAATCTGATGGAACAGACTGTAGATAGTTCTGGGCGAGTTGCTGTTTGAAAAGAGTGTTCACTTGCCACTRCATATTTTTATTCTACTTCATTTTACTGTTTAAATTAAATCCTTAGGCAAGATTAATACATTTATAGAAAAGAAAGCAAAGATTTTATTGCTGAAAGAGATATTAAAAGACTTTATATTAAACCAATGAACAAGACCTTATTCTTTGGTAATACTGAATAAGAATTATTAAAATTATCTCCCATATCTTCAGAAGAAAGAAATCAAATTTCATGCTTCCATGCTCCCTGAATATTATGGCCACATGGGATTCACYTCACCTTATAAAAGAAGCCACCGGTGGTGGTGGAATAATCCAGACTGTTCTCAGCAATAGTTATGTCTCTTGGCTGTTGGTAATTAGACCAGTGGCTTTGTGTTTTGGAGGYATGTTTTTCCTAACACAGTTGATGCCACCTGTGTCATTTTGGTTMTTAYAAAGCGAAAGAAATAACATTTCTGMAGTCCRAGGTGATYGCATGGTGACTGCTGAGCTAGACAGCACGGAGACTGTTCACAGAGGCTGGGGTCCAATTCTGGACCAGTTGCAAGAGGGATGGTGGGTACAAAATGGGCACACCACCAGGGTGTTGGAACCCAAAAAGCAGTGCTCTGCTCCATGTAGGCCTGGTCCTGTAGGATTCCTGCTGATGGAGCCAGCAGGCTCCTGCGCAGCACAGAGCAACCAGAAGCACTGAAGGGGACAGAGCTCCTCGTCCCCCACCTGCTACCTGCAGAATTAAGAAGTGCTGCCCAAACATGGATACTGTGGTGAGAATTTTGCACCTTTCACTAACCCTTGAAGCTAGTTCCTCATTCTAGCTGGGATCCACAGGTACCCTTTTCCCACCTCTGCAGTGCTGTCCCTTTCGTGTCAGGAGAAGACTCTGGGCTGTGGGTCCATAGTTGGAAAGCGGGGCTTTACAGAGGCTCCTGTTTCCTGCCTGGAAGGAATTAGCTGGAGAAGAAGGTATTTTCAGAGGAGCTACAAGGTGAGTTCAAAGGTGGTGGAGGCCATCAATGGATCTTGAGTGAAATCTTCTAATGCAGCTGAGAAGGGATGGAAAAACAGGCCATCAATCAGTGCAAGAGCCTGGGGTCAGACGCTCAGAATCCCTCCTCAAAGGCTGCCTTTAAGCKCCGCGTGCGAATCCCTCTGCAAAGGCTGTCCTGAAGCACCACCTGCTGACAGGCTCTGGGAGCTGGAGGGATGCCAGCGGGTGCAAGACACGGCCCAGATCGCAGTGATGCCCATGCTGCATCCCCCGTGTGACCACGCCATCGTGGAGGGGAGAATGCGAAGCAGGAGCAAATGTTGACTCTGTTGCAATGAAGGTCTGCATAAGATGCTAATGCAGTAGTACAAATCAGTAAGAGAAGGGCCTGTAATCTTTCCTGYAATGTTATTTCAGCCTGGCGTCCTTCCTGTGGTAGTGTGGGTGCTCTTGGCCCAGGGAGTCCCCAGAGATCAGCAGTTTCGCGAAGAGGCCCTCGGAGCACTTTGCTTGCAAGTGCCTCCTTTGTTCCCATTAGAATCAACCAGGGAACATAACCTTGATCCTGGCAGCTATTTACAGAAGGAACATTGCTGCAAGMCAGCACTCCTTATGTCTAATGGGATCATTATGGTTGGACCAGACCTTCAAGTCCAATGGTAAATGCATCCCCACTGTGCCTGCTAAGCTCCACTACTTCCCTGGGCAGCCTGGTCCGCAGAAATTTTTCCTAATATCCAACCTGAACCTCTCTCAATGCAATTGAGGTCATTTCCTCTTGCCCTATTGGTAATTAACTTGTAGACTGAGCCCTGCCTCACTACGAGCTCCTCTCAGCTGTAGAGAGCGATAAGGTCTCACCTGAGTCTCCTCCAGATCAGATAAGCCAGTTCCCTCAGCTGCTCCTCATTAGGTCTGTGCTTCAGCCCCTTCCCCAGCTTCCTTRCCTCTCTCTGGACAGGCTCCAGCACCTCGATATCCTTCTCGTAGTGAGGGGCCCAGAACTGAACACAATATTCCAGCTGCTGCCTCACCGGAAATGCAATTTAAGCAKTTAGTAGCTAGTRTAGATGGGRGTTTATTGATRATGATGAYCAGAACTCATGTTTTTAACAAYAAAAAACTATAGAGATAGAAAATGAATGACATTCCTGAACAAGAGGAGAGATTTCCTGGAAATCTGAAGGACAAGAAAAGCTACAAATAGCTTTGCATTTGTTCTCTTCTCTCCAGAGAAGATAAGTAGGCTGGTAAGTATGATGACTTATTTTTATTTCTGACATAACAATTGCAGCTCTATTCTAAGGAAAAGAGCAAGAACAAGATCAATGACAGGGTTAATTTTTGTGCCTTTTTTTTTTTAAGAATTTTGTCACAAATTCAGCTTCTTGGAAACAATTTCCTAGTGAAAATTGTTTTAAAGTGCAATCAGGCTGCATCCTTCACGTGGACAAAGCGGTGGCTGTAGAAGGATCCCCCTGAAAAAACAGTTAAGATTGTGCTGGCCTTGCTGTCTCATCATGCCATTAGTCTGGGTATGCTTAGAATTCCTGATTCCTCGTTATGTGTTTAAAAGAAATGCTGTAAAATGAGTTTAAACGTACTAAGCTCTCTTTCTTCTTGGCAGATTATATACAAAGTTTTCTCTCCCCTTTGTCCACCACGCCACAGAAGTTCTTGCAAATGGGTATAACACTGATGCTGAATGAAACCCACCTGGTTTTATGTGGGTCCTGCCAAGTTGCCCACCTTTGCTGGGGATTAATTAATTGCTCTTTGTGGCAGCAATCAAACTATCCTCTCATTTACTGCCACTTTTGTAGGTCTAGCTTTTGTAGGTGCTAAAAGTGGCAGGAAACTAGGCTGGTCAGGGCAGTGCTTGCAGTATCACCCATTTTTCATCTCGCTCTGCTCTAAGCAGACCCAGAGAGCATTGCAAGGTGTTGCTGTTTCCAGTAAACTGCTSATCTTGTTTCAGTTGCTGGAAGTAAACCTGGAACAGCTGTGGATGAGGCAATGCTGTAGGCAGGCTGTGAGGGAAGGAGCAGCCTGCCCTCCCCCAGGAAAGCATCTGTGGCATCACTTCATGCTCTGCAAATGCTCCGAGGGGCATCCTGGCTGTGCAGGTTCCGCAGGAGAGCAGAGGGTTCTGCGTTTCTCACCTGCAACCCTTGGGAAGGGAATGATGCTCTTGCTAATACAAAAGAGCACTGGACATCTCTGGTACCATGGCCAGTGACCTCAATGGATTTCAGGTGCTTTTCTACCTGGGGAACATTCCTTTCATGTATCTACTCCTGCTAAAGTAGYAGTGGGGTATTGGGAGCCAGACTTCCCACAAAAAATCATAGCTCTTTATCTTGGATTAAGAATCAAATGATTGTCTAGAAAAGCACCTGTGAGGAGCAATTTTCCCTTCCAGTGTCTCAGCAGAAATTGGATGTCTGATTAAACTTCTCTCTGTTTTATTTTGTTTCTTTCTTTTAATGATTCTGCTTCTGTGAATAACTGGCAGGGCTGCATTTCCATCAGGATGCAACAGACTTTCTAGTTTGCAGATCTGAAGACAAAATGCTTTCCTTCTGGAAAGACGGCGCCATATGGCCTGAAACGCACAACTGATCCCTGCTGGAAAAAACAGTTCCATACAAAGTCACCTACAACTACCATACATGTTTGCAGAGGTCTTGATTAATCTCACTGCCTTTTCATTTCCTGGGAGCTGTGCTGCCAGAAGGAAGGGTTTTTATTTCTCTTTCTAGGAATGCTCGTACTTTCTCTATCACGATGCTGTTTCACTCTTGGGTTGTTTATAGCAGTCTGGGAGCTTCTGGGGTTTTGTTATCGTGTGTATCCAACTCTTGCATTTGCTGATTCCTGCTTGGTTTTCCTGGCTGGGCARCGGGACACCCAGACAAGCCTGGCATTCACCAAACACCCTAGCAAAGGGCACAGGCAGCGCTGTGGGTGTGGAATAGTTCAGATGCCTTCACGGCGATGRGCTGACTTGGGGCCTCGCTGTTCCCTGGCTCCGGGGGTGTGCGTGTGTTTCCAGGCCATGCAGGACAGCTCCCAGCATGGTGGGAGGGATGGGGTCCATGTCCATGTGCACATCCTGTGGGCGGGCAGCAACTGGTGATGTGAACCCTGGCTTTTGCAGATGCTCACCTGGTGTTGCAGGTTGCAACAAACTCTGGTCGCAGCAGGGAGGGAAATCAAAAGAGAGCAGGGTGGTGCTGAAATCAGTAAAGAAAACAATCACTGACTTAGGCCTTTAATTTTATCTTGATGTTTTAAAGCCAGCAGCAGGCATCTTTGGGCATCTGAGGCCTTTTTTCTAGTGACATTCTTGGAGTTGGCAGCTCCAGTTCCTGATGGACTTGTGGTTTTCCCAATGCCAGCAAGCTGCATTCAGTGAGAYGTCAGGTGTTAACAGCCTGTGTGCACACGAACATATAGATGATGAGTGGGTTTTTTCAGTATCCTCTCTAAATCACCTGTGTTGCAGAATCCAGTGAGTGCCCAAGGCCACCCACTAAGACCCAGCATGGAGATGGAGCTGAACATCTCTGGAAAGACACCTCTTCTGGTCTCCTCACACAGGGAGCTGCTGATCAGCATGTACAGCGCAGAGAGAACCAGATTTAGGTCACAAGAGTGCAAGTGGGAAGGAGGGAATCACTGAGTTGACCCCTGTCTCCTGTGACAGAACTGGGTGAGTGAGACATGGGAGTGTGTTGGGCACTGATGGGAGGCTGCGTTGGGCACTGACATCTACCTGAGCCTTTCAGCACTTGGAAACCCAGAAGAGTCGCACGTGTGGCACCAGACAGGACTCTCTGGAGCACAGAGATGTCTCAACTGAGAGCTTTATCTAGGCTTATTTTAGCAAATAATAAGTACGATGTTGATGTTTATCATTGAAACTGGAGCTAGGAAGTACTTTAGATCACACCCCGAGTAGGCTGGATTGCCTGAGATCGTAAATCACTTCAGCAGCGTTAACAATACGGAGTGATGGGTGTACTAAACCTGCTGTTACAGCAATAAATGGACTCTGCTGGTTCTTTGAAGGCAGTTGGTGCCCTGCTCAGGGCTGGTTACTTTATTAAAGCTTTGCCAGAGTCGCCTGGGCTGCTGCTTCAGCTCACAGAGCCATCAAAATGGCTCTTCTATCTCTCCCCCACCATTCYCCAGCCTGGGCTGGGCTCTTTTTATAGCCTGCTATAAAATTGCTCAGTTTTGCACCTGTTTGTAAAGGTTTTTTGGCCACRGGGGTATCATGATGTTGTTTTCATGGTTTTTGGAGCAGGGCTGCTCTTTTGTTGCTGGAAATAATCATTGTTAATTAATTCTTTGCTGATTTTTCTTTGGCAAAGCATATCTAAATAAGCAAATAAGGGCCTGCTCTGTATCCCAGGRTTGTGGAAGCTCTTACAAGGGGTCTCTGGTGACCCCTTAGCAAGCCCATCAGCCACAGAGGAAGGGTAAGGCAGGGTCCTCAACTTTCTATGCACACAATTAGCTGAGGGAATGCTGAATTGCCATTTCTAGCTGTTCAGCCTTCAGACAATCATTTCTAGAGTAAAACCACAGCTTKGGTTCTGCCCAACGGTTCATTGAAATCATAGCTGAGCAACGGTACAGAAGGTGATGTGATCTCATGTGTCTGGGCTGGACAAGCAGCTGAAGGCAGCAGTCTCTGATATCACACTGGCCCTAGAGTTGCAGCAAGTTTTCCCTTTTCCTCTGCGTCCCTTTGAAACCTCCATCTTTCCAAGGAGCTTCTGCAATTCTGCAGAGGTTTCCAGACCCAAAACCATCTGTTAGGCTTCAGCTCCTTTCTCTCTGCTCGCAGTCTTGCCAATAGCCTCCCCTGTCACCCGTCTTCTTTGCAGGGGTCCCTGGCTGGAGCAGGTCCTGCTGAAGGTGCAGGAGTTGGCTCCTTTGTCCTGCTTTGGGCTCTGCCCTGAGACTTTGAAGCCTCCTGCTTGAATGTCTCCAAGCTGTTCCTGGAAGGATGAGGCATTTGAACGGGAAGAGGTTGCATTACTGGAGCCGAGCAAAAGCAATTTCCCTGATAAGTGCTTGGCCTGTGGCTCACACGCTGAACCCATCCTGGTGCTGTGTCTGACTCAGACTGGATTCGTGACGGTCACTTCTGAATAATCGCTCTGACTTTCCTTGGGCGAGCTGACATATGGGTCTTTTCGTGCCTGGGTTGACTTTCTCCATAGGGACCTTCCCCAGCCTGACTCCTTTCATTACCATAAATCAGAAATTATGCTAAAAGTGGTGGTATAACCCTGGTGTATGTGAATTATTGACTTCATTTGTCTAATTTCGTCATCTTTTTTTTTTTTTCTGACATCAGAATAGATACCATTATTAGGACTGTGTTTTCAGGCAGCGTCAAACAACTTAGCACCGGTCTTGTGGATGGGAATCACTGTGGAGACACACGAGTTCCACCGGCTGCCCCTCCTGTGTTGTATTTACAGATCTGAAACAGGTTCAGAACAGCAACAAGATGGTCCCAGTGAGTCTCTTTGTGTGCTGAGATTACCCTGTGTGCTGTGAAGCAGGAAGAAAAAGAATATCCAGCATCCTGAAGCTCTCARTTACCTGGATGCTCTTTGCAATATCCCTTAGCTCCCTGCCGGAGTGACTAATCAGCCTGTGKGACTATGAAGGAGGTCTTGCCCTTCCCTAGAGTGATTCCCAAATCCGTTAATTTCTCCAGTGGGATCCTCCAGAGCCCAGGCAGCGGGAAGAACCAGAAAGGATCTGCTGAGCATGGGCAGATGGACTCGGAATAGTGGCTGGGGCCACTTTCCTTTTCCTGGCAATGGTCATCTCAGCCCCAGCGGGTGGCAACGCAAGGAGGCCTGAACCAAATGATCCRGTTTGTGATCAGCAACTGTCTGAAAAACAATGTTGATGGAAATCAGCTGAGAGCTCTTGCTCTGCTCCTCCTTCCCACTCTTGCTCTCCTTGTTTCTCTCCCATGCGGAGGAATTTGGGGGTCTGTGGTGCCCCATGTGAGGCTGTTAGATGATGGCAGCAACAAACTCTTTTTCRATGCAGCTGGGATTGGGCTTTGGAGCAGCCACTGTGCAAACGCGGTGACCTCCTGATGCGCGGAGTGCTCCGCGGCGCTGCATGTCCGGAGCTGCGCAGAGCCTTCGCTCTTTGGGTTTGTGCAGGCGCAGAGCAGCCCAGCAAGCCCAGCACTTGARCTGCTTGCCTCCTTTTCCTTTGCATCGTTCTCTTCAGTTTGATGGCACTCAGCACATGATAACCACGTGTGCTCTTCTCTGCTTTGGAGAAGCAGAAACTCACGCAGGGACCGTAAAACAACTTGCTTAAAACCACCAAGAAGACTAGTGTCAAGGACAAATTTTCAGATCATTTATGACCGCCATGGTCTGATCTGCCTCTGCTCCTTGGCATTCCTCTCCCGCAGGTAGGCAATGTCTGGATTTAACTGGACCAAAAAAAAAAAAAAAAACCCCACACATATATATAAATATATACATGCATATACATTTTTTAAAAGAAAAACCTCTATGACTTCAATTTACTTTCCTTTCCTTTGAACAGAAAAACCACATTGCGACTGAAATTAGCTGCATTCACATGCGTGCGGGTGGTTAGTGCTACAGCTTTTCCCACAACCCTCCCACTGTAAGAGCTGCCTTCCCTCTAGCACAGAGAAGAGCGTGAGAGATCCAGCCGGGGAGCTTTGCTTGTGTGCGGTCACAGTGCCTTGAATTATTGATATTTCTGTTGGGTTTGCTGCGCACGCAGGCGTTTGCAGTGTTCCTCCGTGTTGCACTCTCTGGGGTTGCATACGGGGCTGAGTTTAACACCTTTTTTACTTGTGTGATTGTGACATTGATTTAACTATTGCAGGTTTGGGGCTGCAAATTTTAAGTAAATGACAGTGGAAACAGCTCTTTCCTAACAAAACAGACCCGGATTGAAAACAGACGAGATGGAGAAGCAAGGAGAAGGTAACTCGGTGTTTTCCTGGGATCATTGCACAGATTTGSAGGAGGTTTTAAGTGTTCCTTGCCCTGACCTCACGGACCCTCCTTCCCAAGGCATCAGCCCGTCTTGGCTACCACCGAGCTCAGCACTTGGGCAGATTGAATTAAGAAYGTCCGTTTCTAAGACAACAGCCTCGCGATTTAGAAAAGGCTGAGTGAAAAAATGTGTGTGTTTGCACACAAATATTTTGTGCATATGTATACATGTATTTATATACGTATGYAAAAGGAATTATGTCAGACTAAAAGAGTCTTGTGAGCCTTTCAGGAGCCTCCATGAGCCCTCCCAGGTCCACTGACCTCCTCTCCGTGACTCAGGACAGTTGGTTTTGAAGCTGCTCCTACTCTTCGTTGCACAAATGTTGGGAATTGAAATCCTCAGAAACCTCCCACTATGTTAAACCAGAAGTAAATCTGTGGTGACGACCTTGCTGCATTCATAAGACTGAATCAAAACCTTGATTTTCCACTAAACAAGAAGTTATTTTCAACTGCGGTTGATTTGGTCTTGAATTAATCTTTCTTTCTTGCTCTCCATGCCTCCTGTCYCCACACGTGCTCTATGCTCCTTGATTTAAAGTTGGAGTAGGATGTTCACAGCCGTGTTGGTGTTGTGGGGAACTCCGTAATTGTGATGGGACTTAAATGACGAGGATCGCAGTTGATTGATCCTTTCTGGCCCKTTTTCCACCTCCCCTGCTCAGCCTGTCCTTTATGAAATGCTCCCTTCTCATCATTGCCAAGCGGCTCTKTTAGGTTTGATATTATTACAAGATATAAATTTCTGTCTGCAGCCCTGGTTTCCAGCACGCGGAGAGCAGAGAGGGATTGCCTAGCAACCAGGAGGACAAAAAAAAAATTAAAGAGAATCAATAAGACTTAATGGAAAGCTAAACAGAGACTTTAAATCCCRTCTCCCTCCCTCCCTCTGCCCCTGGGAAGTTCACAGTGACTTGCAGCATCACTGCGATCGCATGAAGGATGCGGCAAGCGCACGCACCGGGGCTGGGAAAGCCAAAGGACCAGGGCCCTGGTGCGACTGAACCTCCTCACCCGGACTCAGGTCAAGCTCCGATCCTCCAAGCGTTTCCACTGAYGAGCTTGAATATGAGGTGTTTTAGGAGGATCAGGGCTAAGACTCCGTGCGGGAGCCGGTTTTACCTGTGTGCTCGGGTCTAAGAACTCCCTCAGAAGGAGTCTGAGTGGCTTTGCCTYGGGTTAGCATTAGACTTAAGCAGCTAAAGCCACCTTTTGGGCACAAAAGCCGAGGAACTGGATGCTGAAACTCAGAGTAACGGGGAGGAAGCGGGGCTCCGGCATTCGGCCCTTGGTTAGCATGGGAACATGGTTCCAGACGTCCCTAGCCCAGGCGTGGTAGAGCAGAAAGGCAGAACCCGCCAAGTGCCGCGAGTCACTTCAGCGTGGCAAGGCAAGGGCGAGTGTCCCGCGAAACCCATGAGGAATATGTTCGGTTAAAGCCGATGGCCTGGCGGGACCAATGGCAAGGTCGYGTAGGAAAACACCTTCCAGGTGCGGTGAGGATTTACACCACGTCAGGCTATGATTCTGCACCTCATTTATAACAAATGGCGTTTCATTTCATCGTATGGAAGGTGCCCCTGGGATCACTGGTCACACTGGTATAGGCYGCAGGATCCTGACTGCGATAGGGCTCCGGGAAGCTCCCCGGGAATGAGGTGGATCCCACCAAGGCTAGTGCAATCCTGGACTCCGACAGGGAGTGTCCTAGCTCTGCAGAAGGGCGTTGTGAGTGGAAATGGAGTGGGACGATTCCAACGGGACAAGGCCCTGAGGAAACCCTAGCACTTCTGTGACCGCGTAGGAACCACAGGTAACGCGAAGGCCTCACGGGGCAGCCCTGAGACCGGGCGAGCGGGGACAGTGGCTGGTTCTCCATGCGCCGGTGCTCCCSCCACGTCCCCTGGAGGTGACGAAGGGCCAAGGTGGCCTCGCGGGGACGGCGGCCGCCGCTCGGGAGGGCTCCGGGGGCGCCGAGGTGCCGGCGCGGCCCGAGCTCCGCGGCGTCGCCCGCCCTCGCCTCAGCGGCTCCC
>PTEX01000029.1:1281772-1412788 GCA_003342815.1 Eudromia elegans | reverse complement strand
GGGGCTGGGGGGGGGCACCGGAGCGGTGGGGAGGGTGCAGTGGGAAAGGGTGCCCGGGCGGGGCAGTGGGGAGGATGCCCTGGGGCACGAGGCAAGGAAGGGGTGCATTGGGGTGGGATGCAATGGGGTGGGATGCGAGGAAGGGGTGCAGGGGGGAGGACGCACTGGGGCAAGAGGCAAGTGGGGGCGTGCAGTGGGGAGAGTGCCTTGCAATGGGGTGCAGGGAAGGGGTGCAGTGGGGAGGGTGCAGGGGGTGCAATGGGCAGGGCACGGCGGGCAGTTTGCSACCGCAGGGTGCGCGGCCCGAGCCCCATGGACAGGGGCAGGGCATCCCCTCCGCCCGCAGCCCCAGCTGTGGCAGCGCTGATGTCATCCCCGGCGGTCCCGGTGCCTGCGCGCTGCACTGCAGCCCGAGCGGCGTGTGCGGTGTCGCGCGGGTGACACCGGCGCGTCACCGCCTCGCAGGGGCTGCCAGGTGCCACCCGGCTCTCGCCGCCGCTCCTGCCGTGCCACCGAGCAGCCACGGCGAGGGCAGCGCCGCGTCGCCACCCTCCGCTAACGGGCCCTGGGTTGGGGCAGGCTGCACCTGCGCTGTGCTGCAGCGGGGATGGCGGGGCTGAAATGCCCACAGAGCTGCTCACGTTGCAGGGCTTGGAGGCAGAGGAAGAGCCGAGCTGGACGTGTCCCCCTTGCCCTTTGCTTGGAGGGAGCTCCCGGGGCTGGGTGTGACTGGGGGAAACGCGGCGTCTTGCAGAGCAGAGTGGTGCTCGGCTGTGGGTAGCGTTACCTTTCAGAAAAGCAGATTGGCAGAGCAAGTAACTTTCCTTTTTTTTTCCCCTTTAATTATTGTACTGAAGACACTGAAAATTTGTGTTTGCCTGAGCAGGAGGGTTCYGAAAGGGGTGCAGAGAAGGGATGTCCTTTTCCATCTTGTTCTGTAGGTTTAAAAAAACAGAAAAGAAAGACTTTAGCGGAACCCTATTACATTTCCATGTGTGGCACGGATTTCTTTGGGATTCCAGTGTTTGTTACCTACTTCCATGCATCCTGCACCATTATCGAGGGGTTTATCCCCTTGTTCTGCGTTTTGGAGGAATGCTGTCGCTCTTGGGATGCGCCGTGTCCCCCGGCGCCGGCTGGGGAGGACAAAGCCCTTTCTGCAGGGCAGCGTTTGCAGCGCGGCATGGCCCTGCCGGCGCCCAGCCCTGCGCTGCCGCCGCGGCTGCACCAGCCCGGCCCTCACCCTGCTGCATCGGGGTCCCCTTGGGCTGCTCCTGCGTGGGGGAGGCCTCATAGACAGCCCGAGGAGGTGTTATCCCCGTGCTCCGAACAGCCCTTGTTTGCAATGGAAAGCCTCTCTGCGAACCGGGAAGTTTCTCGGCATCGGCAGGACCGGGATGGAGCCGCGTGTTGGTGACGTAGCACGTGCTGGGGAAAGATGGTTATTAGACACACTAAATGGGGTGTAAAGCAAAAAGCACTGCGTTTTGCTTTGGTGASGCTTGCGTGCGGAGATGTCCTCAGTAAATTTGGGTCTTGAAGAGGAGAATTTGGGCCAGTGTCTTTTGCAACACGTGATGTGCTTTATTATGTCATGCAGCCTCTCTKCTGAACTGTCACAGGGCTATTTCCCTGGCACTGGAACTCTGCTTTTAAAGGGCATTTCCTTAGYGATCGGTTCCTTTGACGGATGCTGCTCGTGGTGCTGTGATGTGCTYATCCGCCTGGGAGTGACGAGAGCCCTGGAATGCCTCCCACAGCTTTATTCCCTGGGTTACTTGATACCCAGCTGAAAAACAGACATGCACCTTGTGCCTGCTGGTGATGCATAAAGTATTCCTTCTGGATTCTTATTCATCCTGGTGTGAGCAAGAACAGCGGTTGTTGCAGCTGCTTTTGGTGTGGGCACAGAATAGAGGGTGGGAATAGCAGCGTGGCCTATGGCTGGTATCTCTYCCTTCTGCAAACGTCCTTATGCCCATGGGGATGGGAGATCTCGGGGCTCCTTCCCATAGCTTGGACAGGCTTGGCCTTGGGGAGCTGAGCTCCATGCTCACTACTGTCCTGAGAGCTCCAGAACGGGGCACAAATCTGTCCTTAGCGAAGAGAGGGGATATATGGAAAGCTTAAAGGGAGACCTGGAATTGGCTGGACAGCTGGAAAGAGGGAAAGTACTGAAGCAGAGAGTGAAAAAAGAGCAGGATGGCAGGATAATGAGCAGAGGCTGGGAAAGCAGGTGCTGCTCGTCCTCTCCCGTGTGTGTCGTTGCCRTCGTACAGCTGGCCTGGAGCGGCCGGGGTCGGGAGCCTTGATTTACTGTTATTGCTTCTGAAATGGGTGTGGTGTTTTCCTTGAAAKCCCACAGCTAATTGAGGACAAGGGGTGAGAGATAGGGATCTAGCTGATGGATACTGATAAMAAAGAAGAGGATGGGTCGGAAATATAACAAGAGAATTGCTATAGTAGCTCGGTGAGCATAGCCCTCAAAGAATGAATTTATCGGGTATTACACAGTTGTGTAAGAAAAATGTGGGGTTTTGCTGCAAAAAGACCCACAGTTCAGCATTGCTGTGGCCAAGCTGTGACCATGCAAAAACCCGAGCCCAGGATGGAGGAGGAGCAGTGGGAGAGTGTCYTTTCTCTTAGACTGTGTAGGTTACTTTGTTTCCCCCAAGATTATGGAGAGCATCATATAGTARCTGAGATTTTAAGCAAAACTTATTTATTGCCTGGACTGGACCAGAATCTAAATAATCCTGTGATTATTTAGGGTTACAGGGCTACAAGCCCTAAGAAGCCCCCTGAGCAAGACTACCATATTTGAGATTTCCATTTCCTTGGTTTGTCCGCAGAATATACGTACTCGTATCTGGAGGAACATGGCAAAAATCCCCATARAAAAGATTTTGAGGGCATATCTCAGGAAAAAGGCTTGCAGAGGGCATGGCCGTGATACCTGGGAATGCAGAAGGACACAGAAACAGAGGCTAAAAGTCAGATTGGAACAAAAAAAGATCTAAGAGGATAAATTTCTCACTTGCAGGGTTTGGATTTGCTGTTTTTTGAAAAAGCTTCTAGTTAATTTTTATTAATTGTATCATTACCAAACTTTATTTTGCAATGAAAGGCTGTTTTTAATATAAAAATAGTTGCAAAAAMCACTATCCTTCTGTGATGAATAASGAGACTGCATTAGTTGCACCTTTGAGCCTGAATTATGAGGTAGAAACCACATAACAAAGCTCTTATTTGAGACATCCGACACTCTATCATTACACATTTCTGTGCTGGATCCGGGTCCCACGTTTTGGTTTGTAGTCTGCTTGTTTTGGTGAGTTCAAGATGTACCTTCACTGAGGAAGGCAGGATGTTAAATGCAGTCCCAATTGCAAACTGAGCAGTCCCTCTGAATTGCTAGTACGTATTGGCTTTCAATGTATTCATTAACATGTATTTTTTTTCKTCATGACTAATGTGACAGCCCTTTTTAATTTTTTATTTATTTTCATTTAGCGATTCTTTATCCTAGGTCTTTTCTCACATCATGAGATGGAAGGTTATCTCAGGGCAGAACGAGACCTTGCCTATTTCTCTGCTCCGTTTTTCCATGACTTAGGGTTGTGTTTCCCTTGAGTGGGAATTGTTGGACATCGTGTATTGTTTTTATTGCTTTTGTCTGTATTTGTGGGGATTGTTGGGATGCAGGCCCTCAAARGACAGTAGTTAAACACTGTAGGTAAAAGCCTATGAGGAGATGCACAGCTGAGATCACTCTCAACACCTTTCCTACAGGCCCAGCTTATTTTTATTTTGCTTATTTTTCTTATTTTTAAAGCAGGTGAAGCTATTTCACCCTGTCGACTTCATGAAACAGGGATGACAGTTAGAGGAGAATACACCTGGAAAGGGAATTACTTGGTTTGCTCTGGATTAAGATGGACATGGAAAGGATTTGACCTTAAACCTCTCCATCCACTATCTAGTCACCAGTCCAAAAAATGCAGATTTGGAAGAAAACTGACTGAGTCACCGGGTCCTTCTCTCGCTGTCATGTGCAATGACATCTTTTAATCACCCGCCGAAGTGATGGGCTCTGTCTTGTGGCTCCTTCTCTCTTTTGCCCCCACTACCTCCCACTGGAAAGCTGTTTCCAAGCTTCGCTGCTYTAATGGCGTGAAACGCTCTTCGCATTCTCAGGCTAAATGTGGAAACTTGTTCCCGCACCTCCATTGTCCTCCAACTTAAATAGTTCTTATATAGTTGCCTGGAATTTGCCAGCTCTGCTCCTTGGCGTGCATGCAGTGAGAGAGGGGGGAGAATTCCCATAAAAGTTGTGTTTCTCTTGATTCCAGGCTCTGCAGGGAAGAGGACGCTCTGGAAGCGGGTCTGCTGAGCGTGTCCCGGGCTTGCAGCCCTGCTGTGGGCTGCAGGCACAAGCAGAGGGGGCTGCTGAGACCTGGCAGCTCCACACAAAGACCTTGGCTTGGCTAATGCCTTCACTGGGAAATTTTCCTACTTAGTGAAGTGTTGGTGGGAGTTTTTGGCTTTAGTTATAATGTCTTTTGCTGTTGTTTTTGAACRTGCATGACCAGGGCCTGCTTATTAACCTCCTAATTGCTCCCCCAGAGTAAACAGCGGCAGAAGTTTAGTGCTGAGCATGAGGTTCTCCTCACTGTGGCATTAAGTAAATCCTTTTCTGCTTGCTGTTCAGCTGCTGTTGATTTAATAACGGTCYTGTGCAGAAATTCCCATGTTTAAGTGCGTGTAGGATGTGTATTACCTTCCTAGCACAGAGTAAATGAGGCTTTGTCTGCCTAGACGGGGCCTCCTCTCCCCTCCTCTTACCACTGAGGTGGAATGGGGCATATGAGTAAGTTCAGTGGCTCTGACTTCTTGTCTCGTAGGTACTTTGGTTCTGCTTCTGCTGTCTTTTGTTTGATTTTTTTACTTGGGGTTTTGGGGATGTGAACCCTGAGTTTGAGTGCTGGATGGAAGAAAAGAGTTGTTGAAAAGCACTTTATTCCACCACCATCTCACCCCCAGGTCTTTTCTATTCACCTCTTACTTTGTATACTTAAGTCTAGTGTAGGTTCTTCTCATTTATTATTGTTCTGCTTTTAGACTTTTTTTCCCCCTCCCCTTCTATGGGCTATTCTTGTGCTCAGTAGTGCTGGATTGAAGCTGCCAAGTTCATCGTTCTGTGTGCTGGATTGTCCGTGGGCTTGTGATGGCAAAGGGCTGGGGAACTTAGTTTCCAAACTCAATCTCGAGTTGCTCAAGTGTTTCAGTTTTGGTTTGGATGGTTCTCTAATCTCTGTCTGTGCCTTCCTTCTCAGATGAACCAGATGTAAAAATAGAACCCCCCAATATCCTTTTTCTGYGTATAGTTTAGCTTTGATATTTGCTTTTAAATGAAATTGCATCCGGTTTTTGTTTTGGAAGTCATTGCAGTCTGTGCTTGAGTGAACAAAAGTCTCTATCGTGTTGTGCAGTGAAGATGCTCTCTGCCCTGTGCTGCTGTTCTGGAGCAGTGGTGCCTGAGGATTAGTGACTTTCTGCACTCGTGACAGTGTGTTCTGTTTAATATTTCCCCCGCTCCTTGGTAGTCTCTATTCTTTCTGGCATGGTATAATGGAATAAAGTCATTTGCTTGGAGCTTAGGAATGCTGGAGAGTTTTCATTAGGCTTTACTGCTGTTTGCAAAAACACTTAAAACTTTGGAGGCTTAGAATCAAAAAAGATCTATTCTGAGCAGGGCCCAAGTGGTGAGTGGTGCCCCAAAATGGCAAAGTAGCATAATTTGGAGGAATGCATGGTAGTGACTGCATTTGCTGGATCAAAACAGATAAAACAGCTTTAAATAAAACGACTGAAATCCCCRGATGTTCAGGATGGAGACTCCACGCCATCAGTTTAAGCGTTTAGCAACAAGGTGAWCTGGAGCCAGCAGCAGAGAGGCCTTTGCCCCGTCTGGGTTCCTGTGGCTGCCGATGTATCTGGCTAAAATCCATCTGTGGCCAATGCAGGGACGTGCACTCTGGAGAAACCTCCTTCTAGACTGCCTGCAGAGCCCAGGGAAACTGGTTCACTGCACTCAAAGGTGGCAGTGGGAGTGCCCCAGAGCTTCCTTGTCTGGTTGTCTAAAGACACCTATGCGCATTTAATCACCTGCTTGATAAAATGTTGTCTTATCTTGAACCTGCACAAGGCAGTCCTTTGAACGGTTGAAATCTGAATGTGCTGGGGTCAGAGTTCTCTGTCCTTATCTCTCACGAGCTGAGATTCATTCACATGTCTCGTGTTGGGGAGCACAAGTGAAGACTGAGACTGTCATTAGCTCCGGGATGGCTGTAGCTGCCATAGTGAGTGTCCCAACAGGCTCCAAGGAGCTTCCCTGTGGAGCCGGGTAGGAAGCCAGGTCTGCAGCCACCTGCTTGGGGACCTGTTGGCAGCTCTGCTCGAAGCTCCATGACTGTCGAGGCTTCATAGGAAGGTACCTCTGGAGATGGCGTCACGAGGCTGCACGGAGCCCAGGAAGGGCCAGTCRGATGGGTTGTGATCTCTGGAGATGGAGTAAGGAGCCCTCTGCCCTGCTCCTTCCTGTGCCGGCTCGTGGGGCTGGGCCGGTGTGTGCCCACAGCCCTCCAATTTGTTCACGTGGTGCTTAGAGATCCCTCCTGGCTTTCTGTGAGCAAGGCAAAGGCMAGGCCTCACGTGCTTTCCCATCAGTGTCCTCAGCCAGGATAGCGAGAGTGTTGAGAAGTGGCTGATCACTTATTTTAACGGTGGCATTGCTAAGAGAGTCCTCCTGGCCAATCGGTGCTGGAGGGTTTTGCTGCTTAGCAATTTTTATCCCCTCTGGTTTGGAGGGCACAGATTCAAGTCCCGAGACATCTTGAACTCTTCTCCTTCCTCGTGTTCCCTTTGGCATCTCAAACAATTGCCAAATTGTGCAGCTCTGGGCTGCAGCTGTCACGGCAGAGCACAAAGAGCCAAGCRTGTGCGGCTCGCATCCCCCCTTGCCACGTGGTTCTGGGGTCCAAGATAGTGTATTTTTAAAGCCAGAGCAGCAATGAACAGGAAGCTGTTATTGATGCGTAGCGACCATGTGATTTGCCCGGTACACCAGTGCCTGGTAAGTAGGACTAAAAGTGCAGTGCTTCCAGGGTGCTCCACTAGGTTTGCTGTGTTTGATGCTGTTACCTGGTGGAAGTGGAGCTAGGACCTGGGTAGGAGAGGATGCGCTGAAGGAAAGGGGACCTGCAGGAGGTAGCGGGCAGTGAGGCCAAGCTGAGAGCAGCCTTTCCAAAGACTGAGTCTTGACACCACTGATGCYGTAGCCGCTTCTCTGAAGTCCATGTGTGCTGTCATCTCCTGGAGAACACGCAGACACACTCCTGCACATRGCCCAGTTTTTGCCTCCCTAGGTACTGCCTGACTCTGTGCAGATTGAAGGAGATGCACGTTTAAGAGCCTGGTTTAAAGACAACACTGTTGGCATTGGGAACGTCTGTTGTTGAAACAGCTTCACTGAGCACACGGTGCCATTGACCACATCCAGCCCATGGCTGCTGACCTTTCTGGAAGCAAATCCTGCTGTGACTGCCTCCTTTTCCTCCCTCTGCCACTGCTGCCCTGTCTGCCAGACCCACGGCCCCTTTGCCCCTCTCCAGGGTGTCACAGGTCCCCTGGGCTGTGATGGGAGCGACCAGCTGGTCCCCTGTGCTGCAGGTAGCTGGTGGAGGTGGCAGAAGGTGTCCGAGAGGGGAGGATGATGCTCTCGTGTGCCCCAGTCTGGCTGCTGCAGGAGTTTTCTGCTCCCAGGGGTTTCTGCACCTGAAGCACCTGAGTTTGGCAGGTCCCATGGTGGAAAATTTGCCAATGCCAGCATTTTGGGAGCTTTCTGAGGTGGGAGAGGAAAGTATGAGGGATTAAAGCAAGGAAAGGTGCGTGTATATATAAAATTTTGTTCCTTGTTGCCAGCTGGGTGCACAGATAAAGCAGTAAGTGGCAGTTACCCTTGGAATTGGAAGAAATGGGGTGTTTGGTCGCTGTGCGAGATGCTGAGGAGCATTCCTGCACGAGGAGTGGGAAGCACCTTCATTCCCATGCTTTTGATAAGTGATTGCYGCACTGTGTAGAGCGTTTAGTGTAATTGCTGTGGGGGAATAAACAAATTACAGCAGTTTGTGAGAGGAGCAGCACTACCCTTGATGATCAGGRAGCTGAGGGGATTTTGGAGAAGGGTGGGATATGTGGAGGTGGCTGCGGGCCGGAGGTGGAAGCACTGGGTTTTGCATCCATCTCAGTTGTCCACATGCTGGATTTTTCCAAACAGCTGCTGCTTCTGAGGTGGCAAATTAGGTATTTTTAAAAATTTGTTTTATGTGTACTTATAAGAATTTTGGTATAATGATTAGTGTGATTGGTSTAATTATTAATATAAATGAACACCTGCCTACACTTGTGTGTATATCTGATGCCTTTAGAGTCACAGCACTCAGGCTCAGGTGACTTCTGAATTCAGCTCCTGACCCATTTTTTCTTACTCCTCCTGTGCTAAATTTAATACTCTCCTCAAGTGCYGTTTTCTTTCCTTTTTCTTTCAGATCCAGACTGGGCCTCACACAGCCTGGGAATCTTCATCTGTTTAAACTGTTCAGGAATCCATCGCAATATTCCCCAAGTCAGCAAAGTGAAGTCAGTCCGTCTAGATGACTGGGATGATGCTCAAGTTGAGGTATGTACGTCTTGGACTTGAAATACCAACTAGCTGGGGTCACTGCGTTTCACATCGCTGGCACAAATGCCACCCACACTCTGCTTTCTTACTAGAAAAGCTGTAAAATGCAGTCTTTTCTAAAGATGTCACAGCAAGCATGATCATGGAAAACATGCCTAAATAAACGTTGAATGTGGGAACAAAGTCCAGCTGTCTCTACTTACTAAATCTGCTTGAAAAAATGGAATTACAATGTCATGAAGAAGCTGCATTGGTTCCTCACCACCACCATAAAAGTGGCAACAGTACTTCAACAGAGTCCACTTATTAATAATTAATTTCATACTCCATTTATTAATAATTAATTGCAAAATCRTCTTTTCTGCTGCTGACATCTTCCTCCAGCTCTTCTCTGTCACCCTTGCGTAGTCTGGCTGCTTGTGACTTTTTCTACTTGGCATTGAAAACTTTTAAACTCGCATCCTGAAGAACTGAACTGCAATATAACTTCTCTCAATTTATACACGCACCTGCCTGGATCTGGGTGATATTAGCAATTGTAACCAGGAAATCTATGGGCTTTGACTATTGTTGCCTTTAAAGGCACGAAGAATGCTACCAGTCATCGATTTTTATCTTGCACGTTGTAGCTTTGGGGGTTTTCTGAAAGCTGCAGTTCATGGAATCATGTGACGTAGGAGGAAAAAGGGCCTTTGTTTACATGTCTGTCTCTCCTTTTTCCCCCCCTCTTCCTTGATTGTTGAAAATAAATTGAATTTGTAAAGTCAAGAAGCTCAAAAACAGGAAAATAACAACCCCCTTGTTTCAAAAGTAACAACAAAAAAAATTAACCATYCATTTTGCTTGCATACTTGGCATGCAATATAAAATAAAAAAAAAATAGCATGAACTGCCTGGAAAAGAGTGTTTTTCTTACAGCTATGAAGTCCCTTTCATTAAATTTGAACGAAATTTATGAATAAGCAGATACGTACAGATACRTACTAGCCAGTTGCATGGGAGATCAAAAGGAGAGGTGAGCTGTCACAGCAAGTAGGATTCCTACCCTTTTTAGTTCTGTCTTAAGAGGGCAAACATGTCCAAAACAAGTGTTGTTGCCATTGAAACTGTCATAAATTGGCTTATGACCCTTTAGCTACRAAGCTCAAGTGCCAGGTGTCAGCTTCTGCCTCAGGAGGTGATTTGCAGGAGTGAGTTGGAGCCAACCTTTCAGAAAAGYGCTAAAGTACAAGTTCTGCAGGTGGGCATCGACTTCTGTCAGTGGAAAACTCTGAGCTAGGCTGTTTCCCTTTTGAGTTAATCCACATGAACATCTCCTTCCTGGAGTGTGCAGTAGGACTAGTGGTAACACATGGTCTGCTAAATACAGATTGTTGTTACACTCCTAAGAATCCATGGTAGGTTTAAAACCTGAGATATCTGGGCTCAGTATAGACCCAATCCTGGTCTCAAAACTTTGCCTGAGAAGAAAAAGCTAAGAAAATGCTTCATGCTACATTGTGCTGTACTAATAGCTAATACAGACTTTTTTTTTTCTGTCCTTTGTTCTCCTTTTAGAAAAGGTTTCTTTTAATATCTCCACTGTGATGTGAAACACTGTTATAGCATTTTTTAATTTTCTAAGTTAGAGAAACTAAATTCGKGAAATTATCAAAGTCCATTCCCATTTCAAGGTAAAATAGAATAAGTGGGATTTATCCTGCCATAAAACCTTTGGTGACTGCACTGTTGGGTAACTTTATAAAAGAGAGGGGGAGCACAGTGGACCACTTTATTGGTAGCTGGTGGTAAAACCCAAGTGGATGGCTGATGTGCATGGGAACAGGAGTGATTCATCACCAAGCAACTGCGGCATGAACGAAACCAGTACTTGCAAAAAAAAAGAATCATTTTGGAGAATTAGATGTGATCCTCATCAAAACGAATAGCATAGGGCTTATGGGCAGAGACAGTTACCTTGCTGGAGTCTTAACATAAGGAGACTGGAAGTTAGAGGCAGGTTCTGCCCTCTGATTGGCCTGATTTCTGCACCCTGGGAGCCATGGAAGTGGAAATGCATGAGACCAAACTGTGACCTGTTACTGCCTTCTGCTTTTGCAGGGACTATACAAGTGGCACTGGGCCAGGACCTGTCCCTAGGGATATTAAGCAGGTGAAGGGTCTGGTCTGGGGGAGTGAGGTTGATTCTTGTGGCTCTGGTAGCCCTGTGGTAGCTACCCAATGGAAGACACGGCTCCTGGAAGGGGCAGCAGCTCCGATGACTGGCAGACAACTTGAAATGATTTCATMGCGTTTGCTCTGTGTGTTTTAAGCAAACTGCTCTGGGGCACTGAATAACAGGAGTTCTCTGTGCCYTGTCTCCACAATGATGCAGCCTGGATGCAATCTCTGGGAAGTGCCAAGGTTAATTTCTGAGCCCTGGCCTGCAGGAGTAGCCCTTGCAGTGCAGCTCCTGTGCATGGCCCCAGGGAAGCTTTGCAGTAAAGGAAGAAAGGCCTCGTCCCAGTTATTTTATTGTTATGTAGAATCAGGGAAGGATAAGGGAAAAGACCATTAATGTTTTTTAATTCTATCTGTTTTTCTCCTCTTTTGACAGTTTATGGCTTCCAATGGAAACAATGTAGCAAAAGCAAAATATGAGTCCAAGATGCCACCATTTTATTACAAGCCAACATTTCTTGACTGTCAGTAAGTAMATACCTTTGCTGCTAAATCACATTTGTTTGTTTGTACAGCTGAAGCCCCTGTAATATTTTTGCTTTAGCGTGATACATGCTTTTTATCACAGTGAGAATTGCATTAGCAAAGTCTCTGAAAAATGTTTGTTCTTTTGAATGCATATGATAGAGTTTATACTACACGTGGGATATTATTTAATAAGTGCAATTGCATGATGCAGGGAAGTCAATAGTTTGTTTATTCCCTGGACCCTTCCAAGTTTCTGAGGCTATGAACATGTCAATTTCTACTCATTGATTTCCTCTTCCTTCTCAAATAGCCCTTTTGTATTAAAATGGAACATGTTTCTCTGATGGGCTAGGTGCTAGGTTACTTGTAATGCCAAATATTCTTTCTATTAGTACAAAATAATAGAGGGGGATTATTTTTTCCTAAGTGAGAAAGCACATCCTAGGCTAGGACAAATGAAGAGGTGTTTTATCCTATCTAGGGTAGAGTAAATGTCCTCCATAGCAAGTCAGGAGACTAGCTTTTGTGGACTAAAATGGTTGAGCAGCCAGAACTTGTACTGCTTAGGAAGCAAGGAGATAAACTGCAATTGTTTGTTCAGTGAGATCCTGCCCTAGAATCCAGTCTTGCAGAGTGCTGTGGGTGCATCCCTGTAAAATCAGTGCTTCACAGGGTTTGGTGTCTGAAGGACATCATTTCCAGAGCCATTTTTTTAGTATTAGCCCATCCRTGAGTGTAGAAGCATATGGTGTTCAACTCAGTATTGTTTAAATGGGTGTCACTAGTTGAAAAAAGAAGTTGAGTGGGGTGGCAGTGGGTATGAAARTACCCGATCCAGTTGTGAGTCTTTGAGCAGCCTTTTGATGTGTTCAGACATTACAAGAGATGCCCAGAGYAGAAATACTGGAAGGAATTGTAGGTTTCCTTGGATGAGAAGCCCTTAACAAGGGTGCTTATGCACCGGGCTCTGCTTGATGCASCAAATCTGAAATCATACTGAGGGTGGTTAGAGGGCTCCACTCATGAGTACCTACACTCATCCTCAAGGTGATTGTTATCTACATTTTAGCTCTGTTGTAATAGCTAGGAAGGCAGTAATTCTTCTTAACATGCCATGCAAAAAGCCTCTTACAGAGAAGAAAAAAAGAGGGTGTCTGTCATCCCTATGAAACATCTCTGTGATTCATCCATTACCTGCTATTTGATAATGCTAAAATGCTAAATTTGAGAAAGCCCAGGTGTGAACAGCACTGCCTGGCCTAATGATGATAAAAAAATTACTCATTCTCACAACATTAACAGATCTTGGGTTTGATCTAAAATGGCTTCTGGCAGCAACTTCCACAGTTCCTACAATTAGAGAAATTATTTGAGGATTGGCAAAGCTGCAGTGTGTACAGTTTGAGTGCACTGTGTTTATCCTGGTGGGATATTTGTTTTTTTGGTCCTAAACTGTTAGCTCTAGCATCCTTTTTCATCCTTGTGCATCAAGTGCGTCTTGCTGTGTAAGTAGATTTTGCTTTCTAAGATGGTGCATCTACTAGAATAAATTGCTTCCAATTTCTTCCTGGCTTTGGGTTGAAACCAAAAATCTCCAGGTTTTTGGTAGTCTGTTGGCAGAGGGTTATTGATGCTTTTTTTCCTTCCTTTCTCGTTAGAGTCTCTTTGATACCAAGAAGAAAAWTGGAGCTGCAAAATACCCATGGTGCCCAGATTGCAGAACGAGTTGGTAGTTGTGCCAACAGCATCTCCAAGGTGAATGCTGTTTTGTGATAAACAGGCAGCCCTCTTAAACTGTTTGGTCCTGAGAGGATCCAGTGCCATATTTATATCACTGGGATGCAAAATCCYGACAGTCAGCTGCACTGTTTGAAGTTTTGCAGATGGAAAGGGAAGATTTTGACCTAGCTCATGCAGTGTTGCTGCTGTAGTCCTTGCTAGGAGAAACAAAGTTCTAGGTGAGTTTTTGTCTCTGAGGCTCTGAAAACAATTTGCAAGCTCCATGTTTGGACASAGATGCATCCTGATCGCTTCCCTGCAAGTTGTGGATCAGCAGATTTGGAAGTTGGTGCRTCTCTGAGGCAACCTTGACATTCCCACGTCAGAGGACAGCTACTAAGCAGTAAGGAGGCAGCAGTGGAGGAGGCTCATGCARGTCTAGCTAACTGTAATTCCTTGCACTAAATTCAATGGCATGATTTCAGTATCCTTCCTCTGAACTAAAGGAAAACTGCTGTAGTTCAGYGTAATGAGAGTGAAATTCACATGTGATCCATACTGAAGGCTTTTTTCTTCATGTTGTTTTATCTTGTCTCAATTAGGCTTAATTAGCCATTGCATTCYAGCCTGAGCTGCTGCTTTTATTGCAGGACAGGACCCTGTTGATGTCTAAGGTGTTTAAATCTTTGCCAGGAGCTCCATGCTGGCGCTTCTCCGTGCTGCAGCGCTACCTGACGGGGTGCTGAGCTCATGCAGGGCAGCCTGCTTGGAAGGTCCCTCTGGAGCTTGGTGGATCCGGGTTCAAATCACACCGGGCTCTTGTTGCACAGGTCGGGCTGAAAGGCAGCCAGTGCTCCCCTTGCTGCTCAGGCTGCTTCGTGACCTCAACCACCTCTACTCCTTCTGCTTTTGGGCTGGCAGGAAATATCTGTGGCTCTTCCTGAGAGCTCCGTCGCTTGGGCTTCCTTTGGTGATGCGGCCTCGGCCGCCGTCATGGTGGCTGCCTCCCACCCACAGCCTGGCCTCCCACCCACAGCCTGGCCTCCCACCCACAGCCTGGCCTCCCCACACCGGCAGGTCCTGCTGGGCCTTGGGCCGTGGTGGCCACCTCTCTCTGCAGTCCTTTGATGCCCACCAGGGACCTGAGCGGCTGCTCTTAGCCCATGGGAAGCAGCGGGCGCTTAGGCTTCCTTTGCTTGTTGTCTGGCTGTCTTCCTTGCTCAGTGAGGAGGAGGAGGAGGCCAGGCTGATCCTCCTGCAAGCTGCTGCTGCTAGGCCAAGCACTGGCTGTTTTGTAYACCCTGGCTTGTGGGTGTTTTACCCTGGGCTGTGTTTCAGGGCTGGGATGCTCACTGGGCTGAGATGCCCTGGTTTCTGAGCTGCCCAGGCAGCCTGGTGCTCGTGTGGAGGTGTCTGTCCAGGTGCTCTTGCAGGTGACACGGCCACGTGCCCATAGCACGGTGTGCATGTGCAGTGCCCCTCGTGCTGACACGTGCTGCGCTACAGTYGGCTGCAGCGGGTCCTGGGCTAGGAGTGTTTCAGGCTGGTATTCCTGGTGGAGTTTTTCTTTCTCTGCTTAGAAGCTTTCTGTGCCAGGAGATGGACATGTACTAAGCAGGAGCAGGGAATCGCTGCATTTTGAAGAGTTTTGGTATCTAGCTTAGCCAAAAATTCCATCCCTGTGCTCCCTTYCAGGTGTTTTCTGATGGCCAGGGGCTTGGGAACAGATGATATGTCATTCCCAGGGCTTGGCAGTGCCTGGATCAAGCCCCCAGGCTATACTACCTCTCCACAAAGCCACTTGGAAGAGAGTCCTGCTAGCGAAGACTCAGTAAACACGAAACGGAGAGGAAAGGGTGGGGGAGCTAGATGGACTTTTTGTCAAAGTTGCAGTGTTTTTTATTATACTGTCTGAGGAAGAATTTGGACTCAGACTTAATATTTCATTTAAAGTGTTACTTGACAGCAACTTGGCCAAGCTGTGTCCACAAGCTGAAGCTGCCCATGACGAGCTCTGTGTGTGCTATTTTATTTTATTTGGGAAAAAAACCACTTCTTTTTGGAAAAGACATTTCTGGATCACATGCTTCTGTTCTGCCTTTCCTTGGCTCGCTGTGGCTYGCAAGGATGAAATGCAGAGGGCCGTGACGTTTGGTGGCGATGGGGCCTCTTTCTGTTCTGGCTGGGGCCCTTTGCCTGCGCTCCATGTCCAGGAGCTGCCGTGACCACACGCTGCCCGCACTGCATGAGGTAGGTGGGTAGCAGGGAAACCATTCACCATCCCTGGAAAAATAGCCCAGCTAGAGGGTCTTGTGCAACAATAAACTGGAGGCTCTTAATTTTGCYGACTGGATTTCCTACCTGCCACACAAGGCAGCCACACAGCGGCAATTTCATTTCTCTTGAGCACAAGAACAATTTTCCCAGCGTGATTTCTCCTGAGTGTCTCCTGATCCCCCGTTGCTCTTTCTGGGGGGGTCCCGGGTCACGGTGCTGCACTGCACTTTGCTCTTCATTTTGTGTGGGTGGCCAGCAAAGTAAACGAGTATTTTTAAGTGAGGTTTGAYGTTAGTGCTGGCAGAGCTTCATCAGCCTCTCGTTCTGCTCTCAMCCTGGAGCAGCCAGCTCCTGTGGTGCTTCAAGGACGACTTCTTGCTTATTCTGCTGGAAGTGGGGTCTTTCATTAATTTTTTAGTTTGTTCCCTGCTCCCACGTTTTCATCTTCTTAATTACAAAGACTTCTCTGTTCTAATTGCCAAAAAATGACATATTCTCTGTAACCAGCAGCCTGCCAGATTTTAGGTGGGCTGTTAAAGCTTTTGGATTAGATCCCAAAAGCTGTGCATCTCCTCAGTTTAGGAATTATACAGCTATATTTTTTTCTAGCAAATGTGAACTGTGTATTTGCTACATGTCCCTTCACCAGAAACTCAATAAAATACCATAAGGCTGTTGCTAGAGCTGCTTCTGCTCACAGAATGCTGTGGAAATCGCGGGCAGTTCTGGACAGAGGGGATCCAGGCATGTGATACCTGCCCCGGGGTGCTTGCATATACATTTATCTCCAGAAAAATGCACTGCAGACAAAGCACAGTGTTCTGTCAGCAGCAAATGCCTAAAAGACCCCTGAAAATGTGCTTAAAATGAAACAAGGATCAGGTCTGAAGCCGAAACACCAGAGATGTGCACACTCCTGGCTGTGCAGCTTGGGTCTGTCTTTCCATTTCTTTTGCTGCATTTCAACTTTATCTAAACAATCTTTGGAGCAGAGGGAGCAGCCCCTGGCCTTGCACTGAAGTGTGCTAATGATGGGCTCCTCTGTTGCCTCTTGGTTTTGGAGGAGCTGAAGGATCCTGGGGATGTGATGATGAGGAGTGCAGAGGAAGGTCCAACCCCTCAGAAGGGCCTGGGCAAGTTGCATGGCTGGAGTCCTTTGGCCTTTGGAGTCGCTGTTGGAGCCCCTCAGGATCCAGGGAAATGCTGGCTGAGGTTACTGGGAGCATTCAGCTGACACAGAGGGTGGTGTGAATTGCCTTTCTTACAGTTAAGTCCTCATTGAAAAGGTCCAGGTTTGGCTCTGGTGATCGCAAGCTGTCTGCAGCAACCAGCCTGGAAAAATAGACAACCCTAAGTATTGAGGGTGGTTTTGTGGTTAAGTTTCTATAGCTTTGTTGATGAGCCACAGAAGTAGGTGATTAYGTGATGTCTTTTGAGTTACCAGATCTAGTCTTTTATAGCAGCAGACTCTATATGCTAGATATTTGATCCAGAAAGGACATCCTGACTAAGCCACCTTGTAGACTTCTACAGAGCCCATCTCAGCAGAAGATGGGTTGTTGTCAAGACCAACATGTGTCATGTGGTGACAACAGCAGGGAGATGGATGTTCTTTGGGGTTCACAGTCTAATTTGCAGATACACATGACAGCTGAAGAGGAGTTGTGAAAGCATGAACAGAAGGGGGAAAGGCAGATTCAGCAGATTATTTCCATTACAGCAGTGCAGGTGGCTCACGTTTGAGTTTTGGGCATAGTGACATTGAGGTGTTTCCTGTGCATTGTAGGAGAAGACTGGTAGGAGAAGCCAGCTGAGGAGATGGAACGACGGGTGGGAGAAAATATGTGTAATTATCTGCTGCTTTACCACTAGGAAACTGATAACACCCGTGGTTCTGTTCGAACAGCATCTTGCAAATTTGATGAAGTTGCTAGCTGTCCTGCCAGAAGAATTTTCATAAGTAACAGTAAAACAGTTGTCGTCTTTGAACATTTCTGGAACGCTTTGGCTGAAAAAAAAGTGCTTTATTTGTGTCGTAAGTTAAACAAAATAATAATAATAATAAAAAGATTTTCAGTCATATCAACAGTTCTCTTTAGTATAGAAATTGATATGTTCAAGTGTGGTGTGTTTTACAGAGCATGGCTCTGTAATCATGTGGTAACCAACATGCTGTAACCTCTGTAACCAGCTGTCGGGCAACCTTTTATTAGTGTAGAGCACTTCTAAACATAAAGTTGGAAAGACAAATGGCTTCCTGTCTGGGTATGTTTTTTACCTATTTATGACCTGTTTAAGATTGAAGAGCACTAAATAATGCAATTAGAAATTGTTTGGAACAATTCCTGACATATTCCAGATCAAAACTGCTTATGCCCTTCATTAATTCTAGAAGTTGTACTACAACAAAATAATACAGAAGTGCTTGAAATCTTTGGTCTGTGGTGGTTTGTTTTTTTGCTTTGGTTTTTGTTTGGACAGTGTTTTCCACAAGGCTGCTTCTTATCTTGTCATGCCCTGTCCAATGTGAGGAGGTTTGTATTTAGAATAGTCCTTACGCTAAAAGAATTTTGCACAGAGTTTTGTGGGTGTGAATGGGATATTCTGCTRATGCTGGAAATTTTGTTATAGAAGTTTTCACTAAATCTGATGTACAAGGAAACAATTTCTTGTYGTCTTAGAGCAAATGGGAGAGACCTACAACTCCAGACCATAGAATTCAATTTTTGAAAGACTTTCAAATAACACTTGTATTCTCTATTGAAGAGATAACGATAGGAATTCTTCCTTAGCTTATCTTGGACARTATGTCCTTTCCTGTGTTTTTTCCTACTTTATTGTTGTTGTTTGCTTTTTTACAGACTGCTGCGGGAACAGTGGATCAGAGCCAAATATGAAAGAAAAGAATTCATTCACAGTGAGAAGCAAGAACCCTATTCTGCAGGTAGTGATAGAAAGTTTTGACAGAAAAGTGTTTCAATGTCCAGCACCTTCCTTGTCTATTTTTCTGATAAATTAGCTTTATGTTGATCAATGCYTATACTTTGGAAAATGGGAGGGGAAGGTATGATTCTTTGGGAAAGATGTCTCCTGGCATTCTCTATATTCAACTGRAAAAAAAAAAATCAATGCCTTATAGAAAAAATCAGAAATTCAAGAGTGTTACTATTGACCTCAGTGGGGTGTGCCCCAACAGTAAGTCAACTGAAATATCAGCAAGGCTCCTTTCTGGTGGCAGGAGGCACAAATGTGAATTAAAATGGAGATAAGGGTGTTTATTTCMTCAAGGTTTTCCTTTAGAAAGGTAAGTAGGATTATTAACACTGGTTAATGGTAGGTAAGYGTGCAAGATTCCCTGCTCTTCCCAAGTTTCTCTTTCACTGCTGTCTTTCCATGAACCTGCAATGTCTTTCTTCATTGGCCATGGTCTCCTTGTGGTATAATAATTGCATGTGGTGTTTTGCAATTGCAGAGACAAAGTGCTTGTGACAGAGCTCATTTCAGCCCTCACAGCACAACCACCAGTTTGATTGAAGTCTTCTTAAGGGGATTGTACRAAGGAGCAGGTGATTTTCTTGTGGAAGGGCAGAATGCGAAGAGGAAGCACAGGGTCYGACCACATTTGTTGTGAGGCTGCTCTAGCAAAATAACTGACATTAAAGATCGTGTGAAATTAGCTGGGTGTTCCTTCGCTATGTGTAAGTGGCATTTATTTTGCATTTTAAGTAGTCAGCGCCGGCTATGTGCATGGATGGCTCTGGGATGATTTTATTAGCAAAGAGCATGTTACAGATGAAAGGTTAAAATATTATTATCATGCTGCCTCTTGAGATTGATAATAAGCAGGTAGTATCAGCAATTTGCTACTGTTAAAACTACAATTAAAATCTGGTATCATATAGCCTCAATTTATGCTTAGAGCAATTTTTCTGTGCTATTTTGTGTACATGAAACATGCACAGAGTGTGTGTGTGGTGTCCATATGCATATGAAGCATACTGTGCACTAGTTAATTTTAGTTTTTCAAAGTAGGGTGCTGGAACTGGGCATGTTCTCTTAAAAATAGTTGAATTTCTTAGACAGCTTTGGAATATATCTGCCAACATGTGTAAAATGCTCACCCAGAAATAATGTTTCCAATTTACACTGTGCAACTTCTAGGTGTAAAACCCTTGGTTCAACTAGGTACTTCAGACAAATGAATAATTTTAAGGGTTTGATTAGTTGTGTTGACTCCAAGAAGAGTATGTACTTGGTTCAAGTTAAGTACATACTTCAGTGCTGTATGAGAAGGCCAGTGTGTGCAGAGCTTTCTCAAAAATATTATAGGCAGAGTTCAAGCAGGAGTTTATTTTAGCAAYGTATTTTTGATGTCTTTCTGTAATGTCACCACATAATGTTTAACTTCATGGTGAAGTTTTTTTTCCTCTTCTCTTTGAAGTTCAAAAACCTTTAAAGGCAGAATAGATGATTTTAAGAGAGCAGAACYCTGAAAAGAAGAAGGGGAAAGGGAGGCAAACTGGTGGGCATTTTCTAGGTTATGTRTTAATGCTTTCAGGTTGTATATTTTCCTAGAGAATTGTATTGTCTTTGAAAAATAACATTGGAATCGGGTAAATTACCTGCAAAATACTGACCAGATCTTCATTTGCTCATTCTTAAATGAGCAAAATAAATGCCTAATGCAGCTTCAAGGCAGATCTGGTGGATTCCTTGGGATGTCCAAGTTTGTGTTACAAACACAGCTGGAGAGGGTCAAACACCAAACTTGCACTGCTGACTCTTGCCTTGTGTGCTGACATGTAACAGCCAGGTGTGGTTACGTGGCTCTACCTCACCCTGTGCCAAGGCATGTTCCTTGCTTTGAGCAACATGGCACAGCTCCGTCGGGAGCTGCATTTTCTGCTCTTCTACTGTTAGGCTGGACTGAACGTGGGAGCTGAGAGAAAATCCCTTGTCCTGCAAAAAGGAGCACCCTGGAGGTTTTCACCTGGAAGCACTGGGACAGTTTGAGGGTGAGGTTGTATGAGGATGCCTGGTCACTCCGTAACGCATGTGATCCAGAAGGAGCAGCTTGGCCAGCTGGTGTGAACCAGAGAGCTGCTCTGCACCGTGTTGCCTGCGAGCCCTCCAAGACCAGCTGGAGTTGGCACACGAAGAGGAAACTGAGCGCCGTGACGTGTCCTGGCTATGCTCTTTCCACTGCTCGCAGGGGTGTACACRGTTTACAGGCACAACAGCTTTTTGGAAGATGTACCCTGCATGGGGTGATCCTTTTGCACCTGATTATGCCGGGCTTAGCACTGCTGGGCACAGGAGGAAACAGTCATAGGATCTAGRCCACTGCTTCTCGTTTAATGACCTCCTGAACTGCATGTAAACATGATGAGGTGGGACCAGCCCAGAGGCTTTTYCCCTCCCCACCAATTTGTATCTCATTTGAACGTATGTATATATTTTTCTTCTAATTCTGTGTTGGACCGTTTTTCTCACCATTCTGAATTCCCTGGAGGAGTGTTAGATTACCAGTTTCTAAGCATGAAACATTTATTGCTAATAGAGACGTCAGGATCCATTTTCTGGCATTTGTTAGAAGATTTAATTCCATTTTCCAATCCCAGAGGCAGTTTTGCACTCTGATATTTGTTCAAAAACTGCATAAAAATAGAAAAAAACACTATCTCTGCTTATTTTTGAGCAGTATGGTTTTCTAGTTATTCTGCTGCAACCCTGGTCAGAAATCCAATGTCTTCACTTTAGGAAAAGCCTTTGGGGAGAGACTWTGTGGAGCCTGCAGATGCCAAACAGAAGCTCTCACAGCTAAACTGACAGACCTCGGAGAAATGAGTCTTGGGACAAGTGTCAGATGTGCAGGTCAGAACTGAGATACGGAGTCATGTAGAGAAGCCTGGCAGGAGGATGCAGCAAACTGTTCAACTGCTAGCAAAGAGTTTAATTAAGTAAAAGAAGCGTGGCGGGGTAGGGAAGGAGCAACCCYAGCCCTGCCCCCCAAAAAGGCTTTGCAGAGCACTGAAACAGCTGGAAACCTCTGCCCAGGTGTAGAGAGCAGTGTAAGAGGGTGGAAGCAGAGCTAGGACCAGGTCTGTTCTTGCATCTTTCCAGTTCCAGGATCAGGTGCGCATGGATGTGCTCAGTTTGGGGCAGTGTTTCTTGACCACAAGATATCCTGGGGACTCTTACTGYTGTTCTGATCTCCTACTTTGGTGTAGTCTGACACTTTGCTCCTCCCATGCCCTTTTACCTGTGTCTCTTTCCAGTAAGGAAGAGGCTTCTCCGTCATCTATAAAATCCGACCTGTRTGTGGCTTATTCAAGGAACCCCTCTGTAGGATGAAAGTGCCAGTAGGGAAGTGACATGGAAGTAGAGTTTCTCTGTGGTTATCACTTTATTCCCTGGCCTCGTCTGGACAAGGAAAAACCTTGTGCCCTCCCAGGTATTCAAAGCYGAGCTCTCCGTAAGGATCACATGCAAGTGGCTTGAGCCAGGCTGCAGCCAGCRCTGGGCATGGACATCTCCATCGTGGCAGCGTTTAAGCAGATCTTGCTTGGGGAAATGGTCCTGCTTGAGTCTGTGCTCCGATGTCCCCAGTCAGACACGCGGTTGTACTTGGAAGTCATAGCATTTGCTCTCAGTGGAAGATTTYAAGGGAACTTTTCCGGAGCTACTTGTTTCTACAGGAAGCCTTTGGGCACAAGCCCATGCCCTATTCACAGCTACAGCTTTTAGCTCTTATGCCATGAATTAGTTTTTCAAACTGATGATTTCATTCCTCCAAAAGAGCCATCATTAATGAGTATATTAGCCCCATTGATTTTTAGTGTGAGGAGTCGGTTTGAGTTCAGATAGTGCAGGAAGATTAGTAAAACAGTGATTAAATGCTCCGGTGATCCACTATCGATTCTTAGATACACCCTTTTATACATCCGAGCTGTTAATTCAGCTGTAGTATTAGAGCTAAATAACTTGTTTGCCCTARCTAGATTTTATGAGGCAAAACATTATTTAGACCCCAGTAATTCTGCTTGATGCCACGGTCTGCRTTCCTCACACTATCAATACATTAGTTGCACAGTGGCGTAGAGTAATACCAATTTTAAGAACCTCATATTAACATGTTTTGGGCCGGCTTTATCCCTTCTGATAAATGAACTGACTAAATTACTGTCAGTCTCCAGCTAATTATCTCTTTTAACAGAGTTTAATGGGGCACGAGTACTGAATTCTCATGGAAATGAAGAATAGCAGGAATTRCAGTTGAAAGTCCAAATCTGGAACTTTAGGCAAATGAAAGGTGTATGTGATCATTTTGAAAAAGTGTGCGCGTTTTGCCCTGCTGTTGGTAGGCAGCAGTTACGCTAAGGCTTTCCGTAAGTCCTGCTGAGAGTTAGTTCATTCAGACACCTTTGATTCCTCTTTTAATCACATGAATTTATGCTAGTGAAGGGAGTTGTGGRGGAAGCAAAACAGAACACTTTTCACAAAACTTGACATTTGAAATTGGTAAAGGTGCAGCTGCTGCAATGCATCTCAGGTCACAAACAAAAGAAGGCGATGTCTGTGGCCAAGAAAATGCAAAAGGGACTCATTATTCTGCTAAAAACACGTCTTTGGCTTCTCATGGACCTTCTGGTTATTGCTGGGATGCCAGGAGGAACTGGTGCCAGTTCTGCGTGCGCCAAGCCCTCAGGTGAGCTCAGAGTACGACTGGCATCACATACATCTTTGGTGTTTGATTTAACGTTAGCAAATGAAGAGCTGGTGAGCTGCTTTACGCTGGGTGCTAAATCTCTTAATGCTTGTCCGGAAAAATGGCTTAACTGTGTAGTTATGGCCTTGGAAGTGCCTACCCGCAGGCTGAGCGTGGCTCATGCTGCTGTTGGAGAGCAGGACTGCCCAGTGTCTGCAGGAACGGATGGAGGTGGCAGCCTGGAAAACGTCACCTTCCCCTGAAGTGCTGCCTGTGCCTGCCTGGTATTGGGTGTTAATTGTGGGTAAGCCAAGGATGTTCGTTGGGTCCAGGGGGATAATTGTTAGTCCCTTGTGTGTGCTCGCCAGCCCTACAAGCAGCAGCAGTCCAAGCATTTTTGCTTAATATCTGCACAACTAATGAGAGGCAAATAGGATGCATTTACAATGTCTTCCCCAAAGCAATGTGGAATGAGTTCTTGCCCGTCCTTGCTCTTGCTGTCTCCAGGCTCTGCTCCGGCCAGTGGGGATATGGCAGGAGATGCAGGAGGATGGCCACTGCAGGCGCATTTCCTGATGCTTTTGTGGACCTTTGGCCTTTTATGGACTTTTGGCTTGCTTTGGGCAGGCAACATCAGCACACACGAGTGTGAGGGCAGAGTGCTGCAGGCCCTGGAGGCGACTCCGTGCTGTTCAACGAGGTGTGCTGGCCTAGAGCCACCCTCGGCTTCCTCAGAATTAAAAAAGCAAAAAGCGTTGGCTGGATGGAAACATCCCGAGGGCGGCTGCTGCTCCAAGCTGCCCATCACACGCCTGCTTTGCAGCAAGGGTGCTCTTAGCACTCCCAGAGTGTCTTGGGAAGCTCATTATGCTGCAGCAACTGAGGTGCTGTGATGGGAACCAGATGAGTACCATGGATACAAGGGACAACAAGAGAAAGGCGCCGCTTTTAATGCTGCTAACTATAGTAGTAGCCAAGGTCATAAAAAAAAATATTTGGACTAAATACTTGATGTGATTTATGCTAATGGAAATGCAGCATAAATCACTGCAGGAGAGAGGTTCTGAATTGTTCTTAGAGTCTGAGCACAGGCAAGCAGGGTCCCGCTGCGGAGCCGCAGACATAAGCAGCATGTGTCTCTGAAGAGGTTATTTATGTCACGTATTGTTGTTTAATAACGTCATTAAGGTGGTTCAAGAATGACTTACAGGCTTTTAGACCAGGGTGTAGGTGTTTTCCAGCACTGTGTGAAGTGACAGTGAGGTCCAGGGTCAACTCTGTGCAACAGCACCTCCATCAAGGGAGAAGGCAGCTCTCTGCGCCTTTGCAGGGGAATTGGACATCATGCTGCTTCCCTGTACTTCCCAAAAATTAGCCTATAAAACCTCTTGCCGTTAATTCCGTGACACCTTTTCCAGACTGTGGAAGAGCTCCTGATAGCAGGAGGGGGGTCCCYGCAGGGCTGCAGCCACCCCGTGGGCTCAGGGATTCCCATTTCAGGAGAGCGGGAGAATGGCAGGTTTCCCTTCCTCGCGGCAGGTGCTGCTGCACATGTGGAGACATCTGGTTCCCAAAGGAATTCAGGATGGGAATGCCTTGTGTGTAAGGGAGCAGGATGCAAATGCTGTCAAGCATCGTTGCCCTCATTCTTTCACTGGAGCCCCTCAGCTGATGTCCAATGCCAGAGTACCCATAAAAACAGTGGGAGAATCCAGTTTTGCCCCAGCTGAAGATTTAAGCCCTCTCTTTGGGATGCAATTTAAAGATTATTTGGATAGCAGTTACATAGCTGCATGATGGCCTATTGCACTGCAAATTATGTAAAAAAGTGTCTGTAGCTGCAACCTTACATGGCCAAAGAGGCTCTGGTAGATCTATGGGAAAGCTGGAAGGAGTAGGCAAGGTTCAGGGCATGCAAGGCCTCCTGTTTGTTGGAAACACAACAGCTGAGGTTGGAAAGAGTTTGCTTTGCTTGTGTTAATCACTCGGGAAACTTTATGAAAAAGAAGGGGTCTAGCATTTGCAGAGTAGAGGGATGCGTTAGCAAGTCAGAGAGCATCAGGGCTTTAGCCTCTGTGGGATTATGCATGGGTATTTATAGCGTGGACTGCATTTTGGTTTCAGTATTCAGCATTCAGCTCTGAGAAGGGTGGACTGAGGTGGTTTACAAAGGCACTTACAGAAGGAGGGATCTGTCTGGCTGTGTCTGTTCCCTTGCGCTGTGTCTCTGAACACCCTAAAGACTGCTTATTTATACATTATTTTGTGTTTGTCTACAAATATTGTCGCGAAATAAATTATGAGACATGAAAGAACACCATAAAATAGTAAAATCTGCTAATATGCACTTTCTATTCCATGTTGCTCACGTAATTTGGGAAACAGAACTGATATTTTTTCCCCTGCGCTTGCAAATTTGGAAGGAGCTTTGTCTGCAAAGGACCGGCGAGGATGCACGGGCTGTAAATATTTTCCTTCTCGCTGTGCAGATCTTAGTGCAGAGCGACCTGCAATGATGTAATGCAGTTTATTTTGGGCCCGATCAGACAAAGCAGCGTCGCGGCTACGCCCGGCTATTTCAGCCGGCAGACTCGGTGCTCCGGTGTCTCTTGCCTGATTTTGGCTGGCCAGGGCTGTGAGTGTCAGTGTGATGGACCCGCCACCGCGCTGCTTCAGCCTGGTGGTTTTGTGCAAGCTCAGAGGCGAAGCTGCCCTTTCCTGATGGCTTTTCCAGCTGCACAYRGCTGAATTGTGGGGCTGAGCAGCASCCRGGGAGCAAACTGGTTCAGCAATAGCTTGAAAAGATGCAGGTCTTRCTGGGCGTTGGATGCAGGAGGGGTTCCTGCAGAGGAGGAGGGCTGAATCCTGGGGAGGAGGGGGTTGTGTAGCTGCATGGAGCACCCTAAATATTTGTTTCTGGAGCATTTGCCAGAGATGGATGCTCGCAAAAAGATGCATGAACTGGCAGCAAAGTCTCTGTCCAGGGCCCTGGGGCAGCATCACGGTCAGGAAACAGCTTGTCAAGAGGCTCTAGTTTCTGAGAGGTGTGAGGTAGGYGAGTTTTCTCTCCCTGATTTCTAGTGACTCGCTCCAGCCCTGGGCAAAAGGCACCACCACGAGCCCATCGGATGCAGCTGTTGTGAAACAAGTGTCACAGCAGTGGGGAAATGTACTTTAAATGATGGGGAGCTCGTGCTGACTGCTGCCCCCCTTGCTCCTGTGTGCACCACCCAGAGGGTGGCCCTGAGGGGGTCACTCAGGGTGTCRCTTTATGCCTCTGGAAAATAAGAGCTGTCCTCCCTGCAAGGCTCCAAGCACATGGAATAGATTTGCAAAATACTGTGGCTTTGTGASCTGCCAGAGAAGGGCAGGGTATTGCTGATGGTGTGGTGTGATGGCCAGCTTGCAGAAAGCTCTGCAGGGAAAAAATTAACATTAAATTGGAGGAAATGATTCGCCAGGTGTTGTGGGAATATATACTCTGGCTTCTGCGCTCTGCTTGAAGATTTCCCTCCTCCTCCTTCCCCTTTTGTTCCTGCGTAACCTAGGGAATGCATTTCAGAAAATGAACATTTTTGACAAATAGAGCTTTTTGTTGCAAGCTTTTTCCATATCAGAGGGAGGTGGGTGCTCTGTGCAAACAGGTCTTGTTTTTCTTTCTTTTTTTTTTTTTTCTTTCTCAGCACTGCCCAAAATAAGACAAGGAGAGGGCCGAATCCTTGGCCAGGGCGAATCTGCCTTGCTCTGAAGCTCGCGCTCGTTTGTGCCCTCTGTAAGTCTTGCTGTGGGAGACTTGTCCCCTGTGGGACATGGGTCCATGTTGAGAGCAGCAGATGCCGGGTGCTCCCAGAAGCCTCCTCTTGTGTGAGCACCGATGACCAACTGGTGCCATGGGAGTAATGGGATGGGAGCTACAGAGAGACCATGTGTGACACGGTCCCCTCCCAGGCAGGGGGAGGTGGTAGAGGTGTTTCCTGTAATGCTTTTTAATTACTGATGAGATAAACAGATTTAAGTAAAATGGCAGAATCAAAATTCTGTCCTTGCAGAAACATATTGGCTAAATCAAGGGCTTCTTTCCACGGGGAAGAACTGGAGCTGGCCAATCTGAGTAGTCRGGACTAGAGCCAGCTGCAATCTCAGCCTCTGACATGCAGACCAGCGCAGAGATTGGCGTTATTTTGCCCAAATGCAGCCCATTCTAGAGAAATCCTTGGCCAGCCTTCCTGGTGTGTTTGCGTGGGCTCCAGTGAAGCTCCCCTCGCTTCTCCCAGCTGCAGATCCACTGGTGATTGCAGCAATGTGGCAACAGGCGCTGCATGGGCGCCGTACGATGGGTGGCTCCGTGCAGGAAGGCACGAGGCTGACTTTTACCCGAGCAAATTGTCCCTTTGCACCAAAGCACCGGCACTGATTGTTGGTGAGGGTGACTGGAGCAGTTAGCAAACTACAGCAATCTCSCTCTGGCTGAAATTGTCCAAAAAATGCTTAAAAGTGGGAGGTGAAGACGTGCAGATCGATAATGCTTGCCGAAGCGTTGGCTCTTAGGAAACCAAACTTCTGAGAAAGATAAGGGAAACCRCACAAGAAAAGGAACCGCTCCGCAGTCTCTTCCTCATGTCTTGCAGAGGTTTGGAGAGGGGCGGGCGCAGGCTCGCGAGCCGTGGGGCCCGGCGGTGCAGGAAGGACCTGGCCGCCCTTCTCGGGGACAGACAGGAGCTGTTAGGTTTGATTGTTGTTGTGGTTCTGCTCTGCTTGTGTCTGAAATGACCGCTTGGGTTCCTGTGTGGAGCCTCTCGTGTGTGACCTGATGAGATCCCCTGGTGTTTCTCCTCCCCAGGAAGAGCTGACCCCCATCTCCTGTGGGTGTCAGCCCCAAGGAGAACCTTGTTCTTGTCTCTCCGAAAGGGCAGCAGTACAAGATAGATAAAGATTTCTTTCCCCTTCATTCTGATTTTATGTTGGCTGCTTTCCCGTTATGGTCACAGTGAATTGATTATTGATTTACACCAGATGTAGAAATTAAAAATAGCCTAGTTAGAACTGTCTCTCTTGATTTTTTTTTTTTCTTTATTTTTTTGGAGGTGAACTTCAGAAAATACTCACTATATCCCTGATCTTGATTCAAAGACTGAAATTTTTCAGGAGTTCCTCTGAAAGCAAGTCTCTATTGAACCTCAATGCACATATGACTGAGGGGCAAATAGAGCCATCAAAASCTTTAGCAGGCCTTGATCTTAGTCTATAGAGGGAAGTTTTCGATATAAAGAAAACTGTTAATTTATTTCTACTTATTAGCCTCAAAGAGGAGTGGCTGCTTTGCTCTGCTGCTTTTTAATGCCACTCTTATCTGATGTTAGCTCTAGAATGGATTAAATTCTCTTCTGATGCTTGAAAGGCTCAAGAATCAGAGCTCTGCTCTGAGTGAAGCTCAGACATTTCCAGCGGGTGCCCCTGGGCAATGGGAAGTCCTTGCTTCCATAACACAGTCCCAGACAGGACCTCAATGCACAGTCTCCTCTCTCCCCTCCTTATAAATAGATCCCTCATTATCCTAGAGCTGGGAATAAAAAGGGCAGTAGTGCTGGAGAGCARTAGAGTCGTGGGGCTGTGATGCTGTTTGGAGACCTCCTGTAGACTTGTGCTCTGCTGGGACCTGGCTGTGAAAAAGAGATGTCCTGTGGTAGGAAGTCGTGACCCACGTTCCCTGCAGTGTTTGTCGGGGCTCAGTGTGCATGCTGACGTTGCCTCACTGGTGTCTRCTATTAAATCATGGTTTCCAGTGAAAATTCGGCAGCTGCCTCCCATGTCTGGCTGAACCAAAAGCGGCAGGTTCACCTCTAAAATGATTTCCAGCAAATTTGCTCCATCTTGCAAAATCTCAATCAAAAATCTCTAAGGTTTTTGGCTGCTCAGGCCTGAGGTGTGGGTACCTTTCCACTAGCACCACCTGAAACCACTCGCTGCCCGCGCAGCAACTGCCTTCGCTTGCGGCCACCGCGGGGACGCCCGTCCCGGTGTCTGCAGGCGGCCACGTCACCCAGACGGGCAGGAGAAGCGATTCCCAACGGCGTGGGGTGGCCTGAGCYGACGCTTCCCGTGGGACTGTCGCAACCCGGCGCTTGGGCAGGTTCGGCGCGCTCCGGAGCCCCTCTGCCTTGTGGTTTGTGAACACCAGGACGTTGGCACAYGGATTTTGGTAGCGCCGCTTCCCTCTTTGCCCTGCAGCTCGTCCAGCTGCCCTGGAAAGACTCAAGCCCCATTACCTGGCAGTTATCTGTGATTTTGCAGGGGCCTCTCCCGAACGCGGCCTTCTGTGGTCTGCAGGAACAGCATGTGCTTCGGGAAGCGTCCTTCCCAGCGGAAGAGGCAAAGGTAGCAGCCATCCTGCTTGGCGTGGGATGGGATGGGTGGGATGCAGCCACAAGGGTGAGGCKGGTGTCCGTCCTGCCTGTCCTGGGCTCTGTGGGCACTGGCCTGTGGTCCTGAGCACCGGGGCCACCCAGGACCTGCAGCCATTGGTGTGTCCATGGAGAGGGGAGATTCAGGGGTGGAATCATCCTATTTCCTAAATCTTTATTTGAAAAAAAAAAATTAATCTAAAATTTTTCCTAAATCTCTATTTAATTGAAACCAGAAGGCTCAGGAARATTGAATTGGAGGAGATAGGAGAAACTGCACAGGGAAGTGGGGTCAGGTGGAACAGGCAGTTCTCCCATTTGCTGATGCTCTGTCTGCTTTTTAGGCCTTCCCAGTTTAATCTGGCACGTGCACTTTGACATTGCACAACTCCCTGCCAGGACTTTCTCCAAGTTACCTTCCCTCATCCKTTCCCTGGAGGTTTGAGGGAAACAGTCATTACTGGAAACAAATGACTTCTTCTTCCTCRCTGCCTTCTGTTATTGCTCCCGCTGGAGGCAGAATTAGGGTGTGCTGCGACGGAAGTTACTTCTGCAGCTCTCTCCARCCTCATCCAGAGCAGAACAAACCCGTGTAACAGCCTGTCCTGAGGAGACCTGGGGAGTAAGGAGCCAAGTAAACCGAGACCTTTCTGGAGGACGAAGAGAGGGAAAAAGGAAAGGTATCCATTAAAAAAATACTCTGAAGAAAATGACCTGTGTAGCCCAGCCAGACTAACACCACCCACTGCAATCAGTCACTCCGGACAAGGTAATGGGCAGCAATGGTCCTTGGAGAGACTTGAGCAAACCGAGGAGCAGCTCCATGTATTGCAGTATGAGTGATTTGAACAGCAAGCACTGACCTTACTGTGTTAGAGAGAGGGTTCATGGCACAGCAGTTGAGCAAACCAAGCTGGGCAGATGGATGCGGGCTGGGATCGTGGCATTTTGACCTGTGTTCCCGCAAGGAGAGGAGCCTGCAGTGGGGCTTGCGCCGGCTTCCCGCTGCCTGTGAGCACAAATGCTTGGCCAGTTCTTCAGCAGGGCGGGTAACACAGGGCCTAGGCACCAGCCTGGCCTTTGGGCGCCTTCCGGTGACATTTTGAAGTGCTGATTCAGGTGCTGTGGCCAGATGCAATAACGTCCCTCGAAATGCCACCTAAGGGGGAGCCAGTAAAATAAAAGATAGGTAATTTGCCTTGCCTGAAGACACACCATGCCAGATAACCACCAGAAGAAAAAAAATAGACTCTTAAAAGCTTTTTTTTGTTGTTGTTTCTTTTAAAAGCACTGCAGGTTCACTTTTACATTGTCTGAGCAGTGGTTAAAAGGGCAGAGCCGGCTCTAGCYGCGCTGGCTCTCCAGGAAAGTCACGAGCGTCCCAGTTACCTGGGAGGGCGCGCGGGAGCGCAGAGGAGTCGATGCTGCGCAGCCAGGCGGTCGCGTGGGGCAGGGAGACGTGCTCGTGTCTCAGGTCRCCTGCAGCTCAGGAGCGAGGACGCCTGGGTCGGAACGGGAGCAGCCGCCCGGCCGAGCGCRGGCAGCGYCRTCCTGGGGAGCACAGCGGGGAGCCRAGGCTGCATTCGCACAGCTGCCCTAGGATCCAGYTGTGATTTTAACAGCTGGTTCCATCAAGCTGCCTTTGCCGTAGCTCCAGTCCAAGGCTCCTGTAATTAGCTGCTTTCTTGCAGAACTGAAGCTGCTGGTTTGCTGCAGGGGAAGTGGAGCTGCAGGGGAGCGAGCCAGACCTGAAGTGGCAGACGCTGGCCAATAACCTTGTACGTGGTCAGGGTTTGGGTGCTTTGTTTCTTTTTACCACCAAAGCAGCGCTTTGCTTTCTGAAAAATGTTCGGTTAAATTTTTTTTTCCTACCCCAAAACAGTGCAAACAAGAAGTCTTGTTTCATTCTGCATTATCCTTAGGAGCAATATTTATATTTGTCGACTCAAATGAAGCCTGATTCATTTGTGGTCACGTCGGCGCGGGTTGCATTTGCTGCACAGACTCTCTCGTGGGGGAGCTGGTGTGAGACCCTGCTGCCCTGGCTTCCCCGAAGAGCCAAGTTTATGGCCTGGGCTGCCATGCATATGGACCCTATAGAATCAATAGGTGCCTGGAATACCCCAGTTATAACTTGCATGAGCCAGTCTYGTCCTCGAGTCTTCTCTATTTATTYAAGCTTATTACTCAGCTTGAAAATAGAGACTTAGATGTTACCCAGACTGCCTGTTCCTGTAAACCTACAGACAATAAATGAATCTATTTCCAAAGGGAGAGAGCTTAAAAGAAAAGAGCCTGGTGCCATGTGTTTTTGCTAATAAACAGCTAGAAAAAGAGCAGGAGAACCAGCCCTCTTGCAGGATCTTCTTTGTGTTTCTAGGTGTTTATATGCTGGGCATGTCTGTGGTCCCTGTGCAGTGTCACTGGGTCAAGAGGTTGGTGCTGAACAGCTCTCTGATAATGAGAAGGGAGTGACAGGGGGGCAAAACTGCAGCAACATCYGTGGTGGGGAAAAAGCTGATTTCATGGCAACTCTTCCCAGCTTAATTAAATCTCCGTTATGGAAAGATCCACTTTTATATTGGAGACTGGTGCAGGGCCAGGCAGCTGCGGTCCCTTAGTAGATAACGAACRTTTTTCTGAGTGTGGCTGTGTATTTCTCTGGAGTTTGCCAGGTAGGCTGTTGAGCCTTAGCTCATGCTCTAGCAAGCAGGAGCAGAGGGACGCGGCGCGCGCTGCACTTTCCCCACGTAGCAAGCGCCTTCCCTGCGCCTTCACCTTGAAATCTCTGATGCAGCAGAGATGTCTGCAGCAGCGGAGCTGTTATCCATGCGCCACCCCTGGCCTTTTGCGTGCTTGTAGAGAAGTACTTGCATTATTTAAGAGGTCATGGTCAGCGCTGGGTTGGAAGGTGCCTCATCAGCAATCTAAATATGACTGTTTAAAAAAATGCTGCTGCAGTCGAGGAGCGCGCACAGCAGTAACCTAGATGAGCTAGATTCATTTTCATACCTAGCACTGCTAGAGCAGCCCTTGAGGGAAGTGATTATGTGGCACGTCAGTAGCGAACAGGATATCCCCAAAATATCTGAAAGGCAAGAAAGCTGCTCAGTAGGGAGTGAATTTCAAGCTTCCACGCATTGCAGAGGCTGGAAGAGGAAATTTTAGCTTCAGCAAAGTTAGTTGGACTTTTGTTCATTGATTCATCCAGGCCAGAATTTAGCCTTCATTCGTGCGATTATAAGAGTTTATAAGGCAGGATTTCAGTGCTGCAGCTTCCAATAAAAGCGAAGGTGGGTGAACTCCTCRTGCAGCCTGGGAGCTGTTGCTGCTGTGCCCTGAACCCGCCTCCGTCAGTCCCACGGCCAGGGGAGCATCCAGCGGGAGCAGCTGCAGAACTGGCAGCCGGGAGAGGAATGAGCCCCGCATTTAAGAAGTGTGTGTTCCCTTCATRCAGTTATGGCTCTGGCTGCAGATGTGTTGGGCGGTCCGTGGTGRATGGTGGGGAGCTGTTGGCCCCACAGCAGATGTGCTCCGAGCCGTTTGGGCTCCTCTTCAAAGCCGGCGCGAAGGAATGTGGTGTGCGTGCGACCGCCGCGGAGAGGGATTCCTGTGATTTATTATGGGACCCTAATGCTGCTTATGCAGGGGGAATGCCTTAATCCAGCGTGTCCTGGAGGGAGGGCCCTAAACCCGTTTGGAGTCAGTCGTGAACTTCTCTGCTGCATTCAGTGATTGAATTCTTCTGATCCTTTCCAGGATTGATCTGGGTGAGCAGCTGTCCAGGCTGAGGTTTTGTATGGGCATGAGACAATCCATCCCAAACTATTTTTGTGGCTGGGAGGATATTTTGGGCTGTTTGGATATTGTGTTTCAGGCAATGGCTGGGATTTGAACCCAGGCTGCTAARCGTGTGTGTGAAAGACAGATCTTCCAGAGCTGCCCAGAGCCTCGCAGTCTGTTTGAGCCGAGACCGCAGTACCATATAGGTTGATGTAGCCTGTCCATGGTGCGTATGGATGTTGAAGYGTTCAAGAAATGTCCCTTAGCAGTGTTCAASAAGCATGTAGATGAGGYGCTTAGGGACGTGGTTTAGCAGGCAAGGTGTTGAAGGGCTTAYGGTTGGACTCGATCCCAAAGGTCTTTTCCAACCRTAATGATTCAATGATGAGGRCTCTGCACATCTGTTGAGCATTTTGGTGCTGTCTGCAAGGCCAACATTGTGCATGAGCCTGAGTGTGGATTTGTCTTCATACCCCAGAGTCCCCGTCTTGGTGTACAGACAAGCGGGGGGGGATAAAAGTAGGGAAGATGGGCCTGGTAAATGGGAAAAGCTTCATATTGTGGACCTCTCAGGCTCCATCAGCTTTCATTTTACTAACAAAAGACTGGATTCAAAAGATCAAAACCTGAACTGGGATTTTTCTCYGAACAGTCAGGACTTCCTAATGGGCACATAGAGCTGCCACTCAAAGAGGAAGTATTTGATTTCTGCACAAAATTGGATCCCATGTTCAATTCTCAGCAATACAAGCGTAAGACTTCCAGTAAAGACATTTTCTTTGGCAGAAGATTTGAACATCTCCCAGCAGATGCAATCTAATTGCACTGCAGCAGCTAGCTGTTGTTTTATCTCTAGTATGTAAACACGTGCTCGGTAATTAAGTTATTGTGGAAGTTGCAGTGTATCAATGGTCCATTACAAGATGAGCTGATAAAAGGGAGGATGTGGCTCTGCTCCCTTCTCTGCTAACCCAACCTGGTGTGTCTGCGACGGTCCAAGACTCGGGAACGTCATGCTCCGGTGTATTCTTCCAAGACCTGGTCTCACGTGGTGGTTCCAGGGGAGGCGACCAGCTTTCCTGGAGTCACTTTTGATAGTTCTSAGAGTTCAGATGTGCTGCAGTGGTGGCACCTGGTGTTTGCAGCCCCTCGCTCGTGGCTGCATGGCTGGAGATGTCCCCTTCCTGCTCCCAGGAGCCGCTGTCCCCCTGCATGGTGGCACCTTGTGCCTGTTGTCCCCTGTGCGCCACTCAGCAGCAGCACAATGGGACACCCCCCGTCCCGTCTTCTGGGAGAATTAACAGCTCTATTAATTTCTTTGTCACCTGAGAGCTTCTCTGCAGGGAATCTTAAYGTGTGATTAAAGAAACCGGTTAAAAACAGCTTAGGAAGCTGGATTAGATACATGATCTCTTATTATGTTTCCTTTTAGCTGACAACTCGGTGAAAGAAGAGGGGGTCCGGATTACACCGGGAAACATCAGAATTGACAGGAGTGTTTTCTGACTGTTAGGCTTAGTGGTGTCATGAACGATTTTAATCAGATTTAAATGGTGGCAAACATCACAAGCTTAATGGATTTCAGCTTTATTATTGGAGCTTTACTTCGAAGCAATTTGGATTTTCAGCTGTGAGCCAGCAATGCAAGTGTGTTCGCGATGACATTAAAAGCAACTGGAATCCCAGGGACTGACCTTGCATTTAAATGCCACATGCCTGTGTGTGGGGACAGAGCTAATCGTCTTCACATCAAACTCCAGACCCAGATATGTTAAGCTCTGCTCCATCTTTTTTCCACAGAGACAGGGTATATGGCTCTGTTTCACACGTCGATCCCCAGCAGATGAGGAGCTGAACAGATATTTTCCATTTCAAAGCTTTTGTTGTTGCTCCAGATGAAGCAAAATGATAATACGCCCTTGTGGTTGTCTGTTGAGTTGGTTGGTTTGTTTTTCACACTTGTCTTCAACCTCAAAGTTATCCAAGGTATGATCTGAAATGGCTCTTCCCTTCYTTTTAGAGGTGATGGGTTTCTCTGTGGAGCTCCCGGGGTTATCATCGTGTCCCTGACCATCGCCGTCACGGCAGTGATGAGGAGGGCTTTGTAAAACGTGTTTGACTTTGCAGTGAGGGTTGGGATGGGAGACAAGCTCGTTCCTCAGCTCCAGCCGATCGTCTCGAGCTACATTTCTCCATCAGAGATCTCCCCATTTCCTGACATTGCTCGGTGAGGTTGGTGCAACTGCTCGGTGCTCCCTGTCCTGCAGCAGTAGGTACATGGGAGGGAAAGAGGAACGTAGGCATTTTTCAAGTTCCTGTTAGAAGCAGTGTGTGGCTTTGTTCCCTTTGTTAGTAGAGGGAAAGGCTACTGCGTTGTGGGCGTTCTGCCATCTGAAACCACCGACGTGAGGTTTCAGGTACTTCCAGTACTGAACTGAACATTAATAGTGATGCCTTCCCTCAGAAGGGCAAGGAGATGTCTGTAACACGGTACCTCAGCCATRTTCAAAAGCCTGCCTTTTGGTGTGATGTAGCTCTTCAAGCACTAATTGCCTTTGATTAAGTCGATCATTTGCAGAGTGAGTGGGTTAATTGGGTACTGTGGAAGCTATCAATCTAATCAGCTGCTTGCATCCATAGCCGAGGCGCTGCAATGCAGCGGGACAGTAATTGTTTTATGAGCTCCTGGAAGGCAGCAGAGGCAGACTTCATGGCAACAGGAAACCGTCTTCTGCAAAATGGCCTTTAGGAAAGGTAATTTGCATGTTAAATGCTCATTAGGAGAGGCCTGATGGATTAAGAGTTGGGAAATTCACTTTTTAGAAATAGTGTGTGCGTGAGAGAATGGCTGCTGTTGGTGCATGTGCACATGGGCAGCCCTGATGCGTTTGCTGAGCTTGGAGTAGTGTTGAAGGGTGGAAGAGCCTACCTGGGTGGCAGCCAGGGAAATGCAGGCGTCCTGCTCTGGGGGAAGAGCTCCAGGCACCCGTGTGCATGTCCAGCGCTCCGATGCATCTCCGTCTTCTCCCACCTGTATGAACTTCCTGAGCAAAGAGACCCGCTGGTGTCAGCATCATCAGCATTTCCATTGGTACTGTGCTGAGACTTTAATTTGCAAAGCGAATTAAACTGAACTGCACTAGAGCAGGGGCAGTTCTTGGTTACTTCTCACCTGGACCATGCAGCTTGACTGGCAGGAAGAGATTCGGAACTCTCTGGCAAACCTCTGAGTTACCCTCCTCCTCCTRCACAGCACGTGAATGCTGACATCTCCGATACACTGGCTGCAGTTGCACACAATATCTGCACGGGCGAACTTGGAGTAAACGGTGKGGGTTTTTACTCGGAGGTGACTCTACAATATTTGCAGGGACGTTAAGAGCTACAGCCARGGAAGACAAAGTTGATGATGTGATGCAGTAGAGCAGTGGTCCAGCTGCCCCTGCAGGCTCTCAGTTGGCTGACCAGCCTTGGTGAGCCTTCTTCCTTCAGAAGGCTGGCCCTATTTGTTGGGAGGATAAGTATGTCCCTGGACAAACAGTGGCATTCTCACTCAATAAGAAGATTTTTCATTAAATGCTTTAATTTTTGATTGGAATGCAAACACTTTAAAAAAAATATATCAAATTGAATATATCAAATCCCAATGCTGTGGAAAGAAATTATATTTGCAATGTAGAGCAGTTAAACCAAATGCAGCAGAGCAGGAAGTTTACAGCTTTTTGCAGCAGCATCAACACTTAGGATGTGCCTTCTTCTTGGTCCAGCATACTGCTTGTTGGGTGGCATGGCTTTTTCTGAAGGAGTTATTTCACAGTCCCTTTCTGCTAAAAGGAGGATGTGACATTCAGTGTCACTTGTAGTCTGATATGTCAGGGATTCTCCAGTCAACTGCTTCGAATAATTAGGCAATTCCTCAACCTCACAGAAAAAGCAGACACATCATCTGCAGTCAGTACCTACCTACTGCTCTGGTTTAATTAACATCTTATGGTAATATTAGCAGACTGCTAGGCTTCTGACACGCTGCAGAAGAGGCGATATATGCTCTGTAATTTTAACAGTGGAGTGATGTAGTTGCATTTAAATCTTCCTGTTCATCTCCAAAGCTGTGAATTGGGGTCACAGCACTCTGCCTGACTGCTCAGAGGAAAGCAAATCTGTTTCTGTGGRTGGAGGTGTCCAGCCCAAACTCCATAAATATGTGGTTACATGAACCAATACGTTCTTTTTTCCTCTGTTGCAGCTTTCARTGTGTTGTCTTGCAGTGAGACCAGAAGGAAGGAATCAGAGTGCTCTGTGGCTTTGTGCTGTGCTCTGCTTTGGGTGTATTAATGTGCTGCTGCTATAAGCCTTGCACCAGGCCTGCTTTTACTGCTGAGGTTGGAACTTCATGGGAACAAGCAGTTCTGATACCTGTTTGTAGGTATCAGAACTTGCAAAACGAATGTGCCAGAGGGACGGAGCAGATGTGGTTTACTCCCAGGTTTCTAATGCTTTCCTAGAGATGAAAGAAAAGCCCATGCGTAAATGTTCTTTCAAGCCACTGAATCTGATTRTCCCTCTGACGGTGTTTTTTTTGTTTTTTATTCTAAGAATTAAAGCCTGAAGCAGAATATTGGARCTTCTTGTGTTCCAATTTCTCAGAGAGCAAAAAAGTGAAGCATCATTAACTGAACTCCATGGTGGCTTTCTGAGTGGGGGAAGTAGCAATGCCCCAGGTCTTAAAGAGAGGGAACCTGAGCAAAGTGCTGAGGAAGTCGGATGGGAAGAAGGTGTCTGCACTGGCCGGACCCTCCTTCACGCTGCATCCTTGTGGCTCCTGCACGTGACAGGGCTGGTGCACAGGGGAGCACCCCTTGGCTGCTGCTATTGGTAAGCACGCGGTGTGGAGAAGTCAGGCACAACAGAAGAAAAGCCCTTTTGTCCTTCAAAAATCCCTGCCTGGAGTACAGACACAGCAGTCCTGAGCTAACCCAGGGCACTCTCCTGGCTTCTTTTTGGTGAAGCAGTTTAGTGACCCAGTGTTCTTTCTCCAGTAGCGTTTTAGCTGCTATTTGACCTTGGAAGCTGTGTAACGGCTCTAAAATACCTCTTCTGGCTGGMTGGTTTCAGGTGATGCTAGGTGCATTTTATTGGCTTGTTACAGTTGTGCAGTGTTTTTGTTAATAAACGTCACAGGTTTGTGCCAGAGCTGCCCACGAGAGTAAGCGATCGATTTTTCCTCTTGGCAGACAGCTTAAGGGCTGCAGAAAAGCCTGTGCCTGAAGAGCTGTCGCCTTAGCCCAAGAGCAGTTTCTTTAAAGGGAGCCYGTGGGTCAGGACCCACTGCCCTTCATCGGGTGGGTGCTCTTGGTCAAGCCCTGAGCTTTGGGAAGGAGATGGGTGAGCAGGGCTGAGCGGGATGCCACGAAGCAGAGCAGCCCTCATCAAGTCTCAAACACAAAGCAACAGTGCAGCCCACAGGGATGAGGAGAGCTGGTTTAGGTAAACACTGGGCGTCATCTCTGCAACCTTTCTCTAGCTATTTTCAGGGTTTTTGGGTCCAGACGTTGAGGATGCGTCCTGCTGACAAGCTCTTTGCCTGGGGAACCTGGGTGAGTTCATGTTCAGTTCAAGCCCGATCCGTCACGTTCGGTGCATAGCAGTGTTGACAGGGATGCAGACAGCAGGCTCGGGCAGAGCAGAGCAGCTCCTGAGTACACAGCCCTGAAGGAAGGAAGGAAGAAAAGCAAGCAAAAGGTTTGTGAAGATCTGTAGCCGAGCAGGGCAAAATTAGCAGCTGGCTTTGTCAGAGCAGCCAGGAGCTCTTTTGCAGAGACGATCGTGCTGGAGGGAGCTGGTGTGTGAACTAAAGAAAGGGGTAACACTTAGGGTTTTCTCTTCTATTTCTCCCTGGGAATGGAATTCATRTGCTGTATTTTGCCACAAGATGTTGGAGAGAGGAGGTGAAAAGGATCCAAATGACCGTGTATGGGAGGGCAGGGAAACTGAGGTTTCCAGTCTGACTTTGACACCAGTGCCTGGTTTTGTCCTGGGCAGGTCACCAAGTCTKGTGTGAAACCCATCTGCTGGGGGGAGCAGCTAGATGCAATTTACAAATTTGTGATTATTCAAGATCTTGTTTGAGAAAATGCAGTGGTTTTATTTCTTAACCCTTAATAGTTAAGAAAAATCACCAAAGAGGTAGTGGGAAAGGGAGCAAATGAATGTGAAGTGACTGAAGCTCCCTCCTGGTAGACCTGATACCAGTGAGATGTCTGCAGTGAAACACCCGAGACACACAAGTGGATGAGACCAACAGCCTAATGTCTCCATGCTCAGCACGCACTGCCTGACTGGATGAGCCCCAGGTGGGGATTTTGTAAGGGAAAGAGGGGTTTTTCTTCCATWTCACCTTGCATTTGGAGCTGTCAGTGTCCTCTGTGTGTCAGCTCTCTTACTGGACTCCCAGCCCAGCCTGTGCCTGGGTCCCAGAGCACCCCAGCTCCGCTAACGCATCTGGTGGTGTTTGCAGGGATGTGGGGCAGGAGGGTGGACGGGCCACGTGGCCGTCACCACCCCAGCGAGCAGCCGTGGGCAGAGCAGGGTGGCCCCACATTTTTAAATGAAGCTCTTCTGTGGCATGTGGCCCACATGGAATAAAACAGCGACGGAAAAGCTGCTGACAGCTCTAAGCCCTCCCACCGCTTCCATCTGCACCACGTTACGAGCAGCGCTGCGGTCCAGCAGCCCCACGTGCGCCTTAGATTTATGGTGTCCTCCATAGCTAGCATCCACCATTAGCACCAGCCTTCAGCAGCGTGTTTATTTATGCCAGACACCAATGGCTTTGTCTAATAGGATCTTGGAGGATCCGCAGAAAATGTTGGGCTTCGTCAGCACAGGCAGAAGCTGCAGATATTCTGGCCATCAGCAAAGAGACATTTAGCTAGATGGGCACCTTTGGATTCTTTAGCAGCCTCCACAGTTGTCTATGTCACTCCTTTCTGTCTTTTCTATTTTTTAAATGTGTGTGTTTGTGTCTGTGTGCTTTTAATTTCTCTTTTTTTAATTTGGCTTTACGTTTTTCTCATGTGGAAACGTTTTATGCGGCCCGTACCAACAGAGTTGGTGGTGAGGGGATTTTTGCACCTTTTTTTTGGTCTGTGATTTAAATAAATCCTACATGAGGATGGAAAACTGCCTGGAAAATGGGTTGAATAAGGAATTTCTGTACCTCACTGATGCGTCCTGCACGTGCACGCGGAGGTGCCGGTTTCAGAGCCACTTTGGGTGTTAAGAAGGGTTTGGTTACTTAGCTGCAAGATGTTGCAAAACTTGAAACGTGTAACTTTTAATTCCTAGTTCTTGGCAACTAATAACAAAAGCCTCAAATGAGTGAAACTGGGAGAAAGGCTGCACTGTTCCCGTGGGACTTATATAAAAGTATGTTTTAAATAAATGGAAGACAATGATGGAGGTGCTCTGTTAATCACAAAGCTTGCAGYGGAGAGTTCCGGGGGTTTCTTTATTTTTGGAGTGTATTAAAATAGGGACATCAGTTAATCTTGTTGCAAGATAATTTGTGCGTTGTGCCTGGTGCAGGTCATAGACACTGAGAGTACCAAGTTGTAGCTGCTTATTGGAAGCATGTACATCTTAGAGCTTAGATTCTCTCCTTTTCCTTCTCTTTCTGTGGCTATTCTGACTTTTAAGGAAGGCACACTTGTTCTAAAAAGCATTCAGGAGCATATGGAGCAGCCAGTCCCTCCACAGGACCGGTGTCCAGGGAAATGGAGCATGTCTTGGGATGGCTCCGAGCTGGGCTTGGACTCTTCCTCAGCCAAAGGACACTGAAAGCAGCACCGTGCATGATATTTTATTCCTGGTTCTCAGCAATTCCTTTCTGYTGCAGGGTACCGAGAAGGATTTCTGTGGAAGAGGGGCCGTGACAACGGACAGTTCCTGAGCCGGAAATTCGTGTTATCGGAGAGGGAAGGCGCCCTGAAGTACTTCAACAAGAACGACGTGAGTTCCTGGGGCTGCTGTGTGGGCTCAGGGGGTCACAACTGTACAAGCTTTTCCACACAAACCATTCCCAGGCCACCATTTTATTATACAGAGTCGCAGAGATTTCCTAAGGGCCAGGTCACTGCTTGCYCCAGGATGAAGGGCCAGTCTCTTTAAAAGGATATGGCCCTGCAGCTGCTCTTGCTCTGCAGTTGTCTGTGCTCCCTCCCTCCATCCTCCACCCTCTCCTAAGTCTCTTTTCTGGATTTGGCACCATTTTGTGCAAGGGCCACGAGAGCTGTAGAAGCTTCCTGTGACAAGCCACAGGCCCCAGTAAAGCAGTAGCAGTGGCCCAGACTGAACCACCAGCAAGTTTCCTAAAACACTTTGCACAATCAAATCATTGCATTGTTTTGGGCTGCACCGAGTGGGAAATATCCACTACGCTCCTGTAGTCCCAGCCACCAGCCTGCAGGGCCAGCGCTGTCGTCCTTGCCAGCTTCGTGTGTGGGCTGTGTTGTGTCTCGTGGGCAGGAGGGCCAGTCATTACCAAGGGAGAAGTGAAAGCCCCAGCAGCCCCGATCCAGTTGCTATTAACTGCTTGAGCAGCTTGAAGCTGTTTTACCTTGTTGTCAACCAGAGCCACAGTGGGAACCGATCGGTCTGGACACATCCTCTTTTCTGGGATTTCCCCACCCTGGTCGCCCACGGCAGCTTTCATCCCACGGCAAGTCCCCAAGTTCCCCAAGTTGCTCTTGCGTCTTCTCTAGGGCAGAGACTTCTGCTTGTCCATCTGCGTGACCGTCTTTGCTGCAAGACCTAGTGCCTTTCTCACCCATACGTCAAGTGCTGCCGTCTGGAGACTGCTGGCTTCGTGTCCGGGTTGATTCATGGCCACTGAGAGGGCAGGAATTRGTTTTCAGGGATGGTTTCATCTCCTTAATTTCAGGAAAAAAATCAGGGGGCTTAGGGTATCCTAAAACTGATGTTGTCAAGAGCATAATCTGTATTGCTCGAGACWTTTTATTCACATTTGGCACTTCTCTGTGCCAAATGGGTATTAATTATAGGGTAGTAAATTTTTAGACATATTTTATAGGGAGAAAAAGTGCAGTGCAGAAGTTCAAGAGCTGCAGGTGGGATTGKTGCTCACAAGGGCTTGATCCAGACTCATGGATGGGCCCAGCCTCCCCGCAGGGCATGTGAGGTTTCCTCACTCAGGAGAGCACCCAGTCTGGAGGCAAAGTGCAGAGCCAAATCCCAGGCCAATAGCTGGTGTGAGAGGATGGGGCTGGCGTGGGAATGGGCATGGGGTGTCCAGCCTAGCCCTGGGCTGGCRGTGAAATGTTTGGCCCTTCTAGGACAAGGACAAAATGGCATTGAGTGCTTGAGATGCAGAATGTCCTGGCCTGTTAGTTAGAAATCTGCTCTTCCTTTTCTTTCTTTCTTTTTATCTGGCTGAAAATTTTTAGTTCTCCTTTAGTGTAGAGYTTGTCCGGGTGTAAATATTCCCATTTAGCATGAGGAAAAAAGGCTGAAGGAGATGTAGGAGTCAGGGGATAGTTGAAACAAGGCTGAAGGGGGAGGCTTGCAGAAATAACTRTGTGTACAGCACAAAGTCCTGACTTGAAATCTGGCCCATCCATCCTGCTTCTGGGCTGGAATTGTTCTCCCTTTTCTGGTCAATATATCAACTYGGATGAATTTCTGAATTTGGAGCTGGTCGTTTTTTAACTAACAGCCTCAATCAAGTGTTGTTTTTTTTCCCTCTCCGGAGTGAACTGCCTGCTTGTTTGAAAGCTCATTCTCAGGTGTTTGCTCACTCAGCTGTGTTTTCCAGGCAAAAGAACCCAAAGCRATTATGAAGATTGAACACTTAAATGCGACTTTCCAGCCTGCAAAAATAGGGAACCCGCATGGMCTGCAGATCACCTACTTGAAGGACAATAGCACAAGGAACATCTTTGTCTATCATGAAGATGGCAAGGTGAGAGTGTGGAGGTCAYGGAAGGGTTTGGTTGAGGTCCTGTGGGGTTGGTGCTCCACAGAGCCCCTGGCCACCCCACACCAAATGGATGCAGCCAGCAAAGTGGATGGAGGAAGGAGAGCTGATCTGATCTAAGGAGTTGCAAGAGGAGAGTAAGTTGGATTGAAGGAGGGATGAAGGATTGGTTGTTTCTGTGCTTGTGTTGTACTTTCCAAAGGGCAAATGTGTGTGTTTGTACCAAGCTAAAGCACCCGGCTTTATTCCCGCCTTGGATTTCCCCTCCCTGTGCTCTGAGCGAGGAGGGGAGAGGGTCCCGTGGAGGAGGCAGCCCCTGTCGCCAGGAGCTGCTGCAATGCAGCGATGGCTCCAATTGCTGTCGGTTCCCTCCTTGGCTACAATTTAACCTCAAGAGGAGGAGGAAGCGCTYGTTCCTGTGGGACATTTCCCTCTGAGAAGCCGCCCAGCCGGAGGAGAGGTGTCCTTCCCCTGGGACTGAGAGGTGGATGTGGAGAGGCCAGGCCAGCGGTGGCCTCGGCAGTTTATTGTCATTTACGTGTGGGTTTGGAACAATGACCTCTCTGCCAGCAGCCCTCGTGGTTCGGGAAGTCCAGCCCTTTGGTCCGGGCAGGATTCACTGAACTCCCGGTCAGCGGAGTCACCCTGGCCTCATATCAGCRGGAGGCGGGGAGCCCCCTGATGTCACCCAGGACTGGGTGAGCTGAGCTTTAACCCCACTGAAGCAGCCACGAGACCACGGCCAGGCGAGGGGTGTTCGGAGCTGGGGCCCGGAGCAGCACCGCAGGGTCCTATGGGACCCCCCACTGCCTCCTGCGCCCCCAGGAGTCCCGCACAGCCCCTAGGTCTCCGTCCAGATGGTGGGAGATGCTGATGCACAATCAGGACCTTCCTTAYGTTGAAAATGAGTATGGCAATAACCCAAAACGCAGGGTTGAGGTAACGGAGTTTTAGCTGCTTGCAAGATGACCAGAGCTCTGTGCATGGCGGGGAGGCGAGGAGGGCAGCGAGGCTGCACAGAGATGTGTCCTGAGGGCTGTGCCAGCCAAACCCGTCCGGAGCAGCGAGCCGGGTCGGAAGCGGTCGCAGGTGCCGTGCGAGATCCCGGCCGTGGCTGCGGCTCCCTCTGCAGGACTGCAGCCCGGAGCCGCGTGTGGAGCAGAGCTGTGACMCTGCTGCCCGTCCCCGCCTGCCCACCCTGCGGTCGCGGGGCCCACGGCCGCCGCTCCAGGGATGTGGAGCCCTTGGAGTCAGCAGGGACAGCGAGAAGCTGCCGTTTTGTGCAGGGTTGTTCCTCTGCTTCTTGCAATGTGAGCAGCTTCGGACCAGGATGGGCAGGGAGCCAGCACTTACATTAGGAAGAGGTTGGGAGCGTAGGAGAGCCCTTGTGAAGGTGCTTCCAGTCATTCCTTCCCTCTGCTCGTTCTGAAACACTGAGCAGCAAAAAGAATCTGCTAATGAGAAGTTATCGGCCTGACTAAAACCACAGAGCAGTTCTGTGCTGTCCTAATACATCAGCTGCAAGCTCCTCMCGGCATCTGCAGATACACACAGGAAATTCAGGATGTTTTTAGCAAGCGAGCCTTCCGGGGACACATCCACAAGAACAGGTTTGTGGGAAGAAGGCTGGGAAGTGCCCCTTCCCTTGAGTAGTGGCGTTAATTTTGGAGCCGGGTTCCTCCTGCTCATCCTCTCTCTGCTGCTCTCCAGCCTCTGCTCAGCTGCTCAGGTAGAGAAGCAAGTGCTGATCAAACCTGTGACACGCAGGGCAGCGTTTGCTGAAATGGGAGCTTGTTTATAATGTTTTTTTTTTCCCCACAACTTGAAATCCCAAAATCCCAGCATGGTTGAGGTTGGAAGGGACTTCTAGAGATTATCTAGTCCAACCCCCCCGCTCAAACAGGGACCCCTAGAGCACCTGGCACAGTGGAAGTCACTGCCATCCGTTGACAAGCCAAAGCAAAGCACCTGACCTTTTAATTGATGGGTATTAGCCCCGTTGGACCATTTTTGGGGAATTCCAAATTTGATTCTGTAAAACTGAGATCTCCAATATTTTTTTTTCCAACCATTTTAAACCGCGTAAAAATGTCAGTCTTACTGGAGCCTGACTTGTGCCTTGCTGAGGTCTTTCCTATGCTGCAGCAGCCTCACCCGAGGGGGTTGTGAGTGCTGATTTTAGATCAGGTCTGGCTCGCTGAAGGTGTCCCTGTCGTGAGGAATACGGTGCCTCACGTGTGCTAAGAGCAGCCCAAAGAGCAGCCAGGTGCAGCTGGAACGTCTCCCTGCCAAAGTGCCTTGAGTCTGTCCTGCTCCCCTTGAGCGTAAGGCAGCGTTTGAGATTGCCCCGTGCAGATCATTCACTCCAAACTGATATGATGTTTCCCAGCAAAACCCTCAAAAAGACGTCGAGCGCCGTGCAAGCTCTGCGATTCACACCAGAGGTGAATCTATGGGTGAGTTTGTAACAAACAAGTTAATCCCCACTGTTTTGGGGGCAGAAATAATCACAACCTGAGAAGATTCTTGCCAAGAGAAGGAAGAAGTGCCAGAGCATCTGCAAAATTCAGCCGGGACTCCAATATTGCTACCCTTTTTTCACAGAATGCTCTCGGATATACGGTGTGAAGCCCAAGAGAGGGAGGGTTGGTCCCTGTTTTAGCAAAACACTGGAATGTGTTGGAAGGCCTCAGTGTTTGAATGGGAATCAGGTGCTGAGACACCCATCTTGCCTCCTGCCTGTGGCCGGTTTTCCGTTGGGCGGCCGGGAGCTGCTGGGCGAGTGGAGCAGGACGCGGAGCTTTCGGGTGCTCTTCCTGGTCACGTTCCCCTTCCCGCAGCTCGTGCTGTCCGGCTGGAGCCTCCTCCTGGGTGGGATGGGGCGCGTCGGGATCGCGTCGTTCTGCTGGGCGCCAGCTCCGCGTTCCTCACTCCGGTTTTCCTTTCTCGTTCCCAGGAGATCGTGGATTGGTTCAATGCCATTCGCGCGGCGCGTTTTCATTACTTACAAGTGGCGTTCCCGGGAGCCAGCGATGCCGATGTGAGTTTTCCTGCATCATTTCCTCCTCCCCACCACCACACTCGTTTTTAGCACCCATTTAACTAGCTGGAAAGCTCCAAGAGGGCTCCGTTCCTCAGCACTGCCCTATAACTGCTGGGCTGCGGTGGGACATAGAGCCCACGTGCCAGCAACGTGTGCGCTCCCACGTGCACGTCCCTGAGCACTCCAGCTCCAAATCAGACTTGGGCAGAGAGAGCGAGCCTCGGCAGCCGCTATTGCAGCAGCCCCTGTTGCAGCAGCCCTTGGGCAGTGTGTTCCCTCCTTGAACAATTTCCCTCCCGTTTCCATAGCCTCTGATATTGTGAGGACGGGTTGGCTCATCTGCACAGGAAAACCCACGGCTAAAACAGCTCGTTTTGGCCAGCAGTTGATGAGAAGGTAGATTGGTTCACCCGCTTGTGCTGGTGGGAGATGAACTGTTGATGTTTTTATCTGCCCATCTCTTTGGTTATTAGATGGGGGTAAATAATAGAGCCAAGGGGCCTCCCCTCGTGGGAGGCCGAGCCTCTCACCATCTCCCAGCCGGAGACCGGATCCTCCCTCCCTGAGTGGCTCTGTGATTCTTCCCTGTATTTTGGGTTTTCTCTTTGCTGTCCAAGCACGTATCTGCCTGATCAGAGCTTTGTTTTGGACACGGTTACACGTTGCAGCAGTTCGGTTTTGAAAGCCAGGCCATTAACAACGTGGTTAAGAGGAGCAGATGGGGGAGCGTCACCTCAGCCCCCTCAGCTCCGCTTGTCCACGAAGCTCCTCGTCTCTTTCCAAGAGACTTTCCAAGGCATCTGCAAAGATCTCAGCTCCTGGCCCATCTTCACTCAGCAGCGTTAAAAATATCCCTGGCGCTGGTGGTTATTGTCAGGAATATCTCCAGGAAGTACCGAGTTTTAAAGCAAAAGATGCAGTGAGGCTGGTGGGAGGGGTCCAGTTTGAAGCAATGGGAGAACAACCAGAGCCAGGATGTGGTGGGAGCAGGTCCCAAAACCCTCTCAGCAGGATCCTGCAGAAAAGGCTTGGGTTTTCCCAGCCCTCCCTGAGGAAACTTGCCCTCTTTCCCAGAAGTTTGGGGCAGAATTGTCACCAGAACAGGTTGGCAAAGCTGAGGGGGGACCCCACAGGGCTCCTCGCTTTGCTGCCTCGATGCTGCTGAGAAGAGTCTTTAACGGGGGCTGCGAGAGGACCTCCCCATCCCTCCCACCCGCAGCCCCCACCGTCTAACCCGGTGCTCTTCCTCCCTCTTCTCTTGCTCCAGCTGGTGCCAAAGCTTTCCAGAAACTACCTGAAGGAGGGATACATGGAGAAGACGGGGCCCAAGGTAGGACGTGGGGCCCTTCTGCAGGCCCTGCCGAGCGCGGCTCCCTGGACGCAGCTCCCTGGACGTGATTCCCGTCTGTGGGATCGGGCTYCCCAGCAGCCGCTGCCCTCCCCGCTGTTCACAGAGCAGCTCCTGATAAGGGCCCGGCCTGCGGATTTTCCTTCCTTTGGTTTGTCTTTGGAGCTGAAGCCATCGCTTCAGACTCGCGGAAATGTTTCCGCCAGTGCCAGTGTCTAAATGGACCTTTTAGTTCTTCTCTCATTTTAAAAGGGAAAGTGGGGAGGAAGGGAGAATGGTCGTGGTTAGAAGAGGCTCATTTTGGAAGTCTTGGCCTGATAGAAGGGATTGCACTTACGCACCGGGGTGGTTTTGCCCCTTCACGTGTGTAAGGGGTGTTGCTCTTCCCTCAGTGTCCTTTGCACACATGGGAATAAGGCAAAGTCTGTGTACAGAGCTCTGGAATCGGGGATGCTGCTGAGGCCGAGTGGTGGCATGAGGCACAAGCCGATATGTAGGGTGTCCGGTTGGACCTTAGTGCGTCCGGCCCACAGACCTCCCCGTTCCCGGGGCCCTGGCGGCTCCGGCAGCCTGTCCACCCATCCCAGCCCCTCGGGGACACCCCAGATCTCCTTTGGCGCTCTCCCCGCCAGCCCGTCGGGGTCTCCACGGAGCCCCCAGGGCTCCCGCGGCGGGTCTCGAGAGGAGCCCCCGCTCGGCCTCGGCGCGTGACCTCTCCCGCTTGGCCCCGCAGCAGACGGAGGGCTTCAAGAAGCGGTGGTTCACCATGGACGACCGGCGCCTCATGTACTTCAAGGACCCCCTGGTAAGGGAGCGGCGCCGCGCGGGCGGGCGGTGGCACAGGGTGGCCGTGGGAACCGCCCCGCGAGCGCCGCCCCCCGCCTCTGCTCTGCCCCAGGACGCCTTCGCCCGCGGGGAGGTCTTCATCGGGAGCAAGGAGAACAGCTACAAGGTGCTGGAAGGGCTCCCGCCCGCCACGCAGGGCAACCACTGGCAGCACGGCATAACCATCGTCACCCCCGACAGGAAGTTCCTCTTCGCCTGCGAGACGGAGGACGACCAGCTCGAGTGGATCACGACCTTCCAGAAGGTGATAAGCCGGCCCATGCTGCCTCAGGAGTACGCAGGTGCGTCCGCGCCCGGCGCGCGAGCTCCTCCCGCTGGCTTCCCCTTGGGAACGGGATGGGTGGGAATGGCGATGGCAGGGAACGACTCCCACTTCTCCCTTCAGTCTGAATGGGGAGGTTCTTCCCCTGCCTGGGGATGGGGCCAAGCCTGTCCCTACCGACAGGTTTATGTTTGGAGGAGGAGGAGGGTGTCTCACGGGTTCCCCCTTAGTGTGAAGGCTTCCCGTGCGTGGGGGGTTGTCCACAGTGCCRTGGTTGGGGTCACCGGCACCAACGGCCTCGTCCTGCTCCTTGTTCTGACTCTGCTCTCTTGGTGCTCTGTGTTGCAGTTGAAGCCCACTTCAAGCATAAACCTTAGATGGGACTGGGCAGACTGGAGGAATGAGCTGCTGTTTACAACACAACGTGGTTTTATTTGAAATGCTAAAAAGAATTAATAATAATAATAACAATGATAATGCTCCCCTTTCCCCTCATCATTGACTTGATCGTGTTGGAAGCCGAGGACAACCGCGACAGGCCCGGGAAGATGCTGGTGAGCCCCCTCCCTGCCGCGCTGCTCCCCAGGCTCCTCCAGAGGCCTCGTTCCCAGTGCAGCTGTTCTGTGTGTCCCGCTGCTCCGGCTCGTCCCTACGGAGACCCCCGGCTCGTCAGTCCCAGCCTGGCCCTTGAGCGGCAGCTCCCCAGTCCCGTGCACGAGCGGACAGCTCTGGATCTGCCCTTCAGCACCACCTTGAGACCCGTTCCTTGGCCGGAGCAAACCCCAAGGGTTTCCTGTGGGAGCTGGTAACTCCTGGAGGGAAGGAGAACTCACCTTTTTCTTTTATCCCATCTGAACACCCTTTCCACAGCGTCTCAGCAGCTGCTTAGCGGGATGGTGAGCGGGGCTGAGTGACCTGCTGCTTCTCTGCAGTCTGTTGTTGTTTTAGGGATGGATGTGGTCTGGTTCAGGCTTTGGCTCGGAGCCACCCGGGCTGGTGGCAGGAGAAGAGGTGGTGCCAACCCGGGCCTGGAGCTGCTTGGAGCCCCCGGCTCTTCCTCTGGGTTCGGCTGGTTCAGCCTGCACTGGGAGACCCATGGCTTGAGCTCGTGCCATCCTCGTGGGATGCAGAGCATGAACCCCAAACCCCAGAGGAACTAAATATTGTCCATAACTATAGGGACAAAGCAGCCGTGGAGCAGAGCAGGGCGTTTGTTGGTGAGCGAGCGGTGTCATGAGGCCCTGGTACGTGCTCGGTTGGCCCACGTGGTCCAGGCTCCGTAAACAGCGAGGGGGAAGCGCAGCTGTGGGTGAGGGTCCTGGTGGGCAGTTTGCCCCGCGTCATTCCTTGGGGACAGTATTCTCTGGGCCGTGCCCCAGCCGCCTCTGTCTCCTGGTCYGCGTTGGTGGCAAAGCGACGTGTTCCTCTGCCCCGCGGTGAGGGTGAGCGGAGCCGGTGCCGCGGCTGGCAGAGGGTGCCCGGCCTCGAGGAGGCCGTGGATGCACCCGGGCGCTCGGACAGGTCCCGGCCGCAGCGGCTCTTCTGTCCCCCTCGTGCCTGGCCGGGGTTGTCACCTGCAGCAGCCTCCCCTGTGCATAGAGGGGCCAAAGGGAGCGTTSCTTCCCCGATGATGCCCAGGGAAGGAAGCTCGGGCAGCCCGGAGGAGYGCGGCTCACGTGGTCTCACAATGTGTAAATGTTGCTAAACCCCCCCAGGTGTCATAGAGATAAATTATAAATAAATTAATGTGGGTGAACGTCATACCTCGTAGGTGATGGTAATGTTATATATAGGCTAGTTTCAAACAAGATTTAAAAGTAACAGAAACTTGTGTCGTTGGCCTCATTATCTGCTTACCAAAGTGCACAGCCGAGGAGTGCCCGTTCCCTCTGCAGCCTCCCGGGCCTCGTGCAGCGGATTCATCCGGAGTCACGGGGACGGGGAGCCGGCCGGGCTGCCGAGCAGGGCGAGCGAGCGCGGCGTGTGGCGGCCTCCCCGGCGCCGGCGGCAGGGCGAGATGCAGCCCTTGGCAAGGGTGAGTCCTGGGCACGAGACGGAGCCGGCGCTGGCAGCCGCATTGAGCTGATGCGTCCGCACAGTGGTGGTGGCTGCTGGGCGGGCTGCTCCCCCCGGGCGGGTTTGTCACCCCCCCCCCCCCGGAGCCTCCTGGAGCCTGAGGAGGAGCTGGCCCTGCCAGGAGGAGCTTGAGAGCCCCAGGGGAGCAGCCAGGAGGCCCAGGTGTCACCCATGATGATGATGATGATGATGCCAACTTACCTGGCGTGCCAGGGTCARCACGGTGGGGGTTGGCAGCCCTTGTCCATGGTTGCAGCGCTTGGGAAGCAGGACAGGCCAGGGGGAGGCAGCGCCTGGCTGGGCTGGCAGGATTGGGGGTGGCTGGTGCCAAGGGCCCCTAAAGCCACTGCCAAACCCCTGCAGTGTCACAGCGCCTCCAGCCACCTCCTCTGGCCCGTGCTGTGTTGCTTCTACACRAACAGGTTGTTGCACTTTTGAAGTAATTCTCTTAAATTTTTTTCTTGTTAATTTTTTTGCAATGAAAAAGAAGAGCTGCTTGAAGTGACATTTCAACAATGTTTTGACCGCTGTAATTTCTGAAGTCAACACAAGGTCTTGGTCCATCAGCCCAAGACTGTTCTGAACATGCTGAATTTTTACCTGAAAATAAAGAACTCCCGTGTCCAGCAGGTAACAGACCCACACATTGACCTGTCCGCTGCATTTCTTAAGTTGGTGTTTGTAAATGAAAGCCATCGTCTCAGCTGTACACATTCGTTATGTCACTGGTAAGAAAACCGTGGTACTAAATGTCATTCGATCAAATAAATTATTATTATATCAAATCAGTGGATGTGCAGTGTTGGGCCGGGGGGCACTGAGGAGTTTTGGGGGTGGAAGGGGCTCCGTGTGGGGCTGGCTGCAGCAGAGCCCCATCCTGCTGGCCGGGAACACGGGGTCTCTGCTCAGAAACTCAGAACGCAGCAGGGTTGTTCGTCCTGGTATAAAGTGTTTATTTGAGACTTCACAATTAACACAAAGTCTTCCTTTCGATGCCTTTCCTTTCTCATACAGTCAATACGTTTGCATTAGTCCCCTCCCGCCCCGTGCATGATTGCTGTTTATTAATCGAAGCCTTTTTTATTTTTCACCATGAAAAAATAAAGCGTTTCCCCATTTCATCTGCTCCCTGCCCCATTGACAGCTGCTGTGTTGCATTAAAGAGGAGAAGATGTAGAATTGCTATGCCTACCACAGGGGGGGGTGAAGTTACTCCATTATTTATTGATTTATTCTTTTTACAGGAAGTGTTAAATGAATCAATCACCCAAGAAAAATAAATATATGGYAAAGAACCAAACGTTCTGCAGTATCCCTTTCCTTTACTCAGAGCTGTGGTTTAAACACATCCGTGGCTTGTGTAATTCATGTCACTCACTTATAAAATGCCTTGATGGCTGCTTACGAACCTGCACCGAAAGAGAATCTGTTCCAAAGGAGGAGAGCCATGCGCCAGAAGAGCTATTTTAGAGGCCAGCTTTTCATACCTAGGCCACAGAGCCACGTGGAAGGCAGTTCCCCAGGGCCGGGGTCCCCTCGCCAGCGATTCCAGCTTGTGCTGCTCCACGGGGCCGGGTGTGCGCGGCGGCGGCCGCCCCGCGTGCGCAGCGAGTTCGCGCTCTCCGCGGCGCCCGGCCTCGGTTCGCACCACGTTTGGCACCGGCCTCGCACACCAAGTGTTCAGTGAGGGCCCCTGCCGCTCACCGCTGCTCCCGGGGGGAGTTCAAGGAGGCTTTTCCTAACAGAGAGGGTTCTGGGCAGGCCCTGACGTGCAGGAGCCGCCCTTGGGCTTGACTCAGTGGCTGTGCAAAGGGAGTACTGCAGCAGACACCGGAGAGGACGAGATTGTAACAAAGTCACCGGCCGCCGTATTGGAGACCTGCTAACGCTTGCCCCGATGCTGCTGGCTACTTTTTGGTGGTTTCCTTCTTTCTTTTTTTTTTTATTTTTTTTTTACATAAATAATATAGACTGAACATTATAAACATTTCAGCAACCATTTCTAAAAGACCGGAGGAGCCCTTTTAGGCGCCAAGGAACAACTGCAGGATTCAAATTCCAAAACTGTCTTTGGAGTCATCGAATCATCAGATTTACATGGCACCCGAGGACAAAAATATTCAGTCAAGTTCRATAGGGCTGCTATCTTCCTGACCATCCTCTGCTTCATCATCTTCGCCCGTTCCCATCAGACTGTTTAAAAGATTTCCTACATTGAATATAAGACAGTCAGAATTGCCAGTTTTACATCCTCATCTCATAATCTTTAACTACTTTCCTACTAGCCTAAGGAGCACATTTCAGTACGAAATAATCAAAAAACTTAGGCTGAACTAAAAGTGATTTGCACATCCATTGCCACTAGGAATTTATAGATATKGGAAGTTCTGTTTTGATACTGTTCCTTTTCCAAGAGTACACTAGAAAAAAAACCCCACCCATATTTATTATATAGTTGGGTCCTGAAGGGGAAAAGTAGCAAAAAGAATATCTCCAATGATGACACTCTCAAACAGTCACACTGCTGTGCATCACACTGTAAAGAATCTATCTGAGGCTTTTTTTGCATTGCCTGTTTTGCTCAATTTAAACATGCCTGAATTTCTAAAATGCTGTTGCTGGCAGCTGCAATTATGATGCTCAGCTTTTTTTCATCAAACTTTGAGTATCAGGGAATGGGTATTTGCAGGTAAAGCTTCAAGGCAGATTACCCAAGAGCTTCGATCTCAAGGAAAAACGAAAGATTTTACAAAAGTAACCCAGTTCAATCTCTTCCCATCTCATTTTATTCAAAGAAGAAAGCACTATGGCCTACATTTCTCTGTTCCTTTTTGTAGAAAGGCAGTATTGATTTCAAAACTTCAAACGTGAGAGCGTTCACTTTACATCAACTCCAGCCAGACCGCTACCAAAGTTCCAGATTTCACATTAGGAAAAGCAGCCATTGAAGTCAGAACAAATTAAGTGTTAACACCAATAACTTCTTGCTCTAGAGTTTTAACTTAAACCAYAATGTTAAAATTAAAGAATACTTAACATGTTTCTTCCCTTCTCAAAAAGGAAAAGTCCACTAGCTACCTCCCTGTAGTCTCATATGCAACCCATTCATCTTGCATTTGACAGCAGTGGAAAGGCCATCCCGTACAACAGTAGGTCAGAACATACCTCCTGGCCTGGGCACGTCTGTTTTATACGAGCCACAGCTGTGAAAAGACCCATGGGACCTTAAAAACTTACCTAGTAACCCTCCATAGGACGATGTCTGCTTGGGTGGAACTCCAAAGAAAAGCTGTCCTATTCTGTCTAGGTACTGAAACGATACAAAGGGAAGAGGGTGTCAGCTGGAAATGCTCCGAAGAGCAGCCAAGTCACACGAGCTGCAGCACTGACCCCTCTCTGAAAGCTGGATTCAAAAGTCCCCCTTTGGAAGAGTGTCATAGAAAAGTAAAACACTGTATAAGCTGTACCTAGGGCTTGCTATCCCGCTCCCAAAGGACGCTCTTCCATATATCAGGTATGGATCAGCATTTAGCTGCTTAGAGGAAACTCTAAATCCAGTACAGCCAGACGCGTGGCCTGTGATCTGCCAGATTTGCAAAGTCAAAAACAGGACTAATTTGTTGAACGAATTCTGTAGGTTATACTCTGCTCACACCTATTAGTAACTCACCTCATTATACATGGGATCTCTTTTCAGTGAAGGTTGATACTGTTCACACAAAACTGTAAATACTGTTAGTTTTCCCCTAGAAAAGAAACAACACAAAATGCAATCTCAGTAACATGATAAAAAGGTAACGAAGCACAAACTAACAAAAACCAAACCGTACCCATCAACGGCCAACAACAGAAACCAGATGAAGTTGAGCAGTGGTTGAACAAAGGGTGGACCCTTTTCTATTGACGGATGTTTCTGCGTGTATGTCGTAAAAACAACTGACGCACTGGTCTTATTTTTTAAGCAGAGAAATCTGTAAAGGGAAGCAGAACAGAGGAAATTAAAAATAAAATACAGAGAAGAAATTTTACACACAAAAAGCAAAAGGGAAACCAAATGCTTAACAGTCTCTACTTCATTTGGGCATAGAAGCCTTTTCAGGCTCAAGCTGACAGCAGAAAACTGAACTGGTTGGTAGAGTTGAGGATATGACAATCCCTATTTAACTAGCTAGTGCTATAAGCAATTTCCCTGGGGGACTGATATCAAATATTAATAGAATGAGTTAAATCTAAGCAAATTGTATACAGGAAGGGCATCAATTAAACAGACATGTGCAAAGACTGGCTATCACCTGATTCAGTTAAATGAGACATTACCTTCACTGGTCCACAGTTTACCATGCTGAGGTAAAAAATGTGTCAAAATAAATCTCACCTGGCCCCATCCACTCCCAGATTCATTGCATTTCTACCCAATGACCCTATCATTCCTTTATCATCTGAAAATAACACAGCATCAGGACTGCTAATGACTTAAGTCTCACAAAAACCCTTATGCGTTTGGCTTCCTAAGTGGTTTGTCAGCAGTTAACAGATGAATTTCCCACACTGGTCAAATCTTTGTTTGGATCCAGTGAATTCATCTGGGTAATCTTTGCAAGCACTGGGAAGCCTGCCACGAGCAGTCTCATTTCTGGTCATATGGCGGCCTCCCAGCCAAACCTTGTGTGGGGAAAAGGGGCTCTTTCACCTTATTGCTGAGTAAGGAATTATGGTGCTTTTCATTAGATCACAAACTGCCACGTGAGAGGATTTAGCGTGGTGTCTGAGGCACAGGCCAGTAAAGGATGTAGTAACATTTCTGGACAAATACCAGAGAAAATAATCCCATTCCCATAAGCTCTCACCAGAACTGCCCCCTTTCAAAATGAAGCCCCACTCTGAGCTCCATCCGTGCTGCATATTCTGGTCCCCTGTAAATGATTTCCCACCTCTCTGGAATCTCTGCTGTCCGGATCGAGCCGAGCTGAAGTGACAGCTTGCTGCTGCCAAGAGACAGGCCTGCTCTCACCTCTTCCCTCTCCAACGCTTCCTCTCCCACTTCTCTGATTCCCTGCTGCACAGCCCTGTCTCCACCTCCTCCTCAGCCTCCTCCATAAGCTGCTTTCCTTCACTGAATAAGCCATCAATTATTAAATACAGTAAAATTGGCTTTGTTAACCTTAATTATACACGGGCTCTGCAAAGGCACATAATAGCTTGCATTCCCATCTCCTACGAAAGAAATACTCAAAGCAACTGAAAGCCACCAGCAAGTCTGTTCAGCAGAGCACCTCTCACTGCTGCTCCTAAAGCTGAGTGAGTGATAGGTACCCAAGGCCATGGGGCTGACAGTAAGTATTAGGCTAAATGCAAATATAAAGCCCACTTAGCCCCAGTCTTTGTAAGGGCACGAAGGTGAACCTTAATCAGTTGCAAGTCAGTGTTAATAAAGACAAAACAATCACGTTTTTAGGGTGACAGAGGTTACATTTGCTCTTTATGCAGTTAACATGAGCCATCCATTTCATATTTCAAGCTTAATTCTTGTTTTTTTTTTTTTTTAATCTGACCAATTCAGCACACTAGTTATGAGAGTCTGCTCCTGTTGCTACCACACAAAAGCAGTTTTGGAAACTTTGGCCAGTTTCACGATTTCTTTTGACAAGGACAGGCAGCTAACCTACAGTTACCCTGATTAAATTAGGCTGGTCTCAAACACAGTGACATTTTAGCAAAACAGTCAAACAAAACGCAAACACCTACTGCAGGACTGCTTGTGCCACAAACATGTCCACCTCGCTGCGATAGCCCCTGGACGAGGAGTATTCTACTAGCATATTTGCACATCCTTCACCATCTGTGGAGTGCAAGAAGTGATACCGAGATTCACTATAGTTTTGCTCTATAAAAGGAAAAAGAAAATGGCTTTTAAGAAATCAGTTCAGCAGACTTAAAAAACACATTTTCTAGGCTTGCACATTATAGCTAAAAAAGGAGTAAGAGCTACACACATAGAATATAAAGAACATGACTAACAGAGACACAGAATCCTTTTATCTTTTAAAGTTACAGACAACATAGAAAGGTAGATAATAAAACACATTATTCTAAATATATTTATATCACTGCTATTAAAAAAAAAATTTCATTCCATGTCACCAAAGAATAAGACTACCACTGGGACAAATAGCCACCCTGCAGCAGTCAGATCATTCTGTTCAACAGCATCCTGGTGCTTAATGTGCTATCAGCAGCACTTCAGGGAAGAACAAAAAAGCTCCATATTTAAACATATGCACCAAGAAATCAGCCAGCTCCTTCAGCATCCTTCTTTCTAAGTGCAGAGAAGGTATTTCCTATTTTTAGCTTAGCCCACTCTTGCTATCAAAATTGAAATTACTTCCATATGCTGAATAGAACAGCAATTATATAGGGAAAAAAAACCAGCATACATGTAAATGGTTCGTTAGCACTTAATTTCAGACAAAGTATCATGTAAACCCACAGTAATGACAAATCAAAACTGTAAAGTTGATATTTTTTGCATCTAAAAGCCTTTGTTTTAAAAATCTAAACCACTTCTGATGAAGCTGTTGAAAACGAAGTCAATATAAGCTTTTTGTGCTCCAAAAGAATGCAACCAGAGGGCCAGAAAATGTGGACTTCTACTTTTAAAGCATGACTGCTTCTTATGTGAGTTGTATCTCAGTTTCCAACTTTAATGCTCTGCAGAAAATCTTCCCTTTTTGGCTGGCAGGAGCCACGGAAAGTTAATGCAGCTCCCATGGGAAGAGCTACAGGATGGCTACACACAGAAGGCAAAGCGCTGGACTGGTGATCACTGGATCAGGATTATGATACGAAACCCTAATCACCACTTTAAAGCTCCTTGAAAACCTATATGAACCTTGCACTGTTAATAATTCATGAGAAACTACAAAAAAGAGAGCATTTATTCAACTGTTCTCACTCACCTTTGTATTTGGAGCATCGACACCTTAAAGACTATCACTCACAATTAAAACACTTTAGGTGTTTGTAGCCCCTTTTACAGCCCATTTTGAGACCAATAAAATCCCAAGTTAAACAACGGCATTGGTGTTCATTGTGAAATTATTATTGCCAAAGCAGCAATCTTACAATATCTTATTTTCCATGTAATAGTAAAAATAAAATAAAATAAATTAAAAAAAATTAATTGTTCTTACCTTTCCACAAGGTAATTGCTAGTAACTGGTGTAGTTTTGGATGACCAAGTTTTCCCGATCCTCCACTCGACCATTTCAGTGCTCTGGATACGAAAGCCACTCTTTCAGGAGAATTTGGATCCATTAAACTGAATAATTTAGCCAAGTTTTCTGAAAGCAATGATATTCACAAAAATTTACCATTAACAGAAACACAGCAACCTGCTGCTTCTAGTGCATCTTTTAGGATAATACACTTAAGTCACAGTGTTATAGTATATTTAAGCTTCCTTACTAGCCAGCACAAGACGTCTTAAAAAAAAAAAAAAACAGTCTTTGAACATGAGCCACTTCTCAAATGTCAAGTATTTTGAAGCAAAAATCCATCTTAAATATCATCAAAGCAAGGGCAAAATTYACCTTACCTAAAAGGTCATCTGTTACTTTCGCATCTGATTTCTCCAAAGACTCCAAAACCAGCATGGACAGATCAGCAGCACTATTTTGCTATAAAATAGACATATACTGGTAGTGATTAAGATATCATTAAATAAGGCTTTGATCCTCAAGTAGAAGTTTGTCAGAAGTAGATTATACTTTTATCAACAGGACATACAAAACATAACTGAGACCTTAACATTCACTCCTTGAAAGCTYAGAACAACCATCCCCAAACCCCTCCATACAGGAACAGCGATGTACCTGGTTATGACTGAAGAACAGCAAAGCCCCTGAATACATTAGCTCTCTTGCTTCTGCATGTTTTCCCTGTGACATGTACCTGAAATGAAAGCAAAGCCATGTCAAGTCCTTGATAAAAATTATCACCAAGCAAACAGTTCTGCATGTTCAAAATTATTTGCACGTAAAGTGATTAAAGTCTATAAAATTTAAAACAATGGCTATAAAGTATTTATTTTAAAATTAAGTTAGTTTCAGTAATAATGCTCCTTTAACTGAAACCTGTAATTTGTTTTCTGCTCGAAYCTAGATGGAATATAAGTAAATAGTGTGTGAATGAAATCTGAGAGCTTCAAATCCAGTTTGCAGTGAACCAAAGGTAAATTATCCCAAGAGTTTACAGGAACAAAAGATCTCAAAGCACAAAACTCAGGCTACCACATTAGAGCTTCTCCCAAGCCCAAATTAGTCATGGGGAAGCAGCTCAACCTTACACCTCAAACAGCTCCTACACCCAGCTATGCTCATGATTAGTCACATTATGCTGCCCAGTTAAGATCTCTAACATATTTTAACGTTGTGTTTTAACACTGTTTTTATAGCAATACACCAATATACAATGACTATCTCCAGTGCAAGAACCATACTGGCACCAGTCCTTTTACCAATGACCTCCTCTTTCTGTTCAGTCTTCCTGAGCACCACATTTGCCAACAGGACAATGGGGCAAAAGGCAACTATTGTCCTTTTGTTRAACCAAAACAGCTCATCTCTGTTGGTCTCTAGTCAGATAAGAGAAGCCAGAAAGATCTTCCAAACAACTCTGCACAGAGTAAATGGTCATCAATTCATAAAAACAATAGAACTGGTCTTTCAAATGTCATACTCCCAAACACAAGTACTTCAGTTTACCAGGAAATGAAGGAGACAAGAAAAGGTTCCCAAATTCCCTCAAGAACAGGAGCCTCTTACCACCTCACTGTGTCTTACCACACTGCAGCCTCCTGCACATCATCCCTACCAGTAGCTAAAAGCCTTGGATTGCACAGTCACATCTCTAGATTAGAAATATTTCCTATTTTCCTTTTAAGAAGTGGTAMTGGAACTAGTGTCCAATGTCCATTTCTCTTAACACTGTCTCAAAAAKAATATTTTCTGACGAGTTAATAATGACAGGCAATTCGCTAAGTCCTAAGACACCAGCTCTACCAAACTGTTTCAGCCTCTGCAACGTTCTGTCCTCTGCAGTGCCAGGTCCTGCTGTGTCCTTGCTCTGCCCGCAGCCGTGGGCAGCTCCAGTTGTGCAAGGCTCCGCTAGAGCAGATGTGAGCAACGTCCCCAAGGACAAGCGCTACCAGCAATCAGAGTTACTATAGGATGCACCGGGAACTACCAGTCAGTACAAGTCCTGGCAGTACCTAACCAGAGAAATCAGACAATGAGCAGTGGAGGAGACCCCAAAATCCCCAAGTCTTTTATCCAAAGTAGCACTACTGTAACCCTGGAGACCRTATTGGGGKTTTTTRTTCATTTGTTTTGGTTTGTTTGTTTTTAAATGAGTCTTCTCAACAAGTCAGCTTTGCAATCACCACAGTAAGGTCTGTGGACATTAGTCGCAGACTGGCTGATCCTGCCCCTTTACAGCTGGTCTTGCTGCCACATTTTCTTCGAGTCTTTTCACTCTAAAGCTCACTGTAAGCCCCACTTTTGCAGACTCCTGAACTCAAAACGGTGCTTGGTGATACAGCTCCTAATCCAGTAACAACCACAGCAGATGCACAAAGACGCTGCAAAGAGCTTTATAACAAAAAAAAATTTTTTTAAAAAAAAATTCTAGTAAAAATGTATTTTTAATAGAAATAAATATTCACCACAACAATGTAACTAGCACTGAAAAACAGAGACGAACTTTTTCGTAACCACAATCCTGGACCCGGTTATTCACACCAGCAAGATTGCCTATAAGCTTCAGGAAAATAGAAGCCATTTCAACTATGACACTGTTGTTAAACTTGGAAGCATGACTTAAATCACCGAGACACCGCAGCCCGAACAGCCCTTGGCCCAGGTATCTGTGTGTAGAGGAACACAGGAGTCACTGCACAGTCAGGAACAGCAGCTTTCCTCCTGGCATGCCATGGCAGGGAGGGACCAGAGTTTTGCAGGAGGCAGGTTCATGCTAATCTTCCCCTTTCCTCCTCCTCAATTTATTTCCCTCCCTCCTCTCCAGCTTCAAACACGTCTCAGTTTGCAACTTCTGAAACTCCGAGTCAGGATGCCAAGTTTAACGCACACATCAAGACAAAGCAGGCAGATATTTTACAGGCCTGTTTTGTTTAAAAGCAGTAAGCACTGGGAATCCCAATGACAATTCTGCAGCTGAGATCACTTCAGTCTGTGAAGTTTAATGTCTCCCCGCGGAAAACTGTTTACATTCAACTGGATTTTACAGGGGCCAGGCAAGACTAACCAGGACTCGTTCTTGGCCTCAGTCACTTTCCAAACAAATTTCACAATCTCATTCTATCTTTCTGCCTAGATGGAAAACATCCTCCAAGTAACGAATTTGTCACCTTTCATTTAAATGAATACCTTTTCTCTTCATTTAAAATGGAAGAGATAGGATCTTCCACTCCACATAAAGTCAGTGAGGTTTAACCAAAGTATATGTGTATGTAAGTTAATATAAATGTATAAAAGTGGTTTTATATATATTATATATGTATATATACACACATATCTAAGTTAACACACTTAAAACACTGAACAAGAAGTGCCAACTGATCAAGTCATCTTCTGCATTTGCAGCCAGCACATCACATCATCCTCAGTATAAAATATGCCATGTTTGRTCTCAAAATTAAATGTATTTGAAAGCACAATTTAATGTTTAAGATTCGGATGGTGCTCTCCCTGGGCCCACCAGAAGGCTGCTACAGACCACACCACTTTCATTCCACTGTGCTTGGAATTGTGCTTGGCATTTAACAGCTCTGCAGCACACACTGGTGACCGACATAGACCACACACTGCTGACTGTCCCCCCAAACCCGGCCCCTATTTCTCCGACGGGGCTCCCAGACCTGTTTCCACCCCAGCTTAGAGATCCCAGGATAAAATGACAGGCAAGGGAGGACTACCAAGACCCAGGACTCCATCTTGCTGCTTGCCTTCCACAGCAGAACCACAAGCAGCAACTTTGGCTAAGCAAAATTGGGACTATGAGTGGAAGGCCCTAAAAAAACCAAAAAGCACCTTATTCTTTAGCCCTCAAAGCAAGGGTCTACGTTTTAAATTTTGATGAAAGAATAACTGACTGTACCAAGTTGCAGTAAATGTGAAAAAAATATTAAAAGCTTTTGCGATAAGCTTCAGGATAAGCTCACTTAAGAGGCACCAGTAACAGCTCTGAATGTGCAGCAGGCCTCTCTCCCGAGTAGCCGTCACACGGACACGACACCGAGCAGGGTTTTCTCTAACTTAAGCCCCACGGGACAGGTGACATTGGCCCTTTAGGAGCTGCCCGCCCCTACAAGCGGGGCCGGCGCCGCCATCCTGCCCGTTCGCGGCGCCCCGGGGTGCGGCCTGCTCCCCCACCGGCCGGGTTGGGGGGCCCCGTTCCCGTCTCTGCCCCTCGGAGCGCCCCTCGCGGCTCCTGCGGGACGGAGGCGGCCGGCTCAGGTCGGGTCAGGTCGCCCCCTTCCWCCGTCCGGACCCGGCCCCCTGGCAGCGCTCACACTACGTTGCGCTCCACGCACCCGCCCCCCACCCCCGRAGGTCCAATGAGAGCGCGAGTAGAGGAGACGGGCAGCAGGTGTGGCCAATGGAAACGGCGCGTGGGCGCGGCGGGCAGGCAGCAGGGTAGGGTGCGTGGGAAGGCTCTGGAAGGGCGGCGGGGGAGGGGCGGCGCGGCGGGCGCTACCTGAAGAAGAGCGTCCGGTACATCTGGTGCGCCTCGTAGTAGTCGCCCTTCTCGACGCTGGCGCGCAGCTTGCCCTCGACGCGCTGCACGCCGCCGCGGTTCCTGCCGCCGCCCTTCGAGGCTTCCTGCTCCGCCGCCGCCGCCATAATCGCCGCCGCCATCGACGCGCAGGAGGCGGGCGGGGGGGAAGGGGCGGGCGCAGACGCGCGCAGCCCCGGAGCGGCGCGCTGCCCGCCTTCCGCCCACTGCGACGGCGGCCCGCGAGGCTCAGGAGGCGCGGACTCGCGTGCGGGGGGGAGGGGGGAGGTGYCGCATCACGTGGGTGCGGGGGCGTGGCCTCGCCGCTCGGTCCCGCCCCCGCGGCGGTAACACGGACASGGGGCCTTTGCTTAAGTTTTAGTTTATTGCTTAAAAATTGGTTTCTGCAAAGATTTTAGTGAAAGTTTCCGCAAAGACCTTTAAAAGGACTTCTCTTCCACCAAGAGAAAGCTCTTTGGGCTGCTTCAGTTTAATTTGTAATTATGTGCACTAGGCTAAACAGAGGCCTCTGTGTAAACATGTTTACAAGTTAAATCGATGACGTTGGCCTAGCTCCCGCCCTTCACTTAGGTCAAAGACCAAGGCTGGTCAGGCCCCACTAACTGCAGGGGGACAGAATCTGTGGGGAAAAAAAAAAATACGATGAGGAGTTGTAACTCTTTCTGCAYAAATAGATGAGATAGGATCTGAAAGGGGAAATGAACTCCACAGGCAAGTGAAGCGCAGGGATAAACACATGGGAGCTCCTTGAGAACAGGTTATATACCTGGGGCTTACACCAACTAGCACGATTTTTATCATGCAGAAGCCTTCACATAGACAGAAACCTGGTTTATAGGCGCCTGGTCTTCTAGCCTTGTCCAGAAGAAGCTGGCAAACCTACCCTGGTTAGTTAGCCCGCTTAGAACTGCGTRTTTCTTACCCGAAACACTGTGCTACAAGACTGTATGGACATTTTCATAGTTCTAAGCAGGTAATTAGCCCCAACACATTCAACCACTTCCCCCCTTTTGCCTCARCTTCCCTCCACCATTMCTGCAAGCCAGAGCCTCTGCCAAGMGCYACTGTTAAAACATTAACTATTAACCTATTATAGCCTCTGATGGCCTCATATCAGTCATGTCAGCAGGTCACCACAAATACAGAAGAAAACTTTATTATTTGTTTCAAATATTACATGCGCTTTCAAAAATTAAAACTCTTTATTTAAACATCTCAATAGCATCTTGTCAGTGTGCAGGCAGCAAAGAACAGAGATGGAGTTTGAAAAGCATTTACAAAAATACATTGCACAAAGTCCTATCTTACTTCTTTTAAAAAATAAGTTAGTGTTATTCAAAATATGCCCACCCCAAGTATGTAATTTCAATTTATACAGGATAATTCTAATTTTAAATATGTAACCTAAAATATGAAAACACCTGTACATGTTTAATCTAACTCCTCTGCGTAGGCCATAGGTTCTGTCTCTAGCTCAAGTGAAAGCGATTTTCACATGGAGACTTATTTAAACATTCGAGGACTGTTGTGCAACATACATTACTCTATTCAGAAAACCAGTCAGCAGTTCAATGTGTTAACAGTTCATGTCTAATTAAGTTGACTAATTATAACAGCAAGATAAGATTTCTGCATACGAGTACATTTTAGGAATCTTTTCTGAACAGGAACTTCAAAGTAGCGATCTTAAGTGGAGCAATAAGCAAAAGCAATGCAACATAAATGAAAATGTGAAAATGCTGCTTAAGAGAACAAATCATTATTTGTGTCCTCTTATCCCTAAGTTTTCTGGGAAGGTTTAAAAAAAAAAAAAAAAAAAAAAAAAAAGACTTCTTTGGAAAAGAAGGATAGCAGTTTTGCTATGTTTTGCTTTATGTGTATGGTGCCATCTGACTGTGAACATATTTTAAAATGTTGAAGTCATGCTTTTTTTTTTTCTCATTTTTTAAAAACAACAACAAAAAGGGAAGGTTAAAAAAAAAAAAAAAAAGCCTAAGTATTGAAATACAGCAATATTGGGCATGAGTCTCACAATTTTGTAACTGCGGAGTAGTAAGGATCACTTTGGTCTTTTCATATCCTGCTTTATCACAGTACACATTTCAGTAAAATGAACCAGCAAAGGAGTTTTTGTCCCCCAAAATATTATTTTCAGCAAGTGAAGACTGTTCCTCTCTCTAGCGATGGTTCCAAATCAGCCTTGATGCACTAACTAGCTGGACTGGAGCTGTTAAGCCTGCTAAACTGCTTAGTAAACATTAGTATACAGCAATTAAATAACCTGACTGAATTTGCTATGGTTAGAAAAAAAAAAAATCATTAAAACTAAAAAAAATACTTGTGCTTTATTTATCAAAAAGTATTATTCAGATAGTACTGTAAGGTATAACTAATAAATGGTTAGAAAAAAAAAAAAAAAAAAAGAAAAAAATTTTCAGTTAAAATTATCCTCAACTTTTAGATTGACTCATGGCCACAAGTTACAGTAGAGTATCCTCATTCGCTGGTGTTTAAATTAGTTTTGGTTGCATTAACTATCCCTGACAGCAATATTTATCATATTAAATACTTAGTAAATAAGCCCTTTATGATCCACCAAAAAGGTCAAAGACAAGGGTCATCTGCAGTGCACCTCYAGCTACAGTCAGCATTTAAAAATGTACCACAGTTTTTGTCTAAAGGTGTCAAAGTAACAGAAGTATGCAGTTGAATCCTGGATTAAGGAAAAAAACAGATTCCTAGTTGCAGGAAGTGTGGTTTATTCTTTTAGAAAGCCTATACATTCATTCATAATAAAATAGGTGACACCTGTTTGCTAACTGAGCTTTATGAACCAGAGTAGTTGGCATGCAATATTTTTCTCAGCTTGGACACAAAAATATGAAGCTAACTGGCAGTTATAAGCCAAGCACCAGAGCAAATAAAAGTTATGTTAATACAGTTCTGCTGACAGTCTTCTGCCTTTATCAGAGGATCAGTAATTCTGTAGTATACATCTCACATCCTCATCCTTTACAGAATCCAGTGTTCTAGGTTTTCCGGTATATACAAATTGAAAATAAAATGTACAACGAGGAGAGGGGGAAAAAAAAGCTGTAGTGTAGAAGACTATTCGGCTGGTTTCCCATGCACTCTGAACCGATAAAGACATGTATACTCTGCATGTCCCCAGTTAGAAACAATTCTCAGTTCCACTATTTGGAATACGTTCTCATTTTTCTCCTAGAGGAGAAGGAAAAAACAAACAGAAACCAGAGTCAGGCTTCTAAGAGATACGTGCACAATTAAAGTCGCTTTACAGGTTCTTGCCAATACTAACAYTTATCAATATCTATATTATATGTTGGGAAGTTTGACATTTTGAATATAGCTTTCAATTACTTATTTGTGAAGGAAAACCAAGGAGTGGAGTCCTTCCATGTTTAGAATCTCCAAACCATTCATGCGCAATAGCAGACTCTTTCTGCCATCTGACTAGTCTATTTAAATCACAGGGTTTAAGGCAGATATAGAAAGTATAGTACCCAAAGAGAATGGGGTCTTTCTATTCATCTGTTATTATGTACTACCAGMGAAAATAACTTATCTCCTGACACTGTAAACGCTGCCATCTAGACTTACTTTTACTGGAAACATCTGCAATGGCTCTCCTCCTTGATCATAAAAGTAGTGTCCAAGYAGCACACCTTCTTCTTGATATTCATCCTCTAGACCCTGCAAGAATAGGATAAAGTGWTTTGATCCCTCCAAATCTGAAATCAAAACCAAATACATGTCTATATATCTGTATATTGACAAGCAGCATTCAGAAGCCTCAGCAAAACCACTATTGCTGTGGATAATATACAGGCTCAGGATGAACAAGAATGAGAAATATCAAGGTTATAAATAAAACGGAAGTTAAGAACTAGATGTTTGCAGTGACTTATTTAATAAGAGCTGGACAAACAAAGCTTTTCCGGCATCATAACTAACTATACTACAAAGTAGCTTGTAGACTTCTGTTATGTAACAGTGTCTACTAAAATAGGAAAGTTAAGTAACATTAAAAAAGGCATCACCAATAAGTTGAAGAGCTAAAATATGTGTATGCATAGGCAGGGAGAAGTGGAAGGGCATAAAAAGGCATAATGGAGAACTTGAGCCGCTTAAAGTTTTATGTTAGTCATAAAGAGAGTATAGTCTCCCCTCAAAGATTTTTTTTTTCCCTCCTGTAAAAAGCAAGGCAAAACAAACAATACCATAATGAGTTTTACTGCCTTGAATTCCTAGATTTGGAAGCCTTTCATGAACAGGCAAATCTAAACGCAAYAACAGAAACATCAGTTTCTCTTTTTTGCTGTTCCTCCCTCAAGCTCATTTTCCAAGACAGAAAACACAAATATTTACATTTACAAACATTAAGAAGTTCAGAGTCTGACTTACATATACAGAAAAGTTCTTAGGAGCACTGGTGATATTCCCTGTTGGCGAAAGGGCTTTTGGTATATGTTCCAAAGTAAAGGCAGTTGGGTAGATTTTCATTGAAAGTCTAACTACAAGATACCCCTGTGATCCTTTAAAAGCCCAGCAGTTTCCTGGATACATGTCCGGCTAGAAAACAGTTTTAAGAGAGGAAAAATACTAAGCTTTTTTTTTTTTTTAAGGGTCATAATGAATTCTGAACTTTTAGAAATAGCCTTAAAGAGACACAGTACATGATAAGCTAATCTAATTTGGTAAAATACAACATCAAGCTCACAATAGCTTTGATCTAAATCACAGCCCATCCTCCAAAACGATGGCCAAACAGGAAATAAGATKAAATTTCTCTGTGCTCACTGGATTAGGCATCTTCTTGGCTGTCTAGTACAGAGGAATATGGATCACACAATTTCAACCTTGCTCGCTTCAGGAGGATAGTGCTTCCAGCTACTAGCCATGTTTTGAAGAGCCACATTGAGATTATTTCTCAGCAGGAATCCTCCTTGTGCCTGCATTTTGTACAAGCCCCATGCAAAATTAAGCCTTTCACAGTAGGCTCAAGTAGAGCTACCCAATAACCCAGACATACTGGAAGAACTCCATTCCCAAGAGCAAAATTCAATCCCCAAGATCACAGACAACCAACCAGCATTCAAGAGACAACCCAAGCCACTCAACATGTAGCACTGCAGAGYTTATTTATCCTTTCATTACCTGAATCACCACTCTAGGAGACTGGGAGAAGTACCACAGAGGAATCCCAAAGAGGCTAATTAATGCTGTTTTAGTCTCATACGTTTCAGAGCARCGAGTACTCAGAATGCTGCCACCTCAAAAAAAAAGATAAGCTAGGTTAGCAGAAATAGTTACTTGTTTCTTCGCAAAAGCTTTTTTTTTTTAAGGCAAAGATGTGTAACAATTTTAATGACTACACCAGTTATTTCCAATTCTTATCCTCAAAAATGTATTAAAACTACTAAAATCTAACAAATCAAGTGAGTTATTACTAGGATCAGATAGTTCTATCGAAAGTAAATCTTTAAGGAAGGATTATCCAATACTACAATCTTTTAAGAAAATGTTCTTCTGTTTTTAACATATATTTAGGTATATTTTTAGCTTCTATCATCTACTATAAGGTCTGTGGCTAATATCACCATGTTAATGAAAGGCACAGATTACAGTAGTCGGATCACTGGGCAATACACAGGAGAACATCATAGCTTTTAGCTTTTGCTTTTAGATTTTTAGTATATTCAGTGTGTGCTATTTATAAGTATTTCCTCTGCCGTTTACCTCCAGATTCTAAGGCGAAATCCACCATGCCAATCTTGTCCTGAGAATACAGCTTCAGTGCATTGTTTACAATAAYGTGTGCTTGCTATAGACATGCACACAAAAGAGGAACAGAAGGGGAAGAGAAAGATTTTTAGTTAAACAAAGTGACAGAAAAATTGATACATAAAAATCTACGAAGTCGCATGCATCTTTTGAGAAGCTGTACTCAAATACAGAGTTGAAAGTCTCTGTTAAGACACAAGCCATTTTTAATACACAGTTGTCTGGCTCAAAACAAATTCACAGAGCATCCCAGTTGGTGTTTTCTTCAGGAATTGCATTCTTTTCCCCAGCTTCCCAAGTCATAAGGCTGCATTTTTTTTTGGCATGCTCACATTTGGAGCCTTCAGCTTTTAAGACAGCATACTTCGAGGAGAAAAAAAAGTATGTTCATAGTGGACAAAAGCTATGACTGTGAGGGCATTTGAAAAAGCTGTTCCTCMTTTCCTTTAGTCCCTTAGGCAGTTGTCAAAACTGTTAAATCCGTGTTAATGGTCACACTCCATAAAACGTCTCTGAACTATTTTTTACTTTATTTTTTTAAAAAGGTCTTAGACTAACTTACCGCTTCTGTGATTCCAGAAACCCCGACATTATTCACAGCATTTGTTACTACTTCAGATGTTAGTTTTTGGTTTGTAGATGACATATAAAGAGTAATATTCTTGAGGATCTGCAGCTCTAGATCTTGCAGCAGAGTCTGCAAATCACTTTTGCTCACAAAATTGGATGCAAGCCACTGAAGAAGAGATTCAGGAAAGTCTTCTTGTTGATCACCAAARAACATTAGTTTGATGGATTCTTTCACCTGGGCATCTACCTAGAGGAAGCCATTAACAGTTGCAACAGAAATTAGTCTAAGCTATTAAGTAGCACCATATGTATAACATGAAATCAACAGGGACTTCAAACACTACTGATAAATCCAGCCTACACTGGCTTAGCCTGGAATGAGAGGGGTACAGAATAAACAGAAAAGAAAAACTCTGAAAGCTTCCAGTATGTTTAGYCCACCAGACCAAAGAAAAGCAAAAATATACAGAGCAAAATAAATAGTTCATATACAGATTATGTTTTATATTTGATTCCCTAAACAATCGKCCAGTGCATCTTGTGATAATACTCAGGGTATTTTGAACAAAGTCAACAATCTCATTTCAACCCATACTGTTTGGCACATTATAGTCAGAGGTTCCAAGCAAAACCTACAAACAGCTTTGTAGAATTTAAGTGTGATTTTTTTTWAAAATGACTCAAATCCAAACAACAAACTGTTGAATTTACATGAATTACTTCTCCAAATTTGCATGAATTTGCAAGGGAAATCAGTTATAACAGCAAGTACAGTGTACAAAAATGCTACTGCATCATGTCTTAAGTGCAAATAAATTGCTATTTTAGAAAACAAGTGGTGAACTCTTGTCCAGTAAAATAATACTCACTAGTGGGGAGAAAAAAAAAAAAAAAAAATCTACCACCTCACCACATAACGCACTAAAATTACTTAAGATGATTACTACCCTCATGTTACTTATTGCAGTACCTTTCAGGAAAGTTTAGCAAAATTAAGTAGTACCAGGGTTTACTGGGACAGTTACTGAACTTACTTTTTCATGAATGACATCTATYTTGTCGCAGCTAGTCTTCACGCTTTGCCAATTTAGCAGCTCTGATTTCATCTGAGACAAGTCTAGCTCTAGCTTTTTAACTTTGGATAAAAGGTGATTATGTTCCTCACTGTCTCTGACAAAAAAAAAAAAGTCAACAATTAGGAAAAAAAAAAATCTGTTTCAATCATTCCATCAAAACCCAAAGGAACAGGCAGTTGTCTAACAAAGTCATTCCTAGTCCAGTTATTCAAGAGGAAACATTGTGACTATTCATTAGGGAAAGGAGGAGTGGGGAGGGAGACATCATCCTAAAGTCATTWTTAATTTAAATAAGAATTCATCAAGTAATATTCTTTTTTCCTATTCMTAAAGAGAAAACTACTCAATTAAGTGCTGCAGTTTTTTTAAAAATTGCATTACACATTACATATGTAGGCTATGGCTGACAGTACAGCTGACAAGCCAAAAACATGGGCAAAAATTAGTCTTGATAAAAGCTCATTAAGTTAAATACAAAGCCTATCAAAAAGAAGGTATTATATACTTCACTAAACTATATTTCATAGACTAACTTCTATCATCATCAGTTGATGTCCTGATTGAAAGAGCAAATTATATTTGAGGAGTATTCATACCGCGTTKTTTTTGCTTTGGCCATGTCAAGTTCCTTCTGGATGTCCTAAAAATACAAGAGTTTTAGTATACAAAGGGTAACAGATATAACAGGAGGAGGACAAAATACCACAATAAATATGATGCATTTTAGCACTACCTATGTTCATGTCCCTAAATTACGGGGAATATAAAATTCTCAGTTCTGTCTCACTGTACAGTGAATAACTAAGCCCAGGGGGGCCAGAAAGACAGGACCAAAAACCCCAATCCTTTAAGCAGAGAGAAAATTGCAATTAGCAGCAAGAGGYAAATACACAGCTTAAATCCCTCAGAAGGTGGTCACGGCTTTAAGTAGTTAGCATATCTAACTCCCAGTACCTCAGATTTAGCAGAGAGTTTTCCAAGGAGATCTCCAAGAGTCATGATGCGCTTCTCATGTTCTTGATGTAAAGCCAGAAAGTTGGTCTTAAAAAGAAGGAGGAATTGTGCTCAGTACAAAGAGTGTAACAGCTTTTTTTTTTCCCCCTAAGTAAAATTCTTTCAATTTTTGTTCCTTTCAAAAGTGCCTACGATCCCACAGATAGTGTGAGAAATTAGACCATTTGCAAATTCAAAAAAGTATGATTCTGCAGTATAGTGGGGATTATACATCACAACCTCCCTCTTTCTTAGTAGCCCTTCCTATAACCTTTTTTCTCCGTATGYAACTGCTTTCCATGATGTGAGACTATTTTAGATCATCTATCTGAAATCAAAAATTCTGTCAACATTCTGCCAACAGTAAGAGAAGGAACAAACACGGTGATTTTACTCCCTGGCATTTACTATCAGTTGATTCTATACTAGAAAAGAAAAACCAGAAGCCAGATCACTAATTATCTGCATTAACAGAGTGCTCTGATACATATCAGAAAGCATCAATGACTGATTTAGCTTTACCTTTTCTTCCTCTTTCATGTCTTTGAGATGCTGATTTATCACATTTTTTATTAGTGTCAATACTTCACTTCTGTCACTCATCTGAGCAACTTGATCTTGAAGTTTCTGGAGCAGAAGCATCATTTTGCTATGTTCTTCATCATGGTGATGCCATCTGTCAGACACGAAGGCCATTTGCTTTTCCAGCTCAGTTATACGACCAGAATCAAAGATATTTATGGTATCCTGAAGTACAAAGAATCATTTTTAATGTATAAAATCAAGACCTTTTTTTTGCATTATTCTTAGTAGCAGCAGTTATCGTGAAATATTTAAGACACAGGAGTTAAAAAGGGTTCCAAAATATATTAAGGTTCTTCCTTACGGTGCTCCCTTACCTTTGGGGGCTGCACAGAAGAAGAATCTGGTTGTGGTTTGAGAGTAGAGTCATCTATTCTCTGCACTCTGTAATCTGTCCAATTCAATGAAGGTAGTAATGCAATGAAGCTATCAAACCCCCAGGACCACATACCTTTTGTGAGCAAAAAAAAAATGCAAGAAAGAAATTTAAGAGAAATCTCACCAAGAACTGCTTCTACCTACAAACAGAAGCTTTCACTTAGGGAGACAGGTTACCCTGTCTTTACAAAGCACACAGTGGACAATATTCCACCCTAAATAAARCCCAGTGATATGAGCTACTTCAGAAGGCTTTAAAAATCGCTAGGTCAAATATCCAAGACAGTTAAGACACAGCAGTCAGCAATACACAGCTTTGAGTCAGATAAATTCTGCTTATGTATCATACATCCTTAACCACACACTACTGCTTTCCTGAGACCTAGATTTTACTTACCCAATAAGACAGGCCACACTCACAGAATAAAAAGATATTAAGTATTTTTATCTTTTTATCCAAATAGAAAATATCTTGCGTTATATCCTATTTGCTACAGAACATGTTGCATCATTATGTAGTAAAAATTGGAAGAATTTTATGTTTCCATGGAAACACGCACTTGACAAAGATTACACTTATTTTTGCAATATCTTAGTGAGAAGTACTATTTTCTATATTGGGTAATTTTTCTCCCCATCTTGTTGTCCTAGTACAAAGAATTTTGAGCCTCCACTGCAAGTTGCTGAAAAGTTTCAGCTTTCCTACAAAGAAGCTACAAGATCTTTATGACATGGGAAAGAATAAAATTGCTCTTCAGATTCTTATTTATTTCAAAGGGACAACTGGTCTGCAATATTGCCAGCTATCCAGTCTAAGCTTAGCAGTGTTTCAAGAAACTAAAATCACTGTTTAGAGCAAAAGAATGAATTAGACCACGTCGTTAAAAGAACATAACAACACCCCTTTCAGGAAGRCTGACAACAGACTGACAACAGACTGACAACATAGTCTACTCTGAGCTCATTGCAATTCAAGAAAGGGATGAAGGGGAGTGAAGTGGGGTGTATGACTATTGACAAAGTAAAATTTGGCTTTTTGTACTTCATCTTCTCTATAAACTGAAGCTCAATCAAAAATGCTACTTGGGCACAACAGTAGTAAGCATACATCAACTCACATTATCAGCTGAACAATTCACCTACCTAGCAAAAACAGCAGTGGGATGAGAAACAGTAATAGCTTGAAAATATTTGGAAGGCATCTAGATAAAGAGATAGAGAAAGTTTGCATTAAATAAAAAAACTTGTCATTTTTTTCTTTTATGACGGTAAAGAATTTGCATAGAGAAAACATCTCTTTGGCAAAGGATACATACCTCCTAAGAAGAAAAGTACTGAGCAAAGACATCAGAGTAACAAGCTGATACCACCCATTTCTAAGCCACCTGAACACGGCAGAGGCTGCCCTCCCTRCAAGATAAAAAGGGATAACAAAGTGTAATCAGTGCAGCTCACGTCAGAGGAAAGAAGCAGAGGGACATGCAACTGCGGTCAACACTGCTTTGCACAGCGGAGAAGTGAATAAGTACAGGTAACGCATGCAGCTTAACATCTAGATTTGTATCACAAGTATGACAGCATTTTAACACCAGCTACTCAACACAGGCAACAGCCATGCAAAAAGATGAAATGCTCATTTGTTGCAACAGTGTTATCTTGCATGAAATTGTCGTAATGTTTGAGCCCAAGCCCTCTGRCTGAGGCCTCCAATATGTTTCAGTAAGTACACAGATCAGTACTAGTTTTGGCCAAGAGGAATATCCTGATACGAAATTAATACCAAACCAAATACACCCCACTGGTCTTGGGGACTCATTTTTCAGGCTATCCATATATTCATTCCCTCCTGTTTCCCATTTATGCCTGTGAACAGAAGTATATCCTCACGTTAAGCATCTTTTGTTCAATAAAGGAAATATATTAGCATGTGCATTTCAAGGAGTAAAAGCAACAGCAAGAGCACAGTTGAATTAGTGTAAGCCACTTATTGCAGACTCCTAGCTTGTCAAAAGAAACAGGCAACATGCAAGCACACAGACCAGGATAGTAACCTGAGGAAAAAATGGGCAGCCAAAGTAGAGACAACACCTTCTGAGACACAAGCCATCCAGTTGCTCCCACTGTTCGCAACACGTGAACTATAAAGTAACCTAGATTATAACAAATTAACCGTATGTGGTAACATACGTAAAGGAGACTTTTTTTTTTGCAGCACATGGAGTAAAACTGAGATTCAAGCCTCAATCACTACGTGTTCTGCACGAACCTGTTACCATATCCATCAATAAACTATAAACTTGGTTTAATATTTATATATATAAATATATATATATATATCCATCAGTAAACTATAAACTTTATATATATATGTTATATATATATATGAAGTATAATCAGGAAAATATGGAAAAAGCATCTTCATACATAAAAACAGAAAAKAATTTGTGCAGGTACGATGTCACTTTTCCACATACAGAAGATTTATATTTTGTAGTATTATACTGTTAGGTAAGCATACTAATAATAAGAGATAATATTTCTAAAAATGTAAAAAAATGTGTTTCAAGTATGTTATTTTAAAAGCATTTTATTTGCTTTTAATTACACACCAATTCGTGGTATCTGGATTCATGTGAGAAGGGGAAAAAAAGTGCTATTAAAGTTTCAAACCCTAATCAAAGAATTAAATCTGCAGGAAATACTAATAAGTAACACCAAACACTACCACCTATAGAAAATAAGTTACAAGCACTAAAGTAAGTTCTAATGAAAAGTGGATATTCCAAGGAACTTCAGTATGCCAGCTCCGAGACTCTTAAAAATGCTATAATTTAAAGCCCACTGAAGCCAACAGTTACTGAATTCTAGACTATACCAGACTAGATTAGACTTYGTTCTAAACTAAGCAGCATACACCTAGGAAGTAATCCTACATTTTTAGATTAGCAGAGACATCTTGGTTAATCTGAGGTATTATAGACATACCAACCCAATATTTTGCAAAGCATTTAGGTGACTGAAGTGTCTCAAATCATTTTCTTTTGCTGAATAAAGAGCATTCCACAGATTCTTGATGTCTGTCATTCAAGTTAGGGAAAGCTCATCTCACAGGGAAGAGTCTATCACTATATAAGATTCCTGTAAAAATCAACTATCACTAAAACAAAAATAAAGTATTAAAACCCCTTTATTAGGATAACCTGTAYACCAATACCTTCATACTTTGCTTTCATTTAAAGTCAGATTTTCCCCCCCAAAAAGGGTACAGACTTTCCTGAAGTGTAACAAACTAACAAACCTGAATTATATTCTACAATTCTTCACAAAACAGGTGTTTGCTATTACCACACTTACTAATAGGTAAGTAGTCTCACTATCTACCAAGCTTGTATAAAGCCAGTACCACTACAAGAATCAAACAAGAAAAAATATTATGTAAATTCAGTTTTCTAGATATTTCAGTTTAATCTACTTTGATAGATGTTGTTAAGAAAAAAGAAAAGAGGCAAACCAATACCAACTATTAACAGAAGTGAGATTGTGAAGCAAAATAAAAGCAAATGAAAAAAGGTCCAAGTCAACCTGCATAAGAAAAGGTGTGCCAAATGGTCCTTGCTACCCTTTTAGCCCATGAGGATTGCATGTGGTCTGTGGTGTATGTTTCAAGATGTTTCTTCCCCTTACAGTCATCACCTGTTGGTTGTGGTAACAGTCAATTAATGTGACACAGYCAATATCAAATAAAAAGTGTTATAAGATGAATTTGAATAGGTCTATTTCACATTATCACTTATCAAACCAAAAGCCATTAAGCAAATTTAAATGGAACAATATTCATTTAGGTCTATACTACAATATAACAGATAATTGCATTCCCTCCCACCTCCACACACACATCTGAAGTTCAAAAACAAATGGGTACTTTATAGCTTCCATAAACTAATGGAGCATCTAACATTACTCTGGCAATACTGCAACAACCCAGAGTCCAGCCAAGAGTAAAAGACAAACAGCAATTGCTCTACTTACATATTGATTCCTCATTCATACCAAGACGGCTATTGTCTCTAAAAAACTCCTTTACATTCACACTTCCACAGTAATCCGAGTGAGCTGCAACACATTAAAAATATACATATATATACACACACACACGTTTCCTTCAAGTTCAAAACCTTTCAGCTATCCATGTTTTAACTACTGGCTTAGTTCTTAAGCCAGTTTAAGAATATTTAAGTGAAATGCAAGAAGCCGTAAAAAATGGTTCTGAAAGAAACTTCTTTAAATAAGAAAGTGTGATTGGACAAAAGATGACGGAGTCTTACAGCTCAGAATCCTTCTGCTCTCCACCCTCCAATAACAACCCCAAGTTCAACTTTCTGGTTTTGCTGAAACACCAGAGTTTTGCAYGTGATACTTAGCTCTTACATGTCCAAAAAGAGACCATTATTTAATTGTTTTAGTTTATCATATCCTAAAATTTCACACTAGTTCATACCATCTCTGGGTTGCAAATTTTGGAAAAAATCCAAAATGGAAATGGATGGAAATATTGATAAGGTCTTGATTGAAAGTTAAGAGAAAAACTATTCAAGTAAAAGGTACATTTCTTAGAAAATTAATCTTGAATTTAGAATAGAAATAATGTGTTCATTACATGAAGATGAGCAGAGAAAATACATTCACTATAAAATCATTTGAGTGCTTTAAACTAACAAGTTAGTTAACCAAAACCAAAACTTCAGTAAAAAATAAAGCTGTCAAATTCTGAACAGCTATTGTAGGGCCAGGTTTCACTTCTCTTTGTTGGTTCTTATRCTGACAAGAAAGCATCAGGAAGTTGTAAGATATCAAGGCAAACAGAAGAAGAGACACAGAAGAAGTTTTTACACACATATACAAGCTCCATATGCTTGATCAGAACAGTTWAACTATTGTAGACAGAAGCTAAGAGCAAATATCAAAGAAAAATCAGAGTTTTCCAAGTAAGCAAGATGTGCCTAAAGACGGGGATGGTTGCAGCTTTGTGTGCACAACGGGCACAAGGGTAATGAGGAACCCACTCTAAGGACACTGAAAAGATTTGACAGTGTTACACAAACCAGTTTTTATAAACCAAGATTCTCAACTAAAACATTACCTTCTGKTATTTCCTAGAGAAAAATCCACATGGCAATCCATGTTCTCTCTGTAGAGAGAGAATACGTGGAGGGGAAAGAGGGAAGAGAGGGAACGTGTGGAAAAGTTAGAACAATTGAGAGAGTGAAGAGATGAGAAAAAAAAGGGAAAAGACAGTAACCAGCAGAATGACTATAAAAAGATGCACAAAGGTGCACAAAAGGTTCACTGCAACAGGTGAAGTCAGTAAGAAAAGTGCTACACAAAGACAAACCCAGAGTGAAGACCAAGCTCGATAACTGAAGAGGTACCTTTATGTTCATAACCCAGCCTCAGCAGAACCATTTGAAACAGATGTACTAAAAGTGATGCAAAAGATGCTGCAGTATGTTTGACCAATCGCAGAATCTTATTCATGTAGAAATAGGTGCCTCCTATTAAAGAAAAAAAAGTACGTGAACATAAATTATTCACCTATATGAAGCTGTACTTCTRTCTCGTTGGCAATTAGCTATCAGAAAAGTGAGGCTGAAGATTCCAAAGCCTTTGTTTAGCCAAGGCTAGGAAGCTTAAAMAAGCACAACAGAAAAACTCTGGATGCATTAGATATTAAAGCAAAAGCTTTTGCAAGAACTACACCCTGAATAAAATCCCTTCAAAACAGAAATACAGCTTTAGCAAGAAATGTCTAAGCGAGAATGTCTTTTCTTAGTGAAGATTAAGGATCCTTAATAACAATGAATTATTTCTTACAGAACTCAGGGCTTCTCAATTATCTGAGCTGTTTCTATTGACTTCATGGTTCACAGTTGCAAGGAAGTAAGCAGCATAAACTACACTCCYGTTTCAAGCTTAAGAGAGACCTTTTCACTTTCTTCTAGTGTTTAAACTATAAGAAAGAAGTTACTGCAGTAGCCTGGCTTGAGAGTTTTAAGACTTATTTTTCATTACGTCTTCTCCTTTAGAGAGCATTTAGCAGGAAGAAAGTYACACTTCTCTAGTGCTGCACTCGTGGAACTGGTCACATTCCAGAACTTGCTATGATTGGGTTAAATTTGTGGGAGGAAAGGACACAAACTGCTGCATTAAAGTTCAAAAACAATATAGAAGGATGAGTTCACTTGCAAGAATTCCCTATGCAAATACAAAGCATTTTGTAGCACCGAAAACGTGACTCTTGAAACTCTCATTATGTCAACATGGCAGAATGGAAAAAACGTGTAGTGCAGATAAAGAGAAATAAATGCCTCAAGGCCTTGAAAGCCATGCCTTACAGTTCAAACAAATACATTCCTGCAAATTGAAGGCTACTTAAGAGTCACACAACTATAGTCTCCCTAAACTGCTTCCACTCTAATTAAAGACCACTGTTAACAGGAGAATAAAAAATAAAATGAATCACCAGAAAGGTGTGTGGTGTTTATCTCTGAAGACTAYCAATAATCAGGAAATTCCAAGAGGCAAGCCTATACCATCCAGACAACCATCTGTAACCATCCAGACGAATAACATAGCCTTGGAAAGGCAGAAACTTATTTAGGGCAGATTCATTTATTTTCAAGCTTTAGAAGTGTAGTCTCCAATGCAAGAAATCATTTTTGCTTCTCCGTCRTTCACCTTTAACATGCTGAAGTTTAAAGGTTCTAACACTCCCCGCTTCTCCCCTCAAAAAAACACGAATACAAACCAGAGGTAAGGAAGTATCCTTATTTCCTGGTTAAAGGCAACACTTCAAAGTAACAGTTCTGCTCAACCCTTAAAGTCCATATCGTTTAAGGGAAATATACTTTATTTATACGGTCTGATTATGAGAAAATACTGGCTGAGAACCTGGTAGAGACATACTGGTTCAATATCAGATTAAGAGACTACCACAGTCACTATTGCCTGGAACAGCATGTAGTCTTCCACATAATTTTTAACCTATAAAGATATCACGGATCCGATTTTGCTATTCCTTAATTCCAACATCATGAACAGAAACATAAATAGCTGCGTATCAGAAGCTGACAACACCACAAAGTCTCCATTGATGTGAAAAAGGTATTTCACAATAAGATGATCTTTATAATTCAACTACAGATAAATTTAGCAGGATGGGAAAAGCGCTTAAGTGCTTAAGTAACACTACTTAAAAACGCATCAATTACAATTTATACCATTCTGACATCCATACAAAACAGCAGAGAAATTACTTACTAGATGCATGTTTCTGGTTTCTATCTCTGGAGTAAATTCTGGAAGATGGCACGTGTGAAGCAGAGTAGGCTGTTAGAACCTCCTTCCGTTCAGAAAGCATGCTGCAGTCGCTGCAAGTATAGCCATTGATCACCGCAGTCTGCATTTCTGCTGGTGCTACCTCACCATTCCCCTGCATCAGGGTCGTATCACTACCTAGCAAACCAAGAGTAGGGCATTCAGTGACAAACTATCTASGTTGGTAGTCATGGTAAAGAGAACACTTGCGGAAATGAGAGGACTGTGTAGTTACCTTTAGGGTCAGTGTCATCATCAAGACCTTAAAAAGAAAAAAAGAAMAATGTTTGCTCCCAAGTATAATGAAATCCCATACTCAAATATGATACCTGAAACTAAGAGTTCAGCTATTTAAGATTGTGAAGAAAATACTAAAGTGGCTTTAACAGCTTAATTTTGCAGTCCATCACTTCCCTAGATATGTATAAATGGACACTAATGTAGCAGTACAACAGTTAATGAAGTTTTCTATGGAAGAAACTGCAGGAGAAAAACAAGAACGACAGCACAGCCAGCTCCCAATATGACTTTGCAGCAGCTAATTACAAGCTTGTGCCACCTCTGTTGCTTAGTAACCACTTTGCCACTACTCTTAAAATCCTGTTCTAAAATCTGAGTGCTCTAAAGTTTAGCACTCATCTACTGAGACTGAAAGATTCTTATGACCTCCCTTGACACTAATATGAGATGTATTAACTAGAAATGAGAARTCCAAATTGGAGAATAGAGGTCATTATCTCCTCCCCCCCAAGTTTTTAATGGGGACAATTCCCATAGCTTCTCTTTGCTGAGAGAAAAAGGAAAAAGAAGGCTCTAGTAAAGCYGCACACACCTCTCAAGAAATTTTAAGAGGATACTAATTTGAAACTTTTAGAATATATCAAGGCTGAAAACACTGGATTATAAATAGACAAGATAGTTTCCTTAAAAAACCCTAAGAAAAAGTAGCAATCGCCTGTTTATCATTCTTTGAATACTGTACTTTGGACACATTTTGAAGGCAATGGTAAGAATGATCATATGAAATGTAGTGGTAAGAATTAAGTCCACGCYGCATCTGGTGCTGCATTATAGGATTGTATACATTTCTGTTTGGCACATCAATTTGACTGTAAAACGTGTCTTGATGTTGACTGTACCACCAAGATCAAGATCAGAAATGTATACAACAAGGTGTAAATAAGTGTGTAAGCTTGGGCAAAGGATGAAAAAAAATGAGTGTGTAGAGGAAGACATGAACATACACTCAAACGCGCCAAACCATAGTTTTTATATCATTTGAAATAAGCTTATTACCCACCCCAGAAATGATCAACTTCAGTCTGCTCTCGAATTAGAGATTCATCCAACACAGTGGATACCATTGATGTGTCACTGACATGACTATTGAAACTGCTTTGGCTAAAAATAGAAGAGCTGGAAAGATTTTTCCTTGGTGTGTGTCTCACAGTGCCAGACTGTTTACTCATATTTTTGCGCTGCTTCGCCATCCTACCAAACAGAAAGCAAATACAAAAAAGACATAGCTGTAAAGATACAAATTTCTATGTTTCTTATTCTTTATAAATGATAGAACCATCAAGACATTTTAGCACTATTTGGACGTCAAAGACAGGTCAAGAAAATCCTCAGTCTTGAGCACCTATACTTACACAAAGATTTTATTGTCAATTGCATATCCTCAATATAGTAATTTTCAAGATATGACAATAAATACTAAGAATAGAACAGTTCATCTCTTACTGTATTACCATGTTCAAACAAAATCTCAGTCATGTTTCAAGTAAGTGTAAACTCAACATCCCAGACAATAAATTGGTTCATCTTAATGAAAATAAYTACTTACTTAGAAGACTGTTCTCTGAGAGACAGGTTTCCAGCATAAGAGCCATCATGCAGGTTATCATTCCGGGCATCATCCGATTTACTAAAGCCTGCAGCAGCTAACCGTAAACTACGCCGTGACATTCGTGGTGAATCAAATACTGGATCCAACTTGTGTTCAGTTTCAAAATCCAAAGCAGCTGAAGAATAGCTTGAACTAAAAAAGGAAAGTAAAAGCAGCAAAGTTGCCAGATTATAGAGGAAATACAGAAACAAACAAGTCATGCAACCCAGTCTGGATTTTCATTTTAAAGCATTTTTTTTTTTTTTAAAGCAGTTTATCTGTGTAGATATCAAAAGTTGTCCTATGCAATTCATATAAGAACTGAAGGCAAATCACAGCTAGGAAAAAGAATACCATGGAAACATGTTTGAAGTTGAGCTAGAACAAGCATTACACAATCTYTCAGACACACGCACAGTACATTTGGGACCAATTTATAGGATGAAGCCATCCATGGCACAAGTCCTCTTCACCACGCCCAGAAGCAAATTGAAATTCATGATGTACCATAAGATGCAAGAGAAAGTTTCATGGTTTTATTTAGTAAGACTTCATTTTTTGTCTGCTAACTCCACATTTTGAGTGCCAACGACTCATATAAGAAGTTCAGTTTGAATTTTCAGCTCCAAGAAGTGGGGTGGGGGAACTCCCCTTTGATACACTTAAGGGCTAGACACAGTAGCTTAACAAGCACAAAATAAGGGAAGGGGGCAGAGATTGAAACTTCCTTAATTTAGTTCAAAGTCAAGAAATACTTAAGCATGGCCAATACTACTCCCCAAGCACTCAGGCATGTTTTACATTTAATTCTCTCAAAAATCTTCACAAAAACTTACAACAAAAACCAAGATGCAAGTTATAGAAAGACACAAGACCAAAACAAAAGAATAAGATTAAACGGAAGCTATTTACACTAACGCATAGTCCTTGTACATACAATGAGAGGAAACATTCAATCATATAAGCAAGCGCAATCTGTCACGACATGGTAGCAGGAGGTTTGGTGCCACGGTCACTGTCACTGAAGGTATCCATACATTCCGTTTCCTGGACCACCAACTGTTCCACAATCCGYGTGTTCTGGACTAGCCTTCCAAGGAAACTCCTATTACAGGCTAGAACACGGTGATATTACAGACCTGCAGAGCAACTACTTCAGCTTCCATGTGCCCTCACGAGCAATGTGTATGGTACCTAAAACTACCTCTTCTTCCCCCAAACTCATGCAACCAAAAGAACATATTATACCATGCTATCTGAAATTTGAAATGGAAACTTTTGATACCTTCCTGAAAAACGTAACAAACATACCCACAATTACTAGAAATGGTACTAATGAAGAGCGTTTTTTCTTTTTTTTTACATAATCAGTATAAAACCAAAACATTTTAAAATAATATGAAGGTGCTAAACAAGGATTATATTTATTGCTTTAAACTTCAAAAAGCCAGTACCAACTTTCATATAATTGTATTATTTTGGTATATAAACATTAGATGTACTAGCAGTTACATTCACATTGGTGAATAACCTCTGGCAAGGTTGGTGCTTTCAAAGCAAGTTTCCTGATTGCTCTACAACATAAATGAAAGCACATGAGCCAGAGGAGCCTCAGAGCAGCACGCAAACCAAACCTCTCCCCGCTGGAAAACTAACCCAGCAGRGCATTGCAGTTGCTGGCGAACTCCAGCTGCACGTGGGCATCCAGCCCACCGGACCACACACTACAACTAGTCCAAAGCAACCCCTTGTCTCATCTGCCCCAAGGCATGCGGACTCGGTGCCAGGTATTCAGCACCACCTGCTTGACCTCGCTGGACAGCACTGCTTGCTAACACAGCCATGTACACAGCAAAAGTCTGCGCAGAGCAAACGCAGCTTACTTTAATGCTTCTGTTTTTCTCTGCAGAGAGGGAGTCAGGGAGGAGTTTGCTCATGTGCAAAAAATAGATTCAGTTTCATTTCATTACGCACAAAGAATATAGTTTTGCAGTCGTTTCAGAAGGTTCCTGCAGCTCACATTCTGCTAGATGTGAAGTGAGGACAGGAGTTAAATATGGCCCTTCCTGCTGTTCATTCCTTCATTCTCAATAGTTTATTATTGAATCGAGTCCCTCCCTAAACAGTTGTTTCAGAACTCAATTTTGCTATTTACACTTGCCACTATACATTTGTTTTTTCTCATCTTCACCCAGCAATTTGTACAGATACTCAATTCACAAGAACACAAAGTACAGGGAACAAACTGACAGCTGTAACCTGCCTCAATGGAGTTCTCCTTGGGAACACTTGCTCTATCTCAAAGAGCATTTACGTCAATTTCAGTCAACTACCTCTCTTGGAGCTGGGCCGTACAATCTAGTACACCAAGCTATCTTCTCCTCTTTAAAAGAAGGAGAGCTTCTCTCTCATGCAGGAGAGTCATTTTCTTCATAAGGAAACACAAAGTCTCTGACGGTATCAAGTCTCCTTATTTTCTATGCTATTTTTCACATCTTGGAAAAGCATCTTTTTCTCCCGTGGGAAGAATCACTGGACAAACATTTTTACCCTTTGAAAGGGCATTTTTGGTAAGCAATTTTGTTAGGCCTACTTAAGATATATGGCCAGCCAAAAGCCACATAAAGATGGGATGCAATCATCCTACTTCAGCCTATGCTCCCAGGCAATCCACGCAAACTGCAAGTCCCATCATCTCCTGTGGCTCATGCCACAACTGCTGACTGCATCTAATCTCATTTTATTGCCATTTTCTTCCTTCATATGAACTTCTGTAGAGCAAAAAGTGTTCTAGACTTTGGAGGGTTAATTCTCAAGTTACATCTACGTAAGGGGAATGAGATCTGCCATTTTTAGCACACGTACAGCATGGTTGAGAGGACATTAAATGTTTACTTTGCAAGTTTTGGAATGAAGTGGGCAATAATGTTCTGGATAATTTAAGGCAGCGTCAGACAAATGTAAGGCACCTAGAGAACTATAGTTCTTTTAGCTATATTGATTTAAGGCTTTCCCATTTTGGGCTAGAAGCAAAAACTAAAGGCATATAAATGGTTATGAACATACAGTAATCCCTGAGAGTATAAATATAAGTTCTATTAATAGGTTATAGGCAAATCTATTAATAGCTTGGTAGTATCCAACTTCTCTCTACTTCTCTGTAGTGTCACATGCACAAGCAAACATCTTTAGAGAAGCTCATGGACAAAGTCTGTGGTGAAGCTCCTTGAACTGTCAAAGGGAGAACACATCAAGCCACAGGATAAGCAAAGTTAATACAGAGAAAGGGAACAGAAAAGAGAAAGAGGAAGAAATAAAGCAAACCCACACTGGCAAATCTTGGCACAAAAGCATGTCCAAGTGGCAACTTAACCTCATTCACTGTTCTTCAGGTGAAAGGGTAAAATTCACCCAAATATAGCTTGACTTGGAAAAACTATATGAATAAGCCGGCATTCAGCAAACATTCAGCAGGCAGACACAGATAGAGAAGTATGTTTAAAAGACTAAGCAGTCTATTTTCTTAACATGCTTAAAAAGAAGTGTTACATAGCTTTCCTCCGTTTTAATATTTTAGGATTCATGGAATTTTCAGAGAGGAAATTTTAACTGAACACTCTTCTCCAAGAAAAACTTGGAGAGAATGTGATAGAACTAATTTCAATCCAGTTTAAAATATACCTGCCTTCATTCAGTCAGTCATTAAACTACAGCTTCTCTACTTCTATTTTTGAGTATCTGTATCTAATATACAGCTGAACACAGAAAATGGAAGGCCGAGAAGCTTCAAGAAATGGAACTCTCCCCTCCTACAAAGGCTTCTTCACAAGTTCTCAGCTTTGCAACGTGACAACCTCCACCTATGTAGGAAGTCAAACACTTCAGTTATTTTCTACACCCGATGTATCAAAGTCAAAATGCACTATACTCCAAAATTCAAGTGGGATCTATCACTCTGCATCTTCCATTCCCTGACAGTTATGTCTTCTCATGCTGTATTCTGGTCTACTTCAGTGAGAAACGAATATGCCACAATAAAAATAAAGAAGCCTGAACAAAGGAAGGACAGATGAGAGGGGCTTTAACTCCAAACTAACTTAAACAAGCCATTGAATTTTACTTTTCTAGAGAGAGCAGTTTTTTTTTTTTTTAAAAAAAATCTTAAGTTATTAATAATAGCTCCTACTCCATCTCACTTGGTATAAAAATAGGTGCCGTGCAGAAGACAGCTCATCTTAACATACTATGACAATTTTAGAAAAATATAACAAATAATCAGGAAAATAGCAGCAATAATTTCACAACTCATTTTAGGAAAGACAGACACAGGAAAACCCTGAAAACACAGAATCAAGGTCTACATTTGCTGCTTATTTCCTGCGGTAAAAGTATTTCATCCAATATATCATACATTCACAATGCAAACCTAGCACCTACTAAGTAAAAATTCCCTTTTCATTTAACACAGTGATAAAATCACAGACCTACTGGATAATGAAAGGCACACAAATCATCCACTGCCCAGCAGGTTCTTCCTTAAAATCAGTAAACACACTTTCATTTAACCAACATGTTATCAAAAGATGCTTTCTAAAACTCCAAGAAAAGCTACAACTTCATTGTACTATAATTAGTACAACAAACATGTTAAGACTTCCCTTTTGCTATAGCACCAACGTAATAAAAAAGATTCACAACAAAATTGATGAAAGTGAATAATCTTAGAGTAAACAAGAGTAATATTGTTCAATAATATCTAATACTAAAATCTCAAACTTTGTTTTATTGACATGTTTTATTGACAATTGAATATTTTCCTATTTAAATATATATTAAATGTACAATCATGCTTTGTAAGCAGAGAACAGAAGAAATAAATCTCATACTTCATTTTAATGATGACACTTTTTAAAAAAAAAAAATCTAAAAACTTGTCAAGCAGTAACCAGGTCTGTGTATGCATAGAGATAAATTTTGATGCAACTTCCCCCCCCAATAAGATATTAGGTTTAATCACGAGTGACAATCTAACATTCAAAAATTCAAATTTTCATTCAGAGATTTATTTTGAGGAGCATAATACAAAAGCTATCAAACAAAAGTTATTTTTAGAAAAGAGAATTTCTTTAAGAAAAAGAAAACAGTAGTCATAGGTTTAAACAAGACACAAGAAAAGAGTTCATTAGAACACAGATATTAGTTACACAATAAGCATTCTGCTAGAAAATTATCAGTAAGTGACTTCCAATTAAGTTCCACACTAGTAGTGATGAGTGCCTATTAATCCATGTTTTAAAGCAAAAACAAAGTGGCAAACTACCAGAGTAAAAACACACAGAATTTACAAGACATAAGAGAAAACATTTAAGAATTTTGACAACACCTTTACAGAAATAAAGCATCAACTGTAACCAGGCGGAGACTACTTTACTCATAGCAACTAATAAACACTGAGTCATTACCTTAGTCATTGTCCTGTTAGTTCAGGATGTATCTTTTTCTCCATTTAGGACACAGTATTTATTTTCAAACACGGACTAGATAAAGCATACTTCTTTAAAGAAATACCATAAAAGCAAAACACTCTGGAAATAACAACATTCAGAGAACATATAGTTTCTCTACAAGAAAGATAAAGTTCTCACCTGAGCGCATACGTATAGCCAGTGTTCTCTGGCACACATTGGGGAGGGGTGTACGTGTGTAGGCGTGAAAAGTCCATGCTGACTGTTTCAAATCATACTGCAAAAGGCGAAAATAAAGTAATGCAATGACTTAAAAGTATTTAAAGTCAAGGTAAGAGCTCTTGCATCATTCAGCCTGTGTTATGAAGTATGCAGTAATAAAAGCTACTGTCACAAGAAAGATGGAGCTCTCACCGTTAATGCTTCTCTTGGGCAACTCTTAATGCTGCATGAACTGCAGCCTTTTATTTCTGAGTGCAATTTTTTTATAATCCTACTCTATTTTCAGCAATCCCTAGTTCTCTGGAACACTGCTGCAAGACAGGTCTCACTCTTATCTCTACCAAGCTACGCTTCCGTGTGAAAGTTGTGCTGCCCTCCTACAGAATAAGCATAAGGACTTAAAATATACCTCGCTATGTTTTCAGAGGGCTCTTTACAGATAGTGACTTTTGCTTCAAAGACATATCATTGCTGTAACCAGCACAGGCTGCTCTCTGCACTTACAATGCCTAACACTGGTGAAATAAACATTTACATACAGGGAAATTTTTTTCTTTAATGACCTCTGGACATCATCCACTTAAGCAGTAAGGAAATTTCCTGCATTTCATATCGAAATGCAATATTTGGCACCAGTTAAGTTATTCTATTACAGAAACACTGCATACACACCCAAACAGAAAAGCCAGCTTCAAAATGACACACATAGCTTGAATGATGTACATTTTCCAGAGTGGCATTCATTTCATTTCAAAAAGCAATTTTAAAATTTTCTTTGGGCTCTTTGGAATGTGCTATGGCTTTAGGAAGAAAATAAAAATTGTTGTTGCCATATCAAGAAACTCGTGGAACTGTGTGGGTGACTATCTGTAGCACCATGAAAATTCTCAAGTACAAAGTATTTGGGAAAAAAATCGCCTTGGACGAGCCACAAGAAAGAAAATTTGCCTTCTTAGAAATGATTATTTGATAGTAGACTCTTTGTGGTGAGTAAATAGGAATTTTCACTATTCGGGATTTCCAAGATTAATAAAGCTGAATTCTGTCTACTTTCAGATTATCTACGGCTCCTGTAGCAGCAGCAGTACCCAGCACAATAGGGTACTTTAAAAATATTCCACACAACTCTGTCAACATGCCAAACTGATATCAAAACATCCCTAGATAACACTTAATTCTTATAACCAAAACATCAACATATATCTCATTTAGGTGATGCACTTTGCTGTGCTGAAAGAGGTTTTCTGCTGCATAGATAATTTGAAGATAACAAAAAAGCACAGTCAAGGGAAGCAGAAATGCCAGTTCAACCAAAATCTCCGCACATAACACTGAAATACTGTCGGTTCTCTTGTCTTTAAATCCTATGTTCATAAGGAGGACAACATTTCAGTTACTGCTTTGAACAGTTTTGCCTTTCTTTTAATTAAAAACCTACAGGTCTACCTCTTTGAACGCAAGTACCTCCCATGCATTTGTGTGGGTAATGAGAAATGAGGTCTCACTTCTGCTATTTACATGATAGTTTTTGAGGACTAGAGAGCAGGCATTTCCACTATGTGATATTTCTTTAAGCTTGCTTCACGTTTCACCTAAAATTTGCTATGGAATTATTTTTCTAAACCTTGCTATTAGTTCAACAGCATAACTTTAGGTGTCCATTTCTTTAAAATAGAGAAAAAATAAGTAACAAATGAACAACTCACTTTTATTTATAAATATTCCACATACTGCTACAAGTAGAGCCTTAAACAGAACAGATATGGGGTGGGTGGAGAACAACAAGTCTCCCCAATTTGTTCCTGCATGTTTGACAGCACTCTATTGCTCATATAGTCCATGAATTCTTGTTTACAAAACTTTTGCATGCAAACTTGGCACAGAACCAGAGAGGTAGACTTCGTACTTAGTTCTAGTTTCAACACTTTTGGGAGCCCACTAAATATCTGATTTAGCTACCCCAAGACCGCCTGCATGCATCTGAGGCCAGGCATTTATTTGCAGCTTTGTTGCAAATATTACTATGCTCAAACTTTAATCCTTCTTCCTTCTTCAGCAAGTCCACAAAACACTTACTTCAAGAGGGGAAAGGATGCATGTAACTGCTTAAAAAAATAGCATGAATATGAGAACTTAAAAGTAATTGAGAAGCAGCATAAAAACAAGTAGACATTGGATAGCTCTATCATTGTTCCTTGACTTACAAACTAGCTTCCATGTTCTTACAGAAGACACAGTTGGATTAGTTACTTTTTCTTGAGAAGGAGACTATGACAATCTTGTAAGGGAATTGTTTCTCCCCTGCAAAACAACTGTATTAGTGTTATACTAAATGTGCACAGTAGAAGAGCAAGAGAAGAGACAAATTCTGAGCTGGCCAAGATACAAGGACCTCTTTAAAACAAGGAGGGCAGCAGAATTTACCTTAGCACAGAGCCCTGGCTACCTCAAGAGGATGTAGAATATGAAAGTGACATGAGGCCAACACATCACCCCATACTCCGTTCACCTGTAACAGAGGTATAGACCTGACCATTTTCAGAACCAGACCAGCCTCAGTGAAAGTCTGGTACCACTGTAGAAAGCTTCACTGATGTGAGGGGTATGCGCCCACAGGGAGCACAAAGCACGGCGCTGTCACAAGCGGAGGGCAGTAATCAATATACAATGTGCATACACTACAAGCATCATGGGGCAAGGACAGTATGAACCTCATTCATGCCTTATCTGAGGTACAAAAATAGACCCCCAGCAATAGGCTATCTAGGCACTTCCTTACAAACACCCTTGTGACAAAGGAAATGGTAATATCACCATTTCACAAATGGAAAACTGGCAGAATGGAAATACGCACCAGGGAGCCTGCTATTGAGCAGAAAATTAAACCAAAGTTTCCTAAGTCCCTGAAAACCGTTGTAATTATTGAACCAAGCTGCAATTCACAGATGGCAAAAGCAAAGCCAGGCTTTAACCCTCCCCCTTCTCAACAAAGACTGCCAGAGGTCCCTTCCAAACTCAACCGTTTCATAATTCTGTAATAATTCTGCTGCACTTAGCAACCTGGTATGGTTATAGAATAAGTTAAGAATGAGAAAACGGGCAAGAAAGTATGTCTATCTTTTTAGATGAGGGTTTACAAGCAGTAGGTTTAAAACGCTGAGATGCTGATGGCACTACTTCAAGCAGAATCTGTTCTATCCTTCTCTTCTAAGAAAGTCAACTCTATCAAGTCACTACGACATACTAATGGGCAAAGACTAAACAGACTTTCAGACTAATTAATAGAAATTAAAGCAGAGTATGTGACCCTATCAGTTCCTGAGAGCGTGCTATTTGTACTTGTAGCTTCAAACTTTATTTTCTGTTATTCAGAATAACTAGTAAAGTTTTTGATTAAAAATATAGTAGTCAGATTAAATTCCTGTGTAAATATACTCCAGGGAGTATGTTTCCACATACCCAAATACATACAAGTTTAAACAGGCTGAAGAGCAAAGAGCTCCAAGCTATAATGATATAAAAAAAAAGAAACACATGGATAACACACACACAACTTTTAAAAAGGAACGCTGATCTTGTCTTAGAGAGATTCAAGTAATAAAATTCACACTTTAAGCTAGATGTTACCATTAAATAGATGTTAGCATGCAAAGATCCCCAGACCCATGTGTCAAACCGTAACGTCACTGGCAAAAAAAAAAGGGGCTTTCACTACACACTAATGTTGCATATTCACATCAGGTGCCATTGCAAATGCGTTTTAGAAAGGAAGCCACACATAAACAACCCACACATGGAGCTAGGGTGAAACAATAAACATGCGTGATCACTGTTTGTACACACAGCACCTCCAACGCTGCACGGCAACGCACCGAGCCGCTTAACGAGCCAGGAACCTGCGAATTACCCCGGAAATCAGAAATCTCCCGTGATTTCCTGCTCCGAGGGCGCCCGCACTTGACGGGCAGGCGCGGGGCTTTGTTTACAGCCTCCCTGCGGCAGGTTGCATTAGAGGGAGAGGGGGGGATAGAGGAGGCGTTCCGAGGGGCCCCCGGCTCCAGTCACGCCGCACACGAGCCCTGCGTTCGGGGTCGATACGGCGCCTCCGCGCCACGCGGGGCCCCACGCGCGGCCCGGCCCGCGGCCGCCTCCGCTCCGCCCCGCGCGGGCCCAAAATGGCTTCCCCGGCGCAACAAAGCCCCGAGGCGGAGCCGCCGCGGCCTCCCGGAGCCCCCGCCGTGTGTCACTCAGGGCCGCACTTTGAATTCACTGGACGCCGCCAGCCCGGCCGCCTCGTTAACCCCTCGGCTGCTGCCCCGCGTGGGCGCCCTGAGCGCGAAACGCCCGGGAAAACAACGAGCGCCAGGGCTTGCACCCCTAAAAACAACAYGCGTTTGATAACGCAACTTCAGCGTTCACAGCCCACCTTCAACTACGGCAAAAAATCCGAGCCAGCCTCCCGCTCTTCCTCCCCAAAAAATACATTTAAAGAAGTCCACAACTTTCCCCATCGCTAAATCACCAGCTAGTGAGCTTAGCTCTCAGGATAACCCTGCCAGATATATCCCTGCCAGATTTGCTTAACACACAAGTGGAAAAAACACACCTGGACTGCTAAGCTCGTCAATAAAATCCTCCGCACAGATCACCGGCAAAGCAAAAGCCCACAGCTAAGATTTGGGATATCACTATGCAAAGCAACGTACACCAATAAAGCCCCACAGGTTAGGGCAGAAGAAGGACATCAAGGCTTGCGAATTCAACAGAGGCATTAACCTCCAAGCGCTGTGTCAAAAGCACTACGAGAGAAAACGTAAAAATAATCAGTCGAGAAGAGATTTCACTTCCTGTTTGTGAGATGTTAATCTGAAAAACAGAGGGCTGGGCCAGATAGGGGGTTTCTAGGTATTGCGGAGATGCTGAGACACGAATCTGCTAAGAGTTCCTATTCTCGCATGTTACGCTGTTCTTTTTCCTTCTGAAAAAGGAAACAGGCAAAATATTTATGTACTTTGGGAGGAGCAGGGCTCTTCCTAGGCCTCTGCCGAAGCGCGCCCGCTGCCTGCGGAGGGTCTCGCGGTCCCCCAGCTGCTTCCTGCCCTCGCAGTTCCCGAGCAGGCACCGAACTTGGCCATGGCCGTAAGGCAGCAGCGCGGGTAACAGCGGGGCCGAGCCGCTGTCATGCTGTTCTGCAGCGACACTAAGGAGAGTCGGTCACAAGGCAGGCCTGACACTGACCTATCCCATATACACGTAAAAACATACATATAAGAGAAAAAGAAAGAGAAAGGAGGAGAGCTCTGCAGCGCGGCGCACCCAGCCTGTCTCCACCGCACTAAGGTAACAACCGCTCTCCTGGTACCGCCGCTCTCCTGCAAGGCGGGGGAGCCGAGGGTCGCGGCCGCCCCCACAGGCCGCGACAGCCGAGACCGCCCCCGTTCCTCCGCTGCGGGGTCCGAGCGCCCCAAGGGCCGAGGAGAGGCCGGCTATGGCTCAAGGGCCGCCGGCTCCCGCTGCACCGCGGGGGCGCCGCGGCTGAGGCCGGCTCCGGAGGCGGGAAGGCGGCGGCGGGCCAAGGCGGGGAGCGGGAGGCGGCAGCGGCGGCCCGCGAGCGGGTGGCGGGAGTCGGGGGTGGCCGCGGAGCTCGCGAGGGGGAAGGGGGGACGCGAGGCCGGGGCTCCCGGCGCGCGCGTTACCTGGCGCCGGTGGCAGCGAGGCAGGAGCAGCGGCAGCGACAGAGATTCCTCTCGCCCCGCCCGCTTTACCGGGGCCGCCGGGAGCCGCCAGCGCCTCTTCCGCGGCGGGGCCCGCCCCTGCCCGTCCCGCCCTCGCACAGGGCACCGGCGCCCTCAGCCTCTCGCGCGGTTATGGCGCGTACACCCTCTCCAGAACACCCTACACCCCGTCCCATACACGGTACACCCCCTCCGGTAGACGCTACACCCTCACACGCGTGTGGGTCCTCGCACCATCGCTCTGCCCACACACACCCCGCACACAGRCGCTCTCCTCACACCTCCACTCCCCATACACGATCCCCCGAGACTGCCTTGTGCTCCTGTGCTGCCTCCAGCACCGCCACAACTCCCGGCACACAGCGGCGCCCACAAACACCCTCCATACTCACTGTACACCCCGCAGTCCTCACACACACACACACACACACACACACACACACACACACACACAGCCTTACACACACCACCCCTTGACTCTCATACAACAGCCCACACATGGTCACGCAACCCTCACCCCTCACCCAGCTCTCAGGCAGCTCCACCTTCCCACACACACACACACCCTCCTTGGCACCAGCACACAGCCCGCTATCTCCCCTTGCACCCTAATTTGCTCTTTCCTCTTGCTCCTGGAGGACCACGGGACCCCAAACAGCTCCCGGGTGTGGGGTAGTGGCCTGGKGTGGTACATGGATGAGCTCTGCCTGTATCACATCCAACTCCAGGACCCCCAAGCACGTTGAGACACGTTGCCTGCATGTGATAGGTGTCAGGCTGGGTCTACAGGAAGATGTCATGGGGTGAAATCAGTGTGTGGAAGTGCAATTCAAATATTTGGGGAGATATATATATATAAAAAATATATATATATAAATATATATATATAAAAAAAAGTGTCTGTATTTGACTCACATTTGGTAAATCTTTAATCTCCCCAAACAAGCATCTTTCTCACGGCCACAGGCGAGTGCTGCCGTCAAGAGTAGTGAATATAAACAGAAGAACAGCGTGTGTCACTTAGAGTGTAACCAGGCCAACAAAATGCTATTTATTGGCGTGTTTAAGAAAAATAACTCATCGTGCTAGGGAACATTGGGTGATACGTATTAAAAAAAGCAGCAGAGGAAACATTTCAGTCATCTTCCTAAATAAACAAACTCTGTAGTTACTTGGATAAGAAACAAGTAAGGAGGTAACCCTTAAAAAAGAGAAATGCAAAATAGACATTAATGCAAGACCTGAGCTGAAGTCAATGTGGCAGTCAATGTAGGTGTTACTTATTTGCTTTAAAATGCCTTTGTTCTGGTTATATTCATGTTTTAAATTGTTTTAGCCAAAACTGAAGCGCTCCCAATACTACTTGGAACCTAACACGTGCTTTGGCATGTGGTAGCATGTCCCTGCAGCCTCCTCTCCATGCGAGGCTGAACATCTTGCAGGGAGAAAAACCACCTCACGCTCCTGCTCTGGCACCTGTTTTCCTGTATTTAGGGGAGAACGGGTAGTTGGGGGGATACATTAAGGACATATTGATTAGTTTCCTGCTTGGTTGAAACGAAACAGCAACTCTTTGGCTCTAAGGGCAGAGCTGGGAGATGTTTCTCCTCGCGCCCTTTGGCGGGAGCCTGGCCAGGGATATCGCAAGCYCAGGCGCCGTGCCAGCTCCCAGGCTGCTCCAGCTTGTCCCAGGCACGTGTTTCTGCCCTGGGACCAGTAGCTGCAAGTATGGAGAGGGGCGGCTTAGTCCTAGCTTTCCCTGAACCACTTGCCTAAGAGGTTGCAAAGGCAACAGAGCCTTTGGCTTCTAGGATTGAAATAAACCTTGGTGTGATGTTCAGATTTTGGCAAAAGAAGCTGGTGTATAGCGATAGTGGTTGCTTTTTGTTTTGGTTTTGTCTTTTCTTTTTTTTTTTTTTGGAATTGCAGAAATAAAGCAGCTCTGAGACAAATAAAAACTCCTTTCAAGTTTTTGATCAGCTGACAATGAGCTCTGAAAGTAAAATCAGCTCAGTTAATTTTACCTGGCTAAGCTGAAGCCTGTAAGAAAATGATCAACAGAGATAAAAACAAGTCAGACTGAAAACATTTGTGAAATGACACCAAGTATGGGGAAACTGCAACCCAAGGGTAGATCTAGTGTCATCTTTTTGTCCCTTCGTTCCTTCCCACATTCTTGTTTCCTTGTCTGTGATTCCCACTCCTGTTCCCTGCRCGTTCCTGCCCTCAAACCTAGCAAGTCTCTCCTGCTGCATGTGCTAGCCATGGGGCTTGGTAGCAATTAAMGGAAGCAGGAAGAAATGCGATGGAGACCAGTGCAGTGAGGTGCTTCTAGTCGCAGCGTCTAGAGGAGCCTTATCCTGAATGGTGATATTGGATCTGGGACCTCACTGGCAATGGGGGACAGCCAAGGGATATGGGAAGGTGGTGGGTAAGGGCGCCTGCAGACCRAGGAAGCTCTCTTTAATGAGAGAAATTGCAGTGGCCTTGGTGTCAACGGCTGGGAAAATCAGGTACCTGATTGGGTGTCTGGAGATCAATTCTGTGCTCATTAAAGAAAATGTTTCCCCTGGTGCCTTTACCTTATAGTTAGGGTGATGAGGACCCTTGCTCCCTGGTAGCGAGGAGTGGAGCACGCCAAGGGCAACGGTGCTCCATACAGGGCAATCAGGCTACCGGTTCAAAGGGAGGTACAAAGCACTTCAATTTTGCCACAAGATCCTGCCGTTCTGACTTACAGCGGATTTCAGCCATTAACGAGCAAAGCTGATTACACACAAGGCAGGCTGAGAGAACAGWCCTTCTCCCCACTGCTCTCATCTGCTCCTTCATGCCAGTCACTGCTGTTCCTGAGCTTTCCTGGGAGTTGATCTCAGTAAGTGGATGCAAGCCTGTTAACTGTAATTTTTGTTGATCCTTCAGCTGCCTAATAATAAAGGTTTTTTGCTCTTTCTCTTTCTAAAACATGCTTAGAGCGTCACTTGAAAGACTGAGGCCATCAGCAGGGTATTATGTATCCAAAACAACATCCATCCTCTGACTGACTTTCCTGTAGAAAAGTCAACAGTTTTTCTCCTCACTGTATAGCGATGATAATACAAATTCTGCAAGTGAAACAGGACAGCTGACTTGGCACCCATCAARTCAGAAGTTGATTTCCAGAGGACAAAATGCTTGTATCAGGAGCAAAATACCTCTACTAGGTATTTTTTGCTTATGCAAGCGGTTTCCTGCAAGTGAGATGAAGCATATCCAGGAATCACTCAAAACTCTAACTGCACGCTCCAGTGCTTGAAGGCTTAAGTTATAGTTGACAGAAATAGTATAATTACTATAAATAATAAAAGGCACAGGTGATGCTGGAGTTGGGGACTTCAGGACAYGTATGACTTGTTAACAGAGGTCATCACACACACTCTTTGATGCAGTAACATTGTCCGCGCTATTTTCATCATATCAAAACTTTTCTCCTTAGTAAATTCGTCTGCCTCTTCAGACGCAAAACATGGAAGAACAGTCCAGTTGTAACTGTATTTTGGTCTCTGGAGGGCACACACTGCATACCCGAGCAGGCAAATCAATGTGTTGTTACCATAGGACTAGACGGCCCAGTGCACTTCACTGACAGAGTGCCTRCGATCTGCCTGATGCACATCTGAGGACATGTGCAGTTTGCCAGCAAGAACCCACATGGAKGAGAAGTAGATTAATCTGAGAATATGCTTAAAACTCTCCTAAAACTACTCAGTCACGTAGACTTTYCCTCAAAGTCTAGGTGTGACACATTACAGGGCTGTCTTAATATCTAATTGACTCTATTTWAAGTAGCCAACAAATATTTAGAAAAGACTATACAAGTTAGGCAAATACATATACTCACCAAAAAAAATGTTTCACAGAGAATCCGAGCCCCAGGACCCACCACAACCGGCCTTGTAGCTTGTGAGGAAGAAGGCAGAAGCACATCTGTTCGTCACAGGAAGGGCTGGGCTAAGTCTGCTTATCTAAGGAGCCTGAAAGTTTGAGATAACTATTTCACACAGGAAAAACTGTCCTCGCTTAAAAGTTATGTAATGAATACAATTGTAATAATATTATGCAATTAAATCTAGTACACGTAATACCTAATCTAACAAGATAGAAACAATTATACATTTCAGTTGTGTTGTCACTGCTACAATAAAATATTGAACCGAAGAAAGTTGATTCCCGAGGAAAATAGCTTTTAAATAGGTTGTAAATTTGTCTCAAATTTTTTACTAAAACCAGACTCATGCATCATCCACAGGAGACTTCATAATAGTTCTTCTTCATAAAGGGATTTGGGAAATTTGGGATATATAAGATGAAGTACTGTAAATTATATCCAAGGCTGGCATTTTTTTCAGGTCCTATGTCCAGAACACTTTTTAATACGAGAAGGTAGTGGGGCATGTCTAATTTGTCATACACACCTAAAATAGGCTCAGGCTGCTGCTCAGCATGTCTCTAGAAAGATTATCGGAATATCCAGGTCAGAAAGTTTCCTGGCTCTGAAGAAGAAAAAGCTGATTTGTTGCAGGATGCGGAGATTTTTGTTCGAGACGCATCCCACAATGGGCTGTTCTGAAAGATAACAAAAATATTTCCCAGCCTACTCAAGATATTAAACGTGGCAGATACATGAGCTTTCAGTGACACGGGGAAGGAAGAATATAATTTGYTTTTGATCTTCATAGGGAAGACAGAGAAAAAAACAGCAGATCTGAACAGATCTACTAACAGGTTTGGTTAACAAYTATATCACAAGTTGGCAAAGGCTAAAATAGCTCAGAGTGCCATGCAAACACAAGGACTTTTGCATTCCCAAACCTTGAAATCTGTCTGTAATACAGATTATTTAAGAAAACAGGAGCCTGATTTTCCATGATTTTTGTGTTCAATAGAGAGCAGATGATCCCCTAATGACTCAGACAAGAATTTAGATCACTCATTTTATTACACAGCTGGAAATGTGAGAATAAMCTGAAATTTATCCTAAAAAGAAAAAATACATTAAACTTTAACATAAGTGTATTTCATTTCAAAGTAATGAGCAAACACATGTTGTTTGTTATCCAAGGCACTTTAGTATAAACAAAAACAGCTGGTGCTATGTATTTAAAATTACAAAAATATAAATACTGTTAATCTGCATGACAAAACATCACAATTTCCCATATAAACCCTAGCTTTAAAAATACTAACTGTATTGTCATTGTACTACAYTCTATGACTGAAAATAAAATCCATTTATTTAATGACACTCAGAATATGTTCCTATTACATCAGTGCAGTAAATATGAGTGCTCAAAACTTACAAAAAWTTTTCTTCATTATGCAACAGAAGTTTGGCCTAGATGATTTGGTAGAACTGATCCTCACAGACCCAACTCAGCAAAGTCTGAATATTCAGCAGAGCTTGAAATGATCCTTGAAAGACCAAAAACTGTTTGAATTTCTGTAATATAATTTTAACACTCGACTATTAACTGGATTACCATTTTCAATTATCAATAGTCAGATTCCTTAACAACACTCCCACTTTAACTTTTGTATCTGAAAAACTTCCAATGCAGAATGAATTAAAACATTGGGGKTTTTTTCTTGCAAATACAAAGAACTGTTGAAATGGAAACAAAAAGTAAAACTGTGCCCACTGCACTTTTAAATGAGCTAATACAGAACTGGCAAAGAAAAAGATCTAGTTGTTGCTGAGGCTACTTTGTACAAATGAAATACGAAAGATTGAAAAAAATCAAGATCATATAAATGTCACAGCTCACTAACAAGAGTTTCAGCATTGATTCATAAAACTGGCTCCTTGAGCGACTGAATGTGGTGTAGTAGTTGATTGCAAAAGACCGGTGTTCGATGTTTGTCTACAACTGCTTCAATTTCTCTCACTAGCACTTCTGGATATATAACGCTTCCTTCTTTTAAAACTTCTGCAAAACAAAAACGTATTTTGCAAGTCATTAGCTGCCCTGCCCTTCTCTATCCAAATTCCCTCAGAGTAGGTGCAATGTGACTGTAAAGCTGTGCTTTTACAAGCTGAGCAGTCATGACCTGATTCCCTATTTTTTGTCTGAGGTCTGTATGCCTGAACACAGATTGACACACCAACATATTCCACCAAATCCATCAAACAAGGTTGTATGTAGTAACATGCTGCAACAGTTAGTGTCTTTGGTCTATTCTGTTTCCCTTTTATAAAGTCTTGTGATAAATCAGATATACTGATATTCTCACCCAGATGCATGCAAAATGTAATGTTTGATGATGCACCATTCAGGTAAAAGATCTAAGCGCCTGGCCCCTGAAACCCAAAGGCAAGCTTCCAATTACTTCAGCCTGTTAGGATTAGTTTCTAGCTGTCTGGATTATTTTTAGAGAACACTTAAAAACATCATTTGGAAAAACACTGTTATAGATACATAAAACTTAGAGTCTTACCTAGGATTGCATTTTGGAGAGTTTCATCTTGGTCATCCAGATGTACCAAGAGTTCTTGGTACAGATACCGAATATTATTTTGCATGTAACGTTTCTCGTCATTGTCTTTTAAGCATTTAAACCAATTAGCTAAGGTGTGAGCAGCTGCCAGTTGTACATCAGATGAAGTATCATCAAGCCGCTTTAAGACCTCTGAAATATTCAGAATATTGAATATTGAATAATGAAAATATTCATAGCCAAACAATGCTACGATCAGAGGTGATAACTTACATTTTGTAATTACTGAACATACTATTTCATTTACAACACACTTTTGCATTTTGAACTTTAGAGTACATGAAATACATAGGTCCTAAAAGCATGCAGTATGTTATGGTTGAATTGTTCTTTAAAGTTTAGTTATGTTGTCAAAGAACATCAAAATACAGGTATGAAATTATTCAGATTCAGCTGAACTTTCCCCAACATCCTATCTAACAAGGTGCTATGCATATTTATGGAATACTTTAGAGAAATAGAGTTTAAGTATTATTTCATATAAAGCACAGCAATTTTACAAAATATTACAGTTTTTGTCAAATCAATGACTTTGCATCGCAAAGTATTTGAATTTGATAAACGCAAAGGTCTGCTTTGATGACTCTCTGAGGATGTATTTCCCCAAAGCAGAGTGCTTATTGCTAGATTTCTACTGTCCCATGTAAGCAATATATTATTGCTTAAAACACCAAGTTTGGGAAAGGCTTATTTGCCTATATCTCTGAGAACATRAATTCTATTACATAGCATAGACTGTACTTCTGCAGATTTATTGTTCAGCAGTTGAATATCATCTTAAAAGGCATTGCAGAAGTACATATACATACATATAAAAAACCCTTCCACTGTCTATTCAGGTCTATTTATGGCACAATTCTGCAGCTTGCTGTTGGCACTCTGAAGCACAGCAAGAAGAACAATGTGACTATCATTTATAGAATGCATTACTGTCCTGCTTTCACTATAGTTAGAACATTATTTCATACAGTCTAAACTAGGAATTGATGCAGATGAAAAACTGGCAAACCTTGCAATGACAGTAACATTGAGTGAGGTTCCACCTAGTGGTTTAATTCATAACAACATCAGGATACTTTATTCAGTTTTGCTCATGCGTAAATAGAGGCATTCAAAAAGAAAGACATCAAATTATCTGCCATACACTACCTCCATTAAATGAAATATTTCAGTTAGAAAGTTACTGTAGAACAGTTTTGTGTGGTGCAAGTATAGGTATTTTAACTTGCTTCTCTAAAACACACACAGGCACTTTATACACTATAAGCACTCTCATTTGACAGTTAAAGAAAAATGTTTAATCTCTCCAGGACTAAGATATTAAATTGACTCTCTTAAGCAAAAATACTACTGAATGTATGATATTGGGTAGCTCTTTACTTTCTCCATTTTCTTAACATCTATAAAATTGTGGGAGAGATCTACCTAAATAGACAGAAAAGCAGGTAAGAGAATACAGAAATAGCCTGAGAATACATGCATTGGATTGAAATAAGAATGGCTGAGAAGTGAAATCAGCACAAAATCTACTACTGTTTGCATCTCAAACAGTTTATAGCTTTATTGACAGTGCTTTACATGGGATTAAAGCAAGATGAGACAGAGATATAAAACATTTCTGCCATTCTCTAGTCTATATTAGTGCTTCCATTGTCACCATCTGCAGTGAACCTCCAGGTGAGATGGAAAACCTGCACAGTGAATCCTAAAGCTACATAGTGAATCTGTTTCCTAATCCAGCACAGTGATTTTCAGCCTTAAGAACAGAGCTACTGTGACACTTCAGGTGAAAAGGTAAATATAACTCTTCACTCTGGAGGTGCTGACACCTCCATCAAAACAAAACGAAAGGCAAAGACCAACAAAACAAAAAACGTACCCACAAACTTCATACCATACCTGGATAAGTTTTGATGAGCTTATCTGAATCAAACTGCCTGCCACAGACTTTATAAAAGACACCAACAATACGACAAGCCATTAGTCGAGCAATTTTAGAATCTTCATCCATGGAGGCAATCATTTGAGGCATCAGCAAACCTTCAACTTCTGAGATCTACAATTCACAAGAAAAACACAGAATAATAGTTTTTCAGTCACTCTTAGACAATGTGTTTATTGGTTCTCACTAAATGTGAGAGATACTGGTTTGCTTAATTTATAAAAAACGTAACTAAAACTTTATTGAATAATCTTCAAGACATACAGCTTTATTTTACCCTTTACCTAAGCTTGAGAAATGAAAATCTCTCATTTGATTATCCATTTCATGAACACTCAGTACATATCAGATGACTTTTATGTAACTACCAAAAGCTTTAAAGTTACTTGCCTGTTCATTTTACAAAAATATTGTTGGCATGATTTTGAATAATTTGGCTGTAAGAATTATGTATATGTACCAGTAGATGGTGCTCTTATTCTGAAAAGAAGTTTTAAAAATAAAGCCTGTAATACACTATTTTCAGTAAGTTTTATAATTTCCCTTTTACATGTACATTTTGTATACATTACTGCAGTAAGGTACTTTGGGTATCAGAAAAATGTCCTTGTTTTAACATGACTACAGTGTCTGAGATAAATATTTTTGCATATGCAAAATTAATCAGTTCACACGTTCATGTACTTTGGTCAATTATAACTGTTATTATACTACAAGAAAAACCTACAAATTTTAACGRAGCTAAGTTCTACAATTCACCATATCATTGCAGGTCTGGGCCCTTTAGCATCATCGGTTACCCCCCTAACTAGCGATCATTTCTCTTCACAACACTCAATTGCAAACAATACATTTTATTTTGAAAAGTATACATCCCTCTGAAAATATTACCTACTATTAAGTTTTTCTTTTCTTGCATTTATTCTGTTTTCCTGCCTAAGATTTCCAAGTGCATCTGATGAGATAGAAGGAATTTACCTCTTTTGGTGAAAGTATTTCAGAGTGAATAAGAGCCCAAAGGCATGATACAGCTGTAGTACGGATGGCAGCTGCTGTTCTTCCAGCATGCCACTGCAGATTAGGAGCCAGTATATCTTTTATCACGGTCTCAAGGTAGCTAAGGAACTGCCTAAAGCCAAAACCAAGAAAGTAAAATAAAGATTTGTGAGAAAATGGTAAAGGGACTGATGGCATGTAAAGGAGAGTTTTCTGTCACAGAAAAACATAGGCAGAATAGAAAAAAAATCTCTGTAAAATAAATAAATAAATAAATTTGTATAAAGCAACACCATTATGGTGTCTGTGAAAAGCCCTTCATAACTTAATTTTTTCTAGGTAATATTTTAACAAATATTTAACACTCACAGAAGCAGGAGGCTCGACTTTCCCATACTCCAGACTATGTTCATGACTCTGTTATCTTGGTAAATTACTTACCTTCTGTCTCATTTGCTTTATTTGTGGAGATAACGCCCTGTGTGAACGCTGTGAGGATTCATTTCTATTTCTAAAGCCCTGTGAGACTGTCCCAAAAGTATTTACAATGTGAAAAGTATGAATGCAGTTGACGAGACCTGATATTGCTGTAGATCAACACCAATTACTTTAGCTTTCTCTTGGCTGAGAAACTTGCCTCCCTCAAGGATGTGATGTCTCTAGGATTTTCTGATGGTGCCAGTCTCAATAAAAGTTTAGTTTTGACTCCAGTGATGCTGGATGTGTAATACTAGACCCCTAAACAATGATTTATTTTCATCACATACACAGAAATCTTTGTTTTTCCTGCTGACATTCTTTCCTCTTCCTCAGTGGGCTGTTGTTATATTAAAAAAAAGTCATAAAAGCCAACAGCTTTCAAGAGGTAATATTCCCTCATACCCATATAATTCCAGCTCAAGCAATTTTCAATCAAGAGAATAAGATGTATCTCCTGGCTCGAAACCAAATGATTAAGGCTGTGSTTACTCACTTTGCCTCTGTGCCTTAAAGAACAGCTGGCAGTGTGCAGAACAGACTGTATAATAAAGAGCTATATCTACCTTGACTTGTATCCCACTCTGCTCAAACTTTCAGCAGATCTGGACTGCAGCCACCTAAGTGCAAAACAGCACRTTGTCACCCCCGTGCTTGACGGTGAGGCAAGATGCTGTTCCTCACTGAACAGTCCTAGAGCAGCAGGATGAGTAAGCTGCTCCCAGAGAGACATGCCATGCCTCAGAAGGAACAKAACAGACAGATGTCAATGACAAAGTGCTTAAAACAAACAAATAAAAGTAAAAATATCCAGCCACTGCTAGCTAACAATTTCCATAGTAATACTGCAGCAATGTAATAAGGCATGTAACACAGCTATCTCATGTTTCCTGTACCTACCTTTTCTGCACTGCAGTTCAAACTTATCATCCAGGTGTAAGTTGATCAAAATATGATCAGTTTGTTTGCCAGACCTTAACTATTTAGCTGTATGTATTAAACTGAAAGTCTCATTCTTCTGCATGCTGAAAATACACAGACCTGGCTGCTGCTTAACTATTTGGCTGAAGGAGCAGCCAATGTTTGCTAAAAACAAGTTAGATACCAAYATCTGCTGCCTGTCCAGCAGATGGCACTTGAGATTCAGTAATAATAAGAAACTCAAAGTCCCCTCAGACATATCCAAAATTGTCAAAATCCTTAGATGATGTTAAACATATCTTTAGAAAGTTAATAATTTTCTACTAAAAAGGATGACAGAAAAGTGTTAATAGATAATAATATTACAGAGATTGCAGGTGTAAGTAAAATTAAACAGAGAGCTCTGTTGCAGGAAAAAAAAAAGAGAACTGTTGCAGATGAACAGAAGCAGCTGGTAGTCTGTTAGCACAAAACTGCTTTGCAGTTAAAAGAAAACTATGAATGACAATCTGTCAAAACATAAAAGTAGGTTCCCTGAGCCTTATGTTGGCCATAATGCTACACTGTTCATGAGTTAACTTCTAGTGCCTTGCAATAATTCATTAMATTTCTCGTGTTCTCAGAGGACAGAAAGATGAGCTAGGCTGGGCCATCCCCTGGTCAGGAGTGGTTCATTTATACAAACAGATACTAATGTCTTTGGATTTATTTTATTTTTTAAAAAAAGCCTAATCACTCATATTGCCGGAGCTAAAAAGCTGCCCTCATTGCTATCTGTGGAGAGCTGGTGTAACTTGCGACTAAGTTTCCAAAGTTCAGTAATTTAAACCACATTCTTTTTCTCTCCTCTCCTCTCCTCTCCTCTCCTCTCCTCTCCTCTCCTCTCCTCTCCTCTCCTCTCCTCTTTTATTTGTAATTTCCCTTTTCTAGGAATCACAGCAAGGCTGGAAGCTCATTGTTTATTCCGGGAAAATTTTCTTTAGTTTCAGTTTTTGTACAAAAAATAGACTGCTGTTTTTATAATTTTAAATTCATAAATTCATCCTGTTTTGGCTACTGCCAGAGCAAAAGTTTACTCTTTGGTGAAGCTCCCCAGGCTGTCCTGCAGCAATCACCCCTCTACAAGCAATACTCGCACGACCTCTCTTAACATGCTCATCTGAGCACTTCAGAGTCCTTCACAGAGAGAAATGCCAGCAGTTCGACTAGGCAGGCAAGAAACTTAAGTCAAAGAACAAAAAAGGTKAAGTGCTAAACAAGAGCTCCTTCCCATCCGCTGGATGCTCCAGCTGGCAGCATAGCTGGGAGCATGGGGGAATTGGGACTCTGCAGCACATAATGTTCCTCTTGTACTACTTAAAGGTAGCCTAAATGATCTTCTGTAGATCACAATGAAGAGGTAGAAGAGAAAATTCAACCCAAACCTTCAAATTCTGTTCTCCTGTAACACAGGATGCTTGGATACTTCCAAGGGGAAAGAGCTGGACAGCAGATAAGGGAAAACACATAGGGAGGAAATGACAATGCAACTAAAATTGTTGACCCAATAAATGTGATTCTGTGTGGTAGATGAACAGGAGTTAGTAGTAATGTATTTTTCAGTAAATAAAGGATAGCAAAACTAGGCCATAATAGTAAATAGAAAGGAGTTTTATATTCTGATTTTGAACTGAAATATATTACTATATATTTACTAAGGACTGATAGTGCTTTCAGGGCATCACAGAACATACCAGATAACATTTCATTTACATTTGCATGCTAAACACAGTAGGCAATGTGAAAAGTGGAGCAGATATGATATCTGTATTCAGGGCAACTTTGTAGTAGCATTTGCACAACTAAGAGAACTAAATAATGATAAAAGGGCACTATTATTTGGATTGTTAGAAACAGAAGGGTTTTATTAGCAATGTGAATTATAGTTAAACGATATTTGCATCGCTTAAATAGTGCCAAGCAATAAGAGACTTTCAATGTCAGTCACTAAGAGAATAACACTCTTTATCAAAAGTTTTATGTAATTTTAAACATCATCAGTTTAAAATATCCATACTTTTCTTGTGTTTGATTGCTTTCTTTCCATAGCTATAGGCAAAGTTTTCCCTAGCTRTTGGCTAGGGAAAGTAAAAACAAACAAACAAAAACGTAAAGAATTCCTAAGAATCCCCATCTGTGCTTTCAAACACACATTCTTCTCAGGTATGTTTTTTCTGTTGTTGTTGTATTTGTTTTGTTTTTTTTTTGAAAACTATCCAGATCTGCCTGATATCTATTTAAATCTTCCATGGCGGTAAAGATAGGAGAAAGTCCAGACTTCAATAATAATAAGATAATAATATATTTTAAGAAAAAAACCCACCTCTTCTCAGCAGTGTTAGAAATGCAGAACAAGGAAAGTAAGCTATAGCAGATGGTGGGAAAGTATTTCTTTTCCCATAAATGCTAAATGCAATATGGACACGACAATAGGGGTTAAGTAATTACCATGGACATCACTTTCAAATGCTATTTCGGTGTTTAAACTGCTGTATGAAATTAGAACTCTACTTACCCCTGAGAGTTGACAGTTTCATTTGCTTTCTGGAGCAACTGTGATAAGAGAGCAAAAAGTTTTAAGCGCATCTGGGAGTCTTTGTTTGGCTGAAGACATGTCTTCAGAATGAGAATAAAGTCATGGAGAGCTTCACCTACAACGGGCCCTATAAAATAAATGTGTAAGAACTGTTTTGAAGCATTAGTGTAATTTGTTTTATCTTCTATCTAAATATTTAATGTGTGATTCCGTTAAAAGCTGTAAGACCCCTATTAGTATTTAACTTTCCATTCTTGCACAGCCGCTATTGATGTGTTTAAGTTACACAACACCAAGGAGTGCACAAATACCAAGCTCACCCAACCTGGCAGCCTTGGCCATGGCAGTGTGTGCTCCCTGAAGGCTGGTTAACCCCACTTCTTATTTAGAAGCAATTTAGTATTTTTATACTACATTGCATTACATAATGTGGACATATTAATGATACCTGCTACTGGCTGAGACCAATGTTGTGTGAGGTTATTCGGGGTGGACTAGTATGTTTTGGGAAACTAATGCTGTTYGCTATCTAGCTCTTAGAGCTTGACACTATGCACAAAGTTCTGKCTCTATTGAATTTAAATGGAAACAAAACACGCCCCCTAAAAACCTACTGATTCTGTTTTGATCATGATAAAACTCTATACAGCAGAACTAGCTATATTTTTGTCTTCTTTCAATTTTTTCCATATGCAAAATTCTACGGACACATCAGAAAGGGCAAGCTTCAAAATCTGGATAATAAAGTTATTGCAGCAGTATTCTTTCTCCGTATTTAAATAATGCATATTTTAAAGTTGTACCTTTAAAGAATGCAGTGTGTAATTTCCTAATTTAAATTAATTTTCTGTTAAAAATTCAGCAAAGTGTAATAAATGTTTTTACTTCTAATCAATAAATAAACAAAAAAAAAACAGAAACAAAAGAAATCCCCCCCACAAATCAAGCTGTTAACCTAACATTCGAAGTGGTAACCTAAAGAACTTGGAGCRCTCAGACTTGTTAATTCAGTGTTGTTCAAAAGCCAAGCAACAAGAGCTGTAATTATGGGAGATATAAAAGCAAAATCAAAAGCACCAAGAAAAAAAAAAAAAGGAGGAAAAAAAAAAAGGCAGTTTGCTATAACCTACTCTCCCCTACAGGTTCAGTACTTTTATTTTCTTGTGATACACATTCCATTGAACTGCAGTCATTCAGAAAAATCCAGAAAAAGACACAATGCTTAGGCATTTCTGATGACAAGAACATGCTGTCAAATGTAAAATGGATGGATTGAAGTATTCAAGATTCCAAAACAGTTTCAATAACATGGAATTACATCTGGAAATGSACTGCTCAAAACTCAAAAAATCTTCAGTGTCTAGACTTTAGCAATACAGGGTGTTAAGCTGCAATTTCCTAAATTTCCATGCCAACAGATAGGTCTTTATTTTCACAACATTTATGCAAAATACATTGCTTCATGCAAGCTTTGAGGCATTGTCAACACACTGCTATTACATCAAACTGATAGCAGCAGATTCAATAGATGGAAAATAAACAAAATAATCTACATCACTAATTTCAGTGATGTAGATAATAAACTTACATTTCTCAAAAATGGTAACAATTGAGTAACTGGATTTGGGTAAATGTGATTAAATTGATTAAAAACAACATTATGTGTGAGAAAGAAAAAAAAAAACCAGCTCTAAGAGCTGCTGCGTCAGACAGAAAACACAGACAATAGCATATTACCAGTGTGGGGTTCAAGCCAAAATGTTTGCCCAGACATCTTATGATTTATTTGCCATTAAGCAAAACAGAGACAACTGTCTAGAAGTTCCTCAGACATGGAAAGGGGAGTGCAAATATACAGAAATGTTGGCCACCCAGAACTTGCACAGAAAACCTTTTTTTTTTTTAATGCAGATGAAAGATATTTGTACTTAGGCTTCTTACTGTGCTAAGAAAGATGGTAGGTGCTTCAAAAATGCTTTTTGGGGCTCTATTTGAGATTAAAGACTAAAAGYAGAAGATATGGTTAATTAAAATACATTTATCTACATTTAACAATACAGATATCTGTAACGGGAGAAGATTTTTATATTCTYGTTATAGTCAACAGAAATTATAAACAGAAATTTCTTGAGTAATAATTTAGTCATGTCAAAAGAAACWTTTAGGTCAAAAGAACTGCCCTTCACTGCCTCCCTTGTCTATAAATGCAATGTGCAGAGCTGCCTCAGAGATATCTTCCCTGCAGACATCTAAACTTAGGTGAAAGACATCCCAGAATGTTTCATTAATATATATGCAGCAGCGCACAGGATTAGTAGCACCAGGATTACTACCTTGAGAATACAAGTGAGGAAAGATACAGAGACCTAGTGTTTTTTCTTAGGCTAGTGACTAGACGGAGTGAAGAAAAAGAGAGATAAACATAAGATGCATCTTTTGCCATCCTATGTGTCATACCAATTTCACTAACCTGAAATTCTGTTACACAAATGTTTGTAATATACTTCTAGCAGTTGACATTCCACAAGACTTTGTGGCTGCATCAACTTTTTGTTTTTGCTTTTCTTCATATGCTTGTGAAGTTTCTAAATATTAAATTATGTATTATAAAACACAAGGTATCTACATGCTATAGAGATTATTATTATTATTATTTTTAAGCTAGATGAGATATGACACTACTAAATAAGCCATACCTGAATGAGTTGCAATCACAGTGAACTGTAATAATTCTGGAGAATAGCAGGTCCAAAAGTTATGGGATACTGAAACCCATTCCATCAGCTCAATTATATGCTGCTTGTAGAGACTATGAAAACCATCCAAATCCTGCACCTTAGCTAATGAACACATTGTTTCCTCTACCTGTTAAAACCAGAGACAAGATATTTCAACTTAGATGGAACAATATTGAATGAAAAAATACCACTTTCTAAAATACATGACTGAGCTGTTAAGAACAGAAGAGATAAAAGGATTTCTTTATTTTCTATGTGGATGATCATGATTGATAAATAATTTCTTCCTATACTACATCYGTTTATTTTAAACTGTAGCAGAATAAGTCTTGATTTCAAAAAAATGGCATTATATGGAATGCAGCAACACAATCACAGAATAGAAGAATCTCTAAGCCATATATTCTTAGAACAAATCAAGTTATAAACTGCTTCCTATTAGTTTTAAAGCTGTAATGATTTTCTSCTCAGCTTTAACCATTTATGTAAAGGTGACTTCTCATACCTACATCTAGCTGAATAAGGCAGACTCCAAGAACTATTGCTGCTATGACACAGAGGACATGGCTTTTTTCTTTCTTTTTAAAATTATGTGAGATGCTACTTTCAGTAGTTGGATGGTTCCATTATGAAATTTTCAACTTCTGTTACTTAGAATAAATACCAAAATTTAGCATTGCCTTCTTATTTACATTTAGACAATTCTATGAAAAAGGCAAATAAAACATGCACAATAAGAGAACAACTTAATGAATGCCAGATAGAGTCATGTTAGGCAAGAAAGTATGGCAGATGGATATAAAAGCAGGAGTAAACGGGCTCTWACAGATCCCGAGGACTCCTTACCAGACATATAAAACTCCACTAAGGAAGAGCGCTAAAAGCATGACAAAAATCTGTATCTGTAGTTTTAATGGTTTCTGCACACAGAGATAAATAATAAGGAGCAAAACATACTTAGACCTCCCACAGAGTAGTAACATATGTCATCAGGATGGGCTCTGATTCTAGCAGTGAAAGATGAARTGCGACAGTATGAGGAACGCCCTTTGGCTTTAAGTGGTTCAGTAAAACTAAAAATTGTATTCATATTTTTAATATTTTTAAATTCAACTCAACCGGACAAGTTCACTAAAACATGTCTGGGACCTTCAGAATATTGCAGACTAATCACTTGCCAGACAAAAACATTATTATGAAAGTACCAGATGTGGAAAAAACAGATGATGAWCCTAGGGAAAAAAATATCATCAGGATTTTCTAAGGACAAAGGTTACTCTTAAATTAACTTTGCCTCAAGCACAAAGGATTTCTCTTTTCTGGAAAAATTCTGTCAGTCAAWGCAAGCCAGGATAACTTGTATCTAAGAGGCTCATTTACCTGGACAAAAAACATAGTATTTTAGGAGAGAGAATGTGGCCAAAACAAAAACTGTTCCCCATCACCCAATAAATATTTTCCAACTCTTCTTTCCCYCACCACATTAAACAGTGAAAAAAGGTACACTCTCACATTGGCTCTCCCTGCAACAGGTATTTGTGCTGTACCCTGTAAAGCTTACCCTGTAAGCTTTTTCAGTATTTGTTTTGATCTTTATTTCATTGAATTCTATTTCAGAATAGTTTTCTAAGAACATGTCTATTTGGAAGCAACCTGTCAGCTACAGGGCCACAAATACTGATGRTACACAGGCCTATGGAATACCATGCCTGGGAGCAACAGAAAAGGAGGTAAAAAAGCCACCACATTTAAGGAAAATTTTGGTGTGAAGAGGAAGAAAATGAAGGGAGGGGAACTTGGTTAGGTCCTGATTATACTATATAAGAATGGCCTGTTAATTATTTTTTATTATTTTTATTTAGACAAAATGTATTATAATACTCAAGTCAGAGAATATTAAAGCAGTTCATAGTTTACCTTTTCCTTCAGGTGCTGAGAACTAGGTATTGCCATTACTGTCACCAAAACTTTCATTAGCTGCAAGCTAATTTCTTTGCAGTCTTCCTGGCACACTTCAACCAATGCTTGTGCACAACAAAGCAACTGTTCCATGTAAAAGACCTATTTTTAGTAAAAGCACAAAAGGTATTATGTTTCATTAGAAAATATCGTACATTCTCTTTAAGAGAAAACTATGGCAAACAACAACCATAAAATCCTGAAAMTCATATAATCTACTATATTGGGAACACTTATCATTTAGGGTAATTTCTCTGTTGACCTTCATTTTGGTTTTGATAACCCATATTCTACTTTTTATARCACACAAGATAACCTTCCTCTCATGCCTTTTATTTCCATTTATCCTTTCCTGATAACAATATAAATGACCTTCCTCCTAATCACAGAATTGCTGCATTATGGACAAAACGTAAAATAATTTTGGAATGCCTACCAACGGTACCTTCTCATTCTTAAATGCAAATTATTAACTAATATGTATTATATTGCTTTCAAGTATTGTTCTATGCCTGTCTATTTTGAATGCAATAATAATGGTTAAATAAATAAGCCAAGAAAACCTTATGGTCTGCTTTTACCTTGGCTAATTCATCATGATTGTTGCAATGCAATGCATGTTACCTTGATCCCTGATATCAATGGAGGTCAATATYCTTGAAAGTTCGTAATGACTTCTATGATTAAGTGTATCAGATATTCCATGATTCTATCAGGTTACGTTAAATATGGAGTGATTAAGAGAAAAGGCCATTGTTATAGCCTTCACTTTCAGAAAATGAAGTCTAGGGATAGGTTAACTGTAAATGTTATTAATCTCACGGACATGGTCAATCCTTAGCCAAACAGTGTCTGTGCAGAGTTCAGCCTCTAAAATAGGGAAGGATTGCTTTCCAAAACCAAAGGCTAGAACAATTCTGTCAAAAGCTTCAGCTGCAGATGAATGTGTCTCCAGTGTATAACACTAAATGGAAGTAGTGAGCTTAAGACCTCRTAGTAATTTTGCAGATATACTCCAGGGGATTGTTATTGGAACAATCAGGTTATGGTGCTTCCAGTTGCATGAGGTCCTAATCATCACAGGCTTCATGGAGATTAGGGTAAATTCTCTGCATCACTGATACACATTCGACTAGTAAAGAACCTAATGAAGGAAGAACTTCAAAYGTGTATCTTACAGTGACTCAAAAGGATGATTACATTAGATTCAGCCTCTACACATGAATAACTCCCTTAAAGCAAGTCAGAAGCTAACACAAAGCTTTAAAGATTTTTCCAAAGACCAGTATTGGGCCTTTTTTGGTTATCTTAAGAAYGAAGGCCTAGTTCTGCTGGAAACAAAGCTGTGATTTCATGTATGGGGAAAATTCTGGGGATACTTTTTGCCCTTTTGTAATAGTGCTATGTCTGGTGCTGACAACTCCTGGAAAAGTAATGTAATCTCCATTGAGGAGATGCTCTTCTTTCTTTATATAAGAAGCAAGAAATATTCTTCAAAGAATAGAAAGAAAATCATCTTCAGGCTGAGCTGTTACTTATGGGCACMCTTGGAACAAAATATTTGATTTATGAAGGGTCTTCCTTCTCTGAGTTTTTGATGAAACAATCATTGTCAACATCTCGTTGGGAATGAAACAATAGATTTGATCAGGAGATCAAGTCCAGATTACTGTTGTGGATTTTCCATTTCTCCTTACCTCTTCAGTTCTTTGACAAATCTCAGCTTTTGACAAGACATTGCCAATATCAGTCAAATGAGGCTTTAAGATTTCTTTAGGGCTGCCACGAATCACTGCAGTTAGAATCATAATGTGAGACGACATAGGTGTTTTCTCAAAGGCTGATGTGATTAACTTCAAAGATACCTTAGGGTTGACAAATGTTCCAATCAATTCTGCCGCTTTCAGACACTGAAAAATAAAAAAAAGGACAATAACAATTACTTGAGAATTTTTCTGAAAATGAAGTCATTCAACATATCATGGTCTTTATTTTTTTAATGATTCCAGCTGTTATTTTAAATGCTTCACCAATTGCCTTGTAGGACTTTTCCACTAACTCAGTTATGATTATATGCATGAAAAAAATTTCTTGACATGTGTTCTGCAATCACGTAGTAAGGCATGCAAAAGCACTCGTCTCAGCATCAGACTCAAACTTCCATGAGAAAGTAACGTGCAGGAATGAAGTGTACAACTGCCAGTGTAATGGAGTCTCTAGCTTAAAGTAACCAGATGTCCTAGATTTATTGTTTAGATTTTTTTTTTCCAAACACCTACCATCGCTCTATTAAAAGCAACGACCAATAAAACCCTGAGAAGAATTTTTGTTACTGTACTATATTTTGACACTACCATGTAGATCTGCCTTAGTGTGGAAGCACTATCATAGAGAAAGCTTTCACCAACTTCAGTCTCTTAATCTGAAAAGTCTTCACTTATTAAATATATGCATATGGTGCATAGGGTGTGCTGTGAAGGGCCCTTGCTCCAGAGCTTACCACCCAACTGACGGTCATTTCTTTTTAAATCAGGTGCAAAAGAACAATATGGTCAATAACTGTGCAATTACCTGTTTAATATGAATAGTTCCTAAAACCCTTAATTTAATCCTCGGCTCATTTTTTCTGAAGCCTTAGAAGTTTTTATATAAATGGAAGTAAACTTCCGGCTAGCCATTTAAGTATGGTTGTTTAACTACATTTAATTCATCTTTAAATCATACTAGGTTTTAGTCTCATGTAGGAAACATGTAGCAATGGGTTCTATAGCTTCTATCTGTACAATTTACAGTTATTTCTTTTTGCAAAGGTGAATATCCAAAAAGCTATCAGCTACTCTATGGAAATGTGTTGCCCTCTTTCACAGTTGCCATAAAGAAAGAGAATCTTAGTACTTCAAAACCAGAAAAAGTACAACACAACTTATAATTAAACAGTTTGCAAATATGCAATGATGTATTTCATGAATCAATTTATCTACTCATTTTAGTAGGAAAAGAAAAAAAGAAAAGAAACAAACAAACAAACAAACAAACAAAAAACCAAACAAAAAAAAAACCCAGAGCAGCTGGAGAAATCTTAAACACCTCGTTTGGTATCCTCAGGCTAGAGGAAGATGTGTACATTTCTCAACTTGCTGGCTGCTCTGGAATGAATTCTACCGTGACAAATGATAGAAGAGATAATCACAGTATCCTGGGAGACAGTGTCATAAAGGATATAAAAAGTATTCACAGACAAAATTTGATGAGTCTTAAATTTTGGCAGAGAGAAGAATAAAATTAAACACAAGCAACCTCCTAAGTAGGAATTAAATCTCTTGGAAGCACTTGTGAAGAGATTAGTGGTGGGATTCTAAGAGAAAGAGGCAAATATGGTCCTAAAAAGGAGAGGAAAACTATGCTAAGTGAACACATACTTTTGAATTTGTATCTATGGAAGCAAGACTGGGTAAGAAATTTTACCATGAGAGCAGGACCAATAGATTTATTCTGCTAATTACTTTTTTTTTTTTTTTTTAATGTTTTATATAAGCACTAAGGAACTTTGTGAAAACACCTATCCACAACAGCACGACGTCTCCTAATTCAGAGAGGGTGAGCATGAAAGAAAGTGCATCTAATTGCTCACAACTTGCATACAGCTCAAACAGTAGGAACTTAAAGAAAAGTATAATTTAGAAAATGATTTTTCTAACATTGACTTAACTACTTGCATCCAGCATGTAGTACAGTATTCAATACCCAAAACAATAACGTTTGCTATCAAAAAAACAAAAAAAAAGCAAAAAAGAAAAAGCAACTTACAGGAATCCTTGGTTATACACACTTTCTCTTACTCATATAGAACTATGAAGAGATTGTTTTCTTAAAAGTGAAAATGTGCATCACCTTTATATTCCCTGATAAATTTATGTAGTGTCTTTAGCTTTGTGTTTTATTGATTTATTGACCAAAGCGTTGATAGAAATGACTGTCTGATAAGCTATTAGAGAAAAAGGAAACTAATCATTCCTTTACAAACAATAAAAACAAAAAGAAGCATTTTAGAGTAGTAACTGAAGTATTCAAACATAGATTAGAGATAYCGCATAGAATAAACATACTTCAATSTTTGGCTGGATTTGTGGTTGGACTATGTACTGGGAACAGATAAGTAAAACTGAGGACACAGAATGCTTTTTTTTTTAAACGGAATTTGCTGTCCCAGAGCTTTTAAACTTTAATCTGCTGCTCATGAATTTTATGACATCACTCATTATCATTGCTTCATTGATCTGCTATAGAAGCTCAACGTTATTTGGATAACTTCGTCATCGATCATCAGACACAAATATATTTATTTTAGCATAATGCATATAACATCCATGTGTTTAACATCCACAAAAATAATTTTTAAAAATTGAACTGGATACGTCAGGCTTGGGCAAATCCCAGTGAGCTACACTCATGACTTTTAAGGATGCGGTCCTTATTTGAAATATTGCAGGTATTTGAACAGAGTAAACTTACATTCCTAACCACATTTTTCTCTTCATCCATGCATGCACGGTACAAAGTTCTAAGCAGTAACTCCATGTGTTGTGTTATATGATCCTCTGCATGTAACAATAATATGCACAGAAGCTGAGATGCTTTTATTCTTGTGCTTTCAACCCAGTCTGTTATATCATGACAAAGACCTGGAAGAATTTTGTAGAGGTTCCTTGAAACAAGTTCCCGACAACCTAGTCCAGGTCGAGTCACTAGAGAAAAAAAATAAAAGCATGTATCAAAGGAAAGCCAACACACATTAATCTTAGAAAAGTTAGCAAAGCTGAAAGAACGAAAAGAGCAATAATCTGAGAAGAGCAATAATCAAGAGAAACCCCAACAAATTGTCAGACCAAAATCTGATCCCTAATGGTCTCTATAGCAAAACACATTTGTAGCAAAACTTATTCTATCTAAACAGAGGAAAAGAAGTATGAACATTTTGATGTTAATATAACTATCTATAAGAATACACAGTCTAACCATTCTGTATAACTACCCCATACTATTGCTTGCATGGGTAATAGGAGTAATTAGCAATGCTAATCATGTAACTACTGTGTAACAGATCAGGCAAATAAAATTGGTAGTATTTTTAATCACAAATATTACAGAATGTCTTTGCTTAACTTTCTTTTTTAATTAAAGAAACAGTAGTTCTTGCTGATCTATCTCTTTAATCTCTGGTTTTCATATTAAGTAATGCATTTCAAAATGAAATTAATCACAGAATAGTTGAGGTTGGGAGGGACTTCTGGAAATAACCTGGTCCACGTGATTATATACTTTGTAAAAAGTTGGAAAGGTGTAAAAATTGGAAAGATTTGTCGAATTTTTTTTAAATTAAATTACATATTCATTGTAGAGTCTGCAGTTATCTAAAGAACTAAGGAATTTAACTTCCCCATCAAATGCTGACTGATCTTGATTCTTAGCTCATTTATAGAACAAAGACTCAGAAAAGCATCTTAACCAGTACAAGCAGTTATTGTGCCACCACCATTGCACTTCATGCAGATTGCATCAGTGCTTTCCAAAGAACTGCAAAAACCACAACTGACTTTTTCAATTACTTTTTCTACAGCTGACCCCTTTTCCTTATTAAAACTGTTCATTTTAAAAATTCATTGTTATTGCCACCTGCCATGTTCACATACTGTTTTAGAGAAAAAAAATATTCATTTTCAGCTATTAAAAGCACACACTGATTGTGCCATTACACATTATATTCCTGATACTGAGTTCTATGAGAAATCTATCAGAAAAGAATTGATTGAGTTATCTCAGAATATTTTCCTGTATCGCTCCATGTAGATACCAGTGCTAAAGGGGAAATTGACTAGAGTAAGCAGTATGACAAATGCAAAAAGTTAAAAGAAAAAAAGACTATGAAATACTTAAAGTAGAATAAAAATCAAGTATCAGGATATGAATTGCTACTTTGGATTATGAAAAGTGACAGTAAATAGCAAAAAGTCAGATACAGAAAGCAACTTAGGACAACAAATGCAGACTGTTGTCCTATTACACCTGAGGCAGAAATTTGTTTAAACATTTTGCACCATCCTTTATCAGCAGCTTCCTCTATTTCAGGTGTTCAAATGCAGACATTTACCCCTGTAGCTACTCCTGTCAAAGACCTCCCTGTTATAAACTGTCTGCATCTGTATCCTAAGGCAATGATTGTTGTTGCTTAATGGAAAGCTGGGCAGTTGGCTGGATGGCACCTGAGATCTGTCTGCCTATACTTCTCCAACCTGCAATATCTGCATTCCTGAGATAAAAGCACAGTGAGGCTCCTATGACAGCTTGAGAGAAGGAAAAAGATGGCTAAGTAAAATGTACTATAGCTCAGAATTGTAAAGAGATATCTCTGAATGTTGAATAACTCAGCTGTAGGTCAGAAGAAATAGTGACAAAGTGCTAAAATAATCCATCATCTTACACAAAATCCTGAAGTAGGTGGGTGGAAGAAAAAAAAATGTGTGGGGGAGGGAGTTAATAACAATTAATCTGTAGACTAATGTAGCAAGAAATCACAAATTATTACTTGGAATTAAGGCACAGTAGGCTCTTTGACATGAAAGTTTTATATCTGTAAGSTTAAGTACCCAATCATCCTCTCATTTTTTTCTCTTTTGTCACATAAAGCTTGAATATTAATAAGAGATGCAATCTGGAAGCAAAGATAAACAGTTGGAAATCATATATTTCAGTTATCATTAACTCAGGACTCAAGTCCAAAATTACCAGGTCATTTCTTTAGAATGTTCTGTAGTCACATACRTATATATAACCACAGGAAGCTTTAGCTGCGCAATTTAGTAAGCAAGATGCATGAAAAGTCGATTAAATGTAGGTCTGGACTTTTGGCCAAATTTGTGAATTATATTTATTAGGCTAGGATTATTTCAAACACCTCAAAAGAATGATCAGTTAGTAAGGTAGAGCTTGCTTCCATCCATCAAAATTCTTTTGAGCAATTTCAGGGAGAATGCATGCATTGGAAATAAGAGGCATATAAATAAAAACAGAAAGCTTAAATGTTATCTATAATTTGGAGCAGTTCTAATTCCAYGATAAGCCATGATAAGGTTTAGCAGTGCTTCTTATGTATCAATTTAATCCATGATATAATTGATAGGTGTCCCTTTCTAAAAAGGGTACACACACACTACAGAGAAAAAACAAACACAAAATTAGCAGTATTAGCAATATAAACAGTAACAACTGTTTCAAGGACTAGCACTTTAAGCCTTTCATTGATCCTTCCTCTTTCTCTCCTTTGTTTATCTGAGTACAATCAAACTGCAGCGTTTTTCACAGCTGTTGAGATAATTTTGGGGGCCTTTCAGGATGAGATTACCACCCATAATGCCATTAAAAGATAAGCACATTAATGGCCTACACTGTATCATGTCCATTACAAAACAAGTGACTGGAACTTGAATATTCAACTTCAGCACTTTATAGACATCTGTCTGTCTCCTTTTTGTATATATRAAATTATCTAATTAATGACAAATTTTTCTCCCATCACTGGTGAAAATAAAAGCTAAGATATTATTATAATTTATATCATAGAGTAAGAGGGAGAAAAAGTTATAGAAAGAATAACAGATCAACTYGACCATCTTCAAAGTGAAACTGTCAAACTAGCCATCACTATGAAGTGCCTCCCCTTTCATTCAAGCATTACTGAGTAAAACAATTCTAATTTCAAAGGAGAAAGGACTCCGGAACCCACTGTCACAGAAAGTATTTTGCCATTGGGGATTTTGCAAAGTGATTGTCAGGTAGGCACAAGTCAAGCATGAACCTGTTCTTTCACTCCCAAAGAGTTTTTGTTCTGTTAGATATGAGCATAGAAAACAGTAAGTGACCCATTTTAATCCTTTCTCTCACCAAAAGCCATATGCGTGTTTTTAAACATGAACTTTGTCAACCTGAGAAAGGAAACAAGCTTCAGACTACTACAAATACATCATTTAGAAAGCTACTTACAAATCACTATCTGCTAAATAGTAATCTGTCAGTGCTGTATATCTTGTTTTTTTGTGGATGATGAAGGAAATTATTCTTTCTGTTCCCTCGTCCTTCATGTATGTTGGTACACTTTATATCTAATGTCTTACAGTGGAGTTTGAAAACATCTTAAGGCAATTTTTCCTTCCATGCAAATTCTCTGGATCATTAATGTTGGGCCTTGTTTTCATTATTCAATAATTAATAGGGATATTTCATTCTGGCAAAAATGGATTTCATTGCTGAACAATAGTTTTCTATATATTAGTGATTAGAAATGGTGAAAACTGCTTTCTTCATTTTTTGCAGATAAGAAAGACTGCAAGCATCTTCTCTCAATGCATGTACTATTTTGTTTTTTGAATATAGATTGTCAGTTATTGTTGGAATAGCATCTACAAGAATACTTTAGTCCTCCGTTATGCACCTTAAAAGTCTGACAACAGGAAAAAAAATGCCTGATGAAAAGGTGATTGCCAAAATGAAAAGGACATAAGGGAAAAAAAAAAAAAAAGAAAGAGTCACTCAATGAATTCTGTGTTTTCATTATAATAAGTAAGGACTAATTAATCCTATATAGAAACATAAAAGATGATGGGAATGTCTAGGTCTTTCTGTATAGCTCCACCCATAAAACAATTTAATCAGCAAAAAAGCTTAATAATAATTTKATTCAAAGCTTATTCCTGCCAGAGACAGAAACAGGATGGAAAACCAAATAATTCTCACTATACMTTTAGGGTCGAATATTCTTCCCTTAAGATCCCTTTCATAACTTAACAACACTATGTTTCCTTATACGTTAATGAATATTACACCTTGCAATGAATATTACACATTCTGCTCTGCTGTCACTTGCTACAGCTTCAGGATTCAGGAAACTTTCAGGAAGTAAAAAACTTCTGCAGCATACTCACCTCCTTGGGGATAATGAGATGGTGCAAGACTGAAATCAATCTTATCCTTCAGATCATCATCATTCTCTTTCTCCCACTGCAAGCCTATCTTTTCCCAATAACTCCAAGCCAGTTCACTAGAATAAAACAACAATTTTCATACCACCCTGCTCCAAAGAAGAAAACAACCTAAAAGGAAACTTCTCATTTAGACACATTAAATGTTTATGTTTTTTATGTACTCAGTGGACAAAGGGGCCCTCTTAAGGATAATTCAGAGCCTTTATGCAAGAAGTCTCTCTCCCCTGARTATCAAGGATGCTGGGAAGAAAAGAAATCAATAGTATGACTAACACTCACATGAAAATATCTGCTTTAATTACACTTACATAAAAAAGTAATAGCTACAAATGATTTATAAAGAATAAGTTTCTTTATGAACAAAGCTAATCAAAATTAAAATCAACCCATTTTCTTTTAAAAATCATAACTTCATTTGAATGCTACATTAAGGTATTGGACATAAAAATATTATGAATAAAATAAAGAAAAAAAAAAAAAAAAAAAAAAAAAAAAAAAAAAAAAAAAATTTTTTTTCCAAACAGTGTACCTTTGAGCACAGAAATACTTCCACGCAAGACAGCTACATAAATGGGGGTAGAGGGCTTGGAAACTGGGGGAAAGCATAAAAAGGTTCCTCCTTACATGTTTTCAGGAATTTCATCAGTAAAGCCACTGAGCAGCAATGGGATCAACTTGTGAAAAAAAGAATATCTATCTCGTAGATGCAACAACCATTCTCCAATCACAGTTATCACAGCTTGACGAACCTATGAAAAGAAGGGGGATTGTTTTAAAATATTTTACAGAAACATCAGATTATTTGTTGCACAAAAACACATCTTCAAGAGCAAGAGAAGACAGACACCTAGCGCAGAACACCCTAAAATCTGTTAGGTAAGATCTCAAGTATATATAAGAAGTTTCTCAGTCCACACACTTAAAAGTATGTCTCCAGAAGACTTCAGTCTGATTCACTATAAAAGAAGTTAACATTAAATAATATGAATATTTCTACTCTAGAAATAGTTTAGTTAAATAGAGCATTTTGAAAAGTTTCTATTGCAATTATGAACAGACCAATACCATTCATGTTTGTCAAGAATCCAAAAATAAAAAGCTATAGAACCAAGTTCCAGGCAAATCAGGCAGAAGAATTTGGATAGAATTGCAAGGACCCCAAAAAATTGAAAGCCAAAGTACCTATACTGTTCAACTCTCTGCAGGATTAAGCAGCAGCTGAACAGGCCATCCACCTTGCTTCGGGACAGTGTTCTGTATGGGCCATACTTACATATCTCAACTGAAAGAAAAAAAMCCTGAAAATTCTAAATAAGTCAAGAAAAAGTGAGAAACCTGCACCTTAGGAATCTCATCAAAGAATCGCTGGGCCAGATGAGACAGAACATCATCCACAGACTTGCCATTTCCAYACTGTACCACTGCCCCTGTAGCCTGGATTACATCAACACGAACTCTGTAGTGCTGGTGCGAGATCGTTTGCATCAGGGGCTTTATCAGGGATTCTGACTGCATGTGGAAGTGCTCTGTACGGACAGAAAGGAAAAAAAAAATCAAGTATGCCTTTCTCTGTATGTGAGTAACAGCCTTTGAGTAACATAACTTCTGAAACACCATGCGGAATAAATAAGTTACTGTCACTACTTTCACAGGACACACAGATTTAACGTTATACTCCACAGGAACAGAAAACCAACCCACGTGCACTTCCTCACAGTCACCCACATGCTTTCCATTACGGGTGCCATCCCTCGGCCTCCTTCCCTTGCACAGTTCTTCCACAGATCCTCCAAGCCCTACAAAGCACATCTATAAGGATGCAGGTGCCCTCTGCATCTCTTCTTCTCCTTTGGCTGCACCTTCTAAGCTCCTACCAGCTCTTCCCCCTGCCCCTCTGAGGGCCCCAGTTCCCATGCCCGCTCGGTACCTGGCATGGCCTGTGCGCAGGCCTGGACGCACCCGCAGCTTTCGCGCCTGACCTCGGCGTAGTCGTCGAGGAGGGTGGCCTGGAGGATGCGGACCACGTCGTTGAGGTAGGGGGCCATGGAGGCGCCGCAGCGGCGCAGCAGGAGCCCCAGCAGCTGCAGCAGGCCGAGGCGCAGCTCCTCGCAGGGCTCCCAGCTCCGCGCCGGGCTGAGGCGCTGCGCCAGCGCCGGCAGCACGATGGGCAGCGCCTCGGCGGGTCGCTCCATCTCACTGAGGCCGTGGCGGAGCAGCTGCAGGGCCATCTCGCGGCCTCGCTCCGCCGCCTCGCCGGCCAGGCAGCGCGCCAGCGGCCGCACGAGCTGCACAGCGAACACCTCCTGCAGCACGGCGCCCGGCAGCGGCCGCTCCAGCACGGCCGCGCGGATGGCCTCGAGCGCCCGCAGCCGCGGCCCGCGCCCGCTCTCGGCGCCCTGTAGACAGCTCAGGTGCCGGCTCAGGGCCTGAGCCACCTCGGCGGCACCGGGACCGGCGCCGGGCCCCAGGCCCTCGCCCGCCGCCGCCATGGCGCCGTTGCCAGGGACGCGGGCCCCACTGCGCGTGCTCGGCACCGCTTTACGGCCGCGGTGTCGCGCTCCGCGCGCGGGTGCCGCTCTCCCTCGTAGCCCTCAGGAACCGTGAGGGGAAGGGGGTATTGAATGTGCTCGATGGTGAATCCACAGCGCGAGCTGCGCTGCCGGGGGATAAACACCCGGCGAGGGGATGTGCGACGGCACCGTGAGCAGGGCTGCTCCCAAACTCTCTGTAGTTTTAGAGTTGTGCCTCCGAATAAGGAAGGAATGYCTTAATGTTCCGGGAAACTTATCCTCAAGCTTCCTTGAGAACCGTGAATTTCTCATTCATTCTATATAACTCATTYGATATTGAGTCGCCCCTTCACCTGCCAGAGCGCTCGGGGAGGAGCAGCAGCACTGGAAGGGATCCTCTTTCCGTGTCTTGCTTCTTTAATGAAGAACTTTCTTATTGAGAGAGGAAAGCGAAGACCAGAAAGCAGAACACCGCCTGCCACACACCAAATAGGCATGGGGAGAGGATATGCCTGAAGYAAACACCAACACAGGGTTACCTGAGTTTTCACTAACGATGATTAACTTAGAATGCAGTAGGTTACAGGAGTAAATTCAAATGAGTTTTTAAAATAGCTTAGTACTTGCCAGGAGTGTATTTTTACTGTCATTACGCTGCTCCTAGCCTTTTGGGAAAGCCATGGCGATGCTGTGCGGTTGTAGCCCGTGGAGCCTGGGCCTCCTAACACCTCCTTCCTCGGCCGCATCCTCCTCCGAGAGGAAAATTCAGCGGGACCGGCGAAAAAGGGGAACAGGGAAGGCAGAAGCACTGACGGGCAGGGCCCGGCGCGCTGCCCCGCCGCCATGTCGCGGCGCCGCGGCCGCCATGTCGCAGCCGAGCCGGGCCGCGCCGCTCCGCTGAGGAGGCAGCGCGCGCGGCTGCGTGACGGCGGCCGCCCCTTCCTGCCGGGCCGGCGCTTCGTGCGGGAGCTGCGGGCGGGAAGGGGCCGCACGGCGAGCTCGGCGCGGGCGGAGAGGCGGCAGCGAGGGGAGGAGGCGGCTGCACTGCGGATCCTGGGAGCTCCCTTCCCTCCTTCCTTCCCTCCCTTCCTGCGCGCACAAAGGAGCCGCGGCCGCTCTGCCGGCGCCCCAGACGCAGGTATTTATCCGGTACCGTCCTCCCCGCGCCCCCCCCTCCCCGGGCTGGCGCCCGCTCCCCTCCGCCGCCCGCTCCCTCCCCGCCGCCCAGCTGGGCGCGCCGCCCGGCCAGGCACCGCGGGGACGCTCCGGGGAGCCCCTGGCCTCGGGGAACCCGGGAGCAGCAGGGGGAGGATCTCKCCGGGCCGCCCGCGGGATGCGCGGTCTCCCCCGGGAGTCCCGCCGCGTTGCCCGGGCTCGACATCCCGAAGCGCGGGGAGTGCGTCCTCGGGCCGCCCTGACGGGGAAGGGGGCGAAGGATGGGGGGGCGCCCCAAATAACCGCGTTAAAACTTTCCCGCACCGAAAATCTGCCGGTTTCTGGTGGAAGGGAGCTAGCCTGCAGATGCCAGTGCAAGGCTTTGAACTGTCGTTTAATGCCCATCTGTGAAGCTCGGGGTTTTGTGTGGTTAACTGTGCTGTTATTTCCAAAGGGTGACAAGTGCCTACTGATGGAAATGCTCCGCTTGCCCTTCCTCCTGTGCTCATCGTGTAAAGATGACACAATTCCATATTTCCGGAGTCCCAAAACATTAAAATRTCCTGAAGCGATAGCTCCCTAAGAGCCGACCAACAACATGAATATAACGTGTTTCTTTCAGAGTGCCTTGACTTGAGAATCATCCTCTCTCTTTTTCTTTCCTCTCTCTCTTTTTTTTTTTTTTTCTCCTTTCTTCACCATTTTCTTACCGAGATTTGTTTTCTGTTTACAAGCCTGAAGATGGCTGCTGCTTCTTCCTGCAATGTGGAAGAAGACGAGAGCCTGAAAGGATGTGAACTTTACGTTCAGAAGCACAACATCCAGCAGATCTTGAAAGAGTGCATTGTGAACCTTTGCATAGCGAAGCCAGACCGACCCATGAAATTCCTCAGAGACCACTTCGAAAAATTAGAAAAGGTCAGTGATTTTTCAGGTGTCTTTAAAAGGTTGARGTTTCACACCCAGAAGATAATTTTAAAGACTTGGAATATTTTGGTACATTTTTCTTTAAAATTTTAAATTAGCAAGCTACTTTTAAAAAACAGAGTCTGTCAGAAACCAAAGAAAGCACCTTTATTGTTGAAGTGTACTGTAATGTTGGATGGAACTCTTGTTCCATGGAACTCTTGTGTGTAATACAAGGATCTTAATTGTCATTAGACTACATTTTTTAAAAACAACCAAAAGAGTTAAAAACATATTTTGCATTAYGATACATAGTGAACTCTCATCTATAGGAAGAAACTGCTTGGAGGAGCAAAAGATACTGTTTCCTTTTCAATGCCAGGTGATGTGGTTTTCCCTTGTCCCCTTGTCCCAGTTTCTGAAAAGCACTCCAACAGTTTGCCACTTGGKTTTATTAGCCTTACCTGTCTGTATTGCGTATCCCAGGTTCCTCCAATGAGAAAGGAGAGATTTGGAAATATGTCATGTGCTATAATTGTCTTAAAAAGCACTGTAGAGGAGAAAACATGTTTTAAAACATTTTCTGCCAATTCCTCACCAAAGCGTAGTGATGTCTTTTTTGAAATGAGCTGAAAGAACATGTGGCCTGTGCCCAAATGCTCTCTAGGGACAGGATTCTCCAGATGTGTAAATACATGCATGAGACTGCAAGTTGTTTTACTTGTCCTCTGTAATTGATAGACTATCAGAGATTTTATTTCCGTGTTTAAGAGGAGGATTATGATGGAGGCATCTGAAGTTTGTAGGCCTGAGATCTAAGTTTCATAYAGTTTATTTTTCTTTTAAAGACAGAATTTTGTAAGGATAAAACAAGAACAATAATAATTGGTGAACGCTGTATGAAGCTGATACAGTGGAGGTGATAGAGACATTGTGTACGTCTCTGGCTGTTTGCTTTTCAGGTATATTTTTATATAGGCTAGCATAGGCCAAATTTGTTTAAGTAGGAAAATACAAACGTTACATTCTGTTGGGATCTCAGAAAGCGAATCCCATTTTCAGTAAGGAAAATTTGAAATCAGTGRGCTTTCATAGGCAACTTGCAGAATCAAGGAATCAAGGTTTAATTACTCAAATGTGAGGGATTCCTGCACTTTGATTGGCTTATAAAGGTAGAAAAAATAAAGATGGAGAAATTACAGGTAAAGCATTACATTTTCAACTGTATTGACACTGAAAACCTTTCATTGGTGTCAGGCTATTTAGTGCCATGATATGATCAAAGGTGGAGTTGTCTTGCCAAGCTAAGCTATGCTTCTATTCAACAGAAAAGTGATCTATTAATAAAGAGTAAATYTAATGAAGAAAATGTACGACATTTTGGTGCAGTGGCTGAGCCAGGTACTCTGCTCCTTCTGGTCTTAGCACTCTCCTGCTCCCTTCTCTTTTCCTGTGCACATAGAAGAACAGTTGTGCTTTCTTGTGCTGTTGAATAGTATCGTGGATTGCTGTGGACTGGCAGTGGTTTTATGGACTCGGGCTGCCATCCAGAAGGTTTTGGAAAAAAGATGGTTACTGGTTGTAACTAAATAGAGCAAAATGAGATATAATGGGTAGCTCCACTTAGTGACATGAGACAGTATTGCACATAGACCTCATCTGCAGAAGAATAAAAACATGTTTATAACTTCTTTGCTGTAAGCAAGGAAGTTAGTAGTAAACTGAAAATTCATTCACAGCTAGCTAAGTGTAGTGTAGAACCAAAGCTATTTGGACATCAGACTTTTCTGCAAAAGTGTCTCTCACAGTAATTACATTTTATCAGAAAAATACAGCTTTCAATCAGTCACATGACTGTTATGTGTGTACATTCTCGACTAAGTATAATTCAGTCCTTTAAGATAAGCTGGAGAGAATTACAGTTTGGGAGAAAAAAACTAAAGAGAAAAAGCTATCTTAAAAATGCATTAACATAGCAGTATGATAAAGATTAATATGAAAAATAGTTCTGTATATTTTAAAGCCTGAAAGGCAGCTTGGTAGTGTCTACTCTGTGGTCAGAAATATTGCTGTGTGAACATACMTGAACTACCTGAGATGCTGATAGAAGGAAGTAGTGGAAGCACCATTTGCACTTGTGTCATTGTAGTTCTGAAAAAACATATAAAGAAAAAAATAGTTTTCCTAAGAAATAAAATTAGTTAAAGTTGAAATTGTGCTCTTAAGAACTTACTCAGACACATTAGAGAGTCATTGAACTCCTCCTTTGCTTTGTATGTGCCCAAGTGCAAATAGCTTTCCACTTCTTAAGAGTCCAAAACTGACAAAAAAGGGTCACAGTGATGGAATTCAGAGAAAAATCAGTTATCTTCTTCTCTGAGTCTGTCTAGATGTAGTCTTAGTTTCTCATTTCAAGCTATAATGTTTTGCACTCATCAGGATACTTAATCACATGTTAGTCTTTAAGTATGTAAGTGGCTTTAAAGAAACAAGTCCATGCGTAGCTTTAAGATATGAAAGAAGTGGCTTGTCAAATTGGTGTAAAGTTAAAAGTCGTGCTGGATCAGTCACCATCTAGTGGAAAAATACACTAAACTATAATCGGCTTTGAGAAGTCTTKTTTAAAACTATGCATCTCTTGACAGGAACAGTCTGTTATAGCCCAAATCAATTCATGAAGAGTGTTTGCATTTCTCCCTTTCAGAMGTGGCCTACAGTTGTTTTATACTTGCTTTGTTCTGGACCTTGCTGTTAATAAATATATTGCTTGAAGTGAAAATCTATTTCTATTAGAACCTTTTTGATTTTCTACTGGAAAAGTGTTTGTAATTTAAGTAGCATATTGATAGCAAAAATATTTGTATGCTCCTATGTAAAGCTATAGTACCCCACTTCTTGTGTAATTTGTGTAGTTTGATCACCTTATTTCAGAGACAGAGCAGRTATATAGAAGGATGACAGAACTTCTGCACAAGGGAAGACTAGATCAACAGAAATTCTGATGCAAAAAAAGAGCGTTAATGGAACRTGGGGTAGAGATCTGCAAGATCAGGGAATAATTTGTTCCCTTTGTCTTCTGACCACAACCCATTGAAATCAATAGACTTCAGTTAAAAAGCAACCAGGAAAAAAAAAAAAAACCCACAAGCATGAAGAAGATGCTTTCAGGTGCCAGAGATTTGCAGAGCTCCCTTTTACTCTTCGTAGTAATGAAGTGAGGAAAGTGAGGAAAAGGTTTATCCCTTCAAATGTATGCATGTATCTGTCTTAAGCTGACTGCAGACTCATAGCCTTTAGGGAGGCTGTATAGCCTCCCAGACAACTTACTTGTAGGACTGTCAGGTACCCAGTTCTTAAAACAATTTGAGGGCCCTCAAGCCTTGATTCTGTTGATTCATTTTCAGAAATGAGATTGCCTAGACCTAAATTCTGCCCAGATTGGACTCTGTGATTCCAGAACTGGTCCCATTTTTATCTGTAGTTCAGCAAATACTTCTCTAATTTAGCTTCTTTTGAGAAGTGTCTTGGACTACATAGCAGCTCATTTCATATAAGGTCAAACTTTAGGTTATGAGAGATAAGAAATCTGGGATCATGCACCTGCTATTCATCCTAATTCTTTTTGTGATTTGTAATAGTCAGTGCATTGGACAGGGTGTTCTGAGAACTATCAACCCTTTCAATTAAGCTGGTTGCCTACCCAAGGCTTCACAGTAGCTTTTCGCAAAGGCACTAAATTATCCTCAAAATTATTTCCTTTTATTCACTTTCTTTTGTGGAAGGTACTTTGAGGAAAAGAGCTGGTTAAGCTTTGTCAGTCTTCCCGCTGCAATAATTTTAAACTAAAGGCATGCCAGATAAGAGGGATAGTTAGGAAAAAGGCTATACMAAAAGTGATATAAATCAAAACATACTTCCAATATAAAGATAAGTTTTGTTATTTTTTTCTCTTGTTTTAAGTTTAGTTAAATATAGCATTATGCTAAATGTACAAAAATATGGCTCCTTGTTTTTAAATATCTTCTTAATGCTGAATGAATCCATTTTAATTTGGCACATAGAATAGRGGTTGCAGAAGTCCAAATGAACACCAGTAAAACTGGATGGAGGACCGCAGTTTTCATGGCAGATTTAAGATTACTTCAGAATTTACTTCATTCCAATTAAGTAAAGAACCTTAGATTTTTAAAATGCTGTAGACATTGGAGTTACTGCTTTTCTCTGTGCTCTGCTGAGGTCTGGGAGTCCATGGCTCCCTGCTTGGCTGCGTGTGTTGGAGCTGTACCCTCAGAGCTGTGTTAGGCTCAAGCTGTTGAGCTGTTGATGTATAACTCCCAGGGTAGATGTCCTGCCAGCTCCAAATCACGAGGGAGCTGAGGAATTGAGCTATGGGAGACTGGAAAAATTCRTCTGTATATAGCTTAGTTTTGATGTATTGAAAATTATGATGAAAAAAATATTAAATATGTTTGTTGCATCTTACCCAAAGGTTAACCTGAAACACAGATTCTTGCGTGAGCAAGCAACTCGAGCTACTACCTCGCCCTAATAACACTGTATCAGTCAAAGCACTTACAGCACCTGGCAGAAGTTATTTTGGGTTTTGAAAACAGCTGTCTTGCCTGTAACAATGAAATGTGTGTGGAGGGGAGAAGGATGATAGAGAACAAAAGAGAAGATTTTTTACTCTCTTTCGTAGCATACAGAATAAATGGAATAGATTATTTTCAAAGAGTGGGAAAGGTAGAGGTGTTTTAAAGGCAAATATACACCCTGAAATGATGTAGGGAACAAATCCTTGCCTTCAAAAGCACTTTTGATTGAAGGATATCAGAATGTTTCTAAACCTTAAGGAAGCCTCCACAATAGAAGTGTTTTGAGGAGCAAAATGGCATACTAGCATTTATGATTCCCTGTTTGATGATAAGCTCAAGTACTAACTGTGTMTTCCTATGCTCTAATAGTCTGTTTCTGCCTCTTACATGTAATACATCTCACTGAGCTAGAAGTTTCCCCACGATTAAGGTACCACTGTGTTTCAAGATTGTGATAAAAGTATATAGAGGCAGTTTTGGCATTATGTATCTATGCAGTGTTTAAAAACTGTGAAGCAACTTCTGATTGTTCTGATTGTCACTGAAAAAGGCAGTGTCGTATTYTTATATTTTAGTTTATATTTATCGAGTAGATACAGAGCTTTTCTGTGGGTGTGTATTTTTTCTCTTTTRCAAGATAAGAGTACATAAATTGTTATTTGGTTTGTATTTTAAAAACTAGAAGTGCTGGCTACATTTCTTTTTAATTCTATAAGCTTGTAAACATCAAAAGTATGATCTGTTTTCTGTAACATAACGTTACTTTATACTGGAGTCTATGTAAGAAAATAGGGAAGAGGTGGTGCTGGGTTAATGTACTGCAAGATGCAAAGGGCAAATACAGGATGGGTTAACATGTTGCAAGAGGTAAAAAGAGGCTAGTAAAGGGATTTGAGAATGCCAGTGGTGTAGTCTGAGCTGCCGAAAATAGGTAGATTTTTGGCAAGAGACTTTTGCCTACATTTGAAATTTGGAATGAACTGATTTGTAGAAAGTCTACAGAGGCCACTAGTAATAACTGAAGCAGTAGATAACTGAAATGGGTAAATAACATCAGGAGGTGGGTGAGAATGTTAAATATATTTCTTAGGGATGCTGTAGGGAAAAAAAAAAGTAATATTTAACATCCATAAGGCAGTGGAACAATAGATGAGATTGTGTAAAAAGTCTGAGATTACAAGTCTAAATGATCAGAAAGATAGTAGAGTCATCTGCTGTGACAAAAGACTGGAGAAGGCATTAAGACCTCCCAGATTTTTCTCATTTTTCAGTGATGGAGTTGGTCAGTTCTGTGCTTCCAGCAAAGTGGAATGGTTTTCCTTTGCCTTTATTAGTTGTTGTAATTAATGGTGTCAGTCTCTAGTGTTGTCTCTCCAGTCTGTGAGCATTGGGATGTTGGGTGTTTCAAACCTTCTTAGGTTGAAAGTGTCTTCTCTGGGTCAATTCCAGTGCAAAAAGAGTCATTATTTTTTCATTACTTGAATATGAGCTATACTGTGCATCTTCTGTGGATAAACAGCAAGTAGATTTCAGGCCTGTCAGCCAGCAAACTTTATGAGTGTGCTTGAAAAAATAGAAAATGTTTCATTTAATGTGCACTTTTTTGTCATGACTTTTTTGAACACAGGGAATAAACTTTAGTCTTCTGGGTCAGGCGGTGTGCTTTTGAGCTGTGGTATGAAAGGAACTGTAAAGTTAGAGTCTTTCCACTTATTGTGACCACTTCAGTTGCAGTGTTTGAGCTCATTAAAATGAATGAAAATGTTAATTGGGAAAGGAAATTAYTCCATAGCATCCTAATTCCTGTTTTGTCACAGTCTCTTGTAGCACAAGTGTATTACCAGAAGTGAACATTCGTAAGATAAATTGGTTACTAAGATAAAATA